>KK499789.1:1513468-1563529 GCA_000688715.1 Glossina pallidipes | reverse complement strand
ATATATATATATATATATATATATATATATATATATATATATATTTAACTATATGTACGTATATATATACATATATATATATATATATATATGTTTGTATATATATGTGTATGTATAAATGTGTGTGTGTACGCGTATGTGTATTTATTTGTAAATGTATGCCTTATATTGTATATTGATTACTTTTGTAGTTTGACTTTAGTACAGGAACTCAGAAATTATAAAACAATAGTTTTCATGTGCTTAATGATCACGCTATTCGTATGTTTGTTTGTTTGTGTAGAGCAAAAAAATAAAAAAATAAAAATAAAAAATAACAACAACAACATCAAAAGTAGATAATAATATTTAAAAAAAAAAAAAGAAGTACAAAAAAGTACAACAACAACAACAACAATACCATTAACAAAATGCGATATCAAGGAAATGTATTTAGCGAACTGAGCGTAATGCGAAAAACTACAGCAGTATGAAATCATCTTCCGTAAAATTTGCACCTACAACTGATTCGCAATTATGTAAAAATAGAAAAATGAAAAACAATTGCTTAACTTCAACGTCTTTTTCTTCTGCTTTTGAATAAACGAATTTAATATTTTTATTATTATTAATATTATTATTATTATTATTATTATTGCTACTACTATTACTTATTATGCATAAGTGAAAAAAATTATGGAAAAATTGCCTAAAAGTAAAAAACAAAAAACAAAAAACACAATCAAGTGAAATGTCGAAAAAGAAGAAAATTAATTATCTAATAATTTAAAGCATAAAAAAAAAAAAAAAGAAGAAATTATAAAATGAATTTGATCGATGGCCTCTGCTTATGAAGTACGCGCGTACTTAGTTGTCGTAGACTGTTAATCTGTCAAAAGGTTGTTCAAGAGTGTGTGTGAGAGGGAGAGAGAGAGCGAACGAGCGAAAGAGAGAGAGAGAGAGAGAGAGAGTGAGAGAGTTTTAATATCTTTTGTCCCTTACTTTTTTCAATATTTATGATAATTGATTGCTCGACTGTTAAGTTATGCAGACAGAGTACAAAAATTTGCTAAAAAAAATTTGTCAAATGATCGAATGGTGGTGATTTTACTGTTACCGCCATATTATAACAATGGCTGTGATGGAAGGTCGAATGATAGCAGCAACAGCAGCGCGTCATCAACGTCCACTGGCGATACTGCCATACAAGCATTTAAATATGCTAACCACACGAAAACTATACCAGATCACAATAACAATAACAATAACAACAACAATAATAACAATAATAATAATAATAATCACAATAATAATAATAACAATAACAAGAAGAACAAGCTTAGTGATAACAATAATAATAATCAAATTTCAACGCATTACAACACCATCTCGCTGCCGTATTATTGCTATGAGCGAGTTGATACGGAACCGTTATCTGTTAACACTAGTTACAGCAATTATCCAACATCAACATCAGCGATTGCATCAGCAGCCGCAATTGAAAGTGCAGTGTCGTCGCTGCCACCACCATTATTGCAAACGAAAACAACACCGCCACCTCCTAAACCTAAACCACCTAATCTTTTTTTCAATTATGCTTCGTATGGTAATGACTGGTGCTGCAATAGTGCCATTCACGCCAAACAATGTCCGAATATTATACCAAAACCACCACGATGCCGAGCACAGCCATCTTTGGAAACCATACCGGAGCATCCAGTGCAAAAAACGAAATCATACCATCACCGCGGCCCAAACAATAGAAACAAAAGTACAACAAACAAAACCAAAACTGCCTCAACGGCTTTACTTAATTCTAACTATTCTACTAACTCCAATAATTATGTACGTCACGTGACACGTGTTAATTTCTATGATATCGATACTAATTCCCAGGTCGAATATGATGATGATGATGATGATAATGATGATGATGATGATAATGATAATGATGATGATGGTGATGATGATGATGATGATTCCAAAGATGATAAACACGATAAGGGCAAAGATGACAAAAAGGATTACAATACAGAAGCTATTACCAAAGAAGGTAAGTAAAGACAAGAATTTAATCAACAGAAGAATATATGCATAAAAGAATAAAAATAATTTTGCCATCTTTCGGACTTAACCTCACAAAAATGCTTATGCTTAAAAAATCACCTATTGAGAGCCGTGCACAAGACATACGATCTTATAAACGTAAATATTCTCGGTTGTCGATCCATTCGTTAAAACTCTTTAAAAATTGTGAGTAAGAGAAAAAATTCTATCTATATTGGGGTCTTGAACTGAATCAGCGCAATTAATAAAATATTAATTAAAATATTATATCTTGTACATTAGAAGGTTTATCATAAATGATATATTAGTGCGATATTTGGTTGTCAGATAAGGAAAAGTTCGAGTATTTAGTAGTAGTAGTAAGGGATATAAGAACTAAAATACGATATCTTTTTAAAAAATATATGAAAGATCCTCAACCTCAACGACCGAGATGTCGCAAATGGAAACTAATAAGTTAATGGGCGAGTTGGGAACGCGATACGACAACATTCGGTTGTCTTCATATGAAATTTTTTCAGTTCCAAAATGTATGCCCATAAGCGGCCAACTATTTACAAATATATATAAAGACTAAGAGGAAAGCATTCAAGTTTTCAATTTTCCTAATTACGAGCGAATCTTTTTAATTAATTTAACTGACGTTTGAGGGGAAAAAAAACGAAGAACAAATTTGTTTCTTTAGATATATTGTCGAACTTATATGTGCAACTTCTTGCAAAATGACAAGATTGATCTTGTTGTTCGCACGCTTATTGCGGAGGAGGATAAGACACCGCTCACAATACTCAATGCGATCGTAGGGTCTCTCTTAGTTACGATTGGTGTAGGGCTATATCTAAAACATTTAAGACATAGCGTACACACATCTCTCCCAAGTTATGGACACTCCACATCTCTTTTCCTCCCTCTCTCTCTTTATCTATCTATCTCTCTCTCTCTCTCTTTACCCACGTCTTTTTCACATAGCCTGCCTACAATCTATTAAACAAGTCGCACAAATCCATTACACTCTTGTGCTTAGTGTTTTGTACATGGCTCCTTTTGTCAACTGTATATTCACTGATCTCCGATAATGATTCAGGAGGAGAAGATATCGTTTTTTAATAATTCAAATGGCGGCAAATTCGAGAAACTTTGCGCGTTGAAATAAAATTTTATATTTTTGAAAACTCTTCTGTCTGTCTATCCCTAGACATATGTATCTATATATTAATTGATCGATTCACTGAAATTTTTTATATAGAAGGTATGCGTTTATTTTATGAAAATTATAAAAGATATTTTATTCGAAATATTGCCCATGGCTGGCCATATGGTTTCCCCATCTGCCTCGTAATGTGTGGATGCGAGCCATTTTCGTATATTTTTGTAAGATATGAACCGCTGCTCAGCAAGTTCGTGTCCCACCGATGCAATTAAGTAGTAATCGGACGGAGACAAGTGTAGTGAGTAAGCCGTATAACTTAGCACATCCCGAGTCATGAACCTGTCTTATTGTATAGCTGAACGGACAGCTATCATGTAAAAAAATACTTTTTCCTAATATTCTGGTCGTTTTTTGAACAATGAACGGTTCAATTAACACGTCTCGTCACAGCGATTCGATCTTACGATAGATATCGATGCGACGCCTGCATCTATACATGGATTTTTTCCTCAAATAAACTCACTTTTCATTGCGCTTTAGGAGAACTTCTCATCCCAAGTTAGAGGGACTTTTGTAAAAGCCTTTTTTACACCGCTTGAGCCAAAGAAAAAATTGCGAACCAATGCTCACAAAAATCAACATCTTCGTTAGTATCTTTGCTCGGCAATCTGTGGTGGTAAACCGAACGCTTATGCTTGTCAGATGTCCCAGCTGTAAAAAAAACACAGCTATACAGGCCTATTCCCTCTACATGACAGCTAGGAGCATCCATGAACAAATTCTGGTTTCATACTTACGTATCCGCCATACACTTAATAAAACTTTCGATGTACATTTCTATATATGGTTTTTTACTTATCCTATACACGTATATGGCTAATATGAAAACGACGAGTCTAGCTATCCCTTATGCCAAGTAGTTTTTACACCAACCATACGGAATGTCTTCCTATTAGATTCGTTATGCAATATGCATCGGAGGAGATGCTAAGAGAATTATTTTGCTACAAAAAACCTAAAAGCACTGAGCAAGTGCTGAAAACATTTTTTTGATGCTTAATCTTCAAATATTAGACAGAAAGTCAGCGATAAGTATTTAAAAAATCAGGTCAAACTGTATATTGTTTTTTTGACTCTGTTGTTAAAATGTGAGGAGATTTGTCGAAAGTGCAAGCAGTGCACTTTGAACATGAACATGAGAGATCACATCAATTGAATTTTAAGTTTATTCATCAGTTTATTCATGACAACAACGCTAACAAGAATTATCTCGAAGTAATAAAATCGATTCAAAACTTATCCATTAACTATTTATTGTACGTGCAAGGGTTAAAGGTCCAATTGGCAGTGACGCTGGAATAGATTTATGGCGGATATAAAATGAAAGCGTTTTTCACAATAGATGTGAAAAGAACCGACACTTG
Organism: Glossina pallidipes; assembly: GCA_000688715.1. NCBI lineage: Eukaryota > Metazoa > Arthropoda > Insecta > Diptera > Glossinidae > Glossina > Glossina pallidipes. The sequence continues at coordinate 1,558,909 of KK499789.1, read as the reverse complement.
CTTTTTAATTGAAATCCATAAGGAAATTCGACAGAGAGAGAGAGAGAGAGAGAGAGATAGAGAGAGAGAGGGAGAGGGAGAGAGAAAGTGTAAAAAAGCTCTATTTTCTGATCATATGAATAAATAAACTTTTTTAACTTGAGATTTCCTGTAGTTAATCGCTTAATATAATTACCACAAATTTCTTGAACAAACAACAAATTATAACAATAAATATGTCAAGCGTATAAACATATTTATGTAAATAGAGATAGTTATGAAAAATACTACAAGTTCTTGTACACATACCATTTGAACGGGTAAAGGAAATAACCTCATTTTGTTTTTTTTTTGTTTTTTTTTTTTTTTTTTTTTTTTTTCTTAACTGTAGCCGTAGATATGTTTGTGAATTGTGACTAGTGTGAGTCAAATGCCCATCGGCGATTAATAAATAAAAATTGTGGATTTCCTAATAAGGTGTTGTACACATTTGATTAACAGCTCATTGCACATAAAGTAAAGTTACATACAAAGAAAGACGTGTTAATTTACTTACGTAGGCAAACAAAAAAAAAAAAAAAAGAAAACAAAACCAACAAAAAGTACAAAAGAAATAAAATTAATCACATGCAACAGTAGCAGTAGTAGTAAAGTTTCATCATTTTGATTAGAATATGGACGGACGCACATAGCAAGCGAACATTAAATACGTATGGATATCGAAACCAAATTGGCCGTCGATTATTTCCTAATTTATTTATTATTATGCCCGTTATTCGTTGTTGTTGTCCGCTTAAATAGCAATAAAACAAAAAAAGGAGAATAAAAATAATTTGCATAAAAATCTGTATTTAATGCGGATATATTTCAGTTTAGTTATTCATAACAATGTATCAGCCGACGTATGTAACTGTGCACTATAGCAGACAAGCAGTGTTTACACTTTATTCGTATTCGGTCTTTGGTGTGTGGTGTGTGGTGTGGTGGAGAGTTTGCTTGGGTAAAGTGTACTCACTACCAGTGACCTTTAATGGTCCAGCGATTGCAACGGTGCATTTTGTGAAATACTAGAAATGGAAATTGTACTGCCGCCGTTTCTTCAAATTTCATAAACATGAACACCGACTATCAACAACAACAACAACAGCAACAGCAACAACAATTACACTAACTACACTAGTGATAAAGATGAGAGGGGACAAGATCGTTTACAAAACCCAACAACAGTTATTAAAGTCTTTGTTTGTTACGTTATGTTACGTTAGGTTTTTACTTTTTGTCTGTTTTTTTTTTTTTTTTTTTTTTTATGAGCCCTATAAAAAGAGTGTTGCTCTGGCATAGCTGTGTTTCCTAATAGTTTCAAAAGTTACGTAATCATCTGTTCTCCTAAGTAAATCGCTCATGCGAAACACTAAAAACCTATAAGTAATATTATTGCATACGTATGTGTGTCTATATAGGTGCATGCATTCATATATAAGTGTAAATACTATTTAAGAGTATAAGCGGGGAATATGGTGTGCATCTCATGCATCTTATGCATACCATTATTGCATTATTAAGCTGTCACACAAGTCGTTTTGCATTCATTGTTGTATTTGGTTTTGTGTGCTTATAATTTTGGTTTTCATTTTTTTCTTCATTTCGATTTTCATTTTATTTAAATTTTTTTCTTTTATTGTACGGTCATCGTAGCTTAGCAGTGAATATCTTTAGAGAAAACAAATTTTGCAAAAAAAAATGTGTACACTTTCACGATAGAACAGAATGATAAAAAAAAAAATCCCGCTCTTTCCTTTCTATGCCCTACACCCCTCATGGTACAAGGGTACATTAAGCTTGCGTGGATATATGCAACATCCAGAAGGACTTGAGACAGGCCCACCTTTTATTATACCGATCGATCTCTCTTCTTCTTCTCTGCTCTTCTTTGCCTGCCTCTCCCCCTGATGTCTGTGCTTTCATTTTTGTGTTCAGTCTGCAGATCACAATTTTTGAGGCACATGCATGAAACCTGATGTGTTTTGGGCCAAGGAAGAATGCTATTGAAAATGGTTTGAATCAGCTTCACGACTTTTTTTGAAAATTCGTTATGTACTATGTATGTACAGTGTAAGGCATTTATGGCGAGCCGTGGCCCACTTCGGTGTTTGTACTTTTTATAGAATGGCTGCTTTAATATAAAATTAGCCCAATTATTATCAGACAAATTTTGAGAAAGTAAAACCAAGTGCTGTTGTCAGAGTTATGTCTATCCCCTGCTTAAGGAATACAGAACGCTTGCACAGGACGGACACATGGAAATGAACAAATTTTTATCGCCACTGATGATTTAGTCATGTTTGTTCGTCTCGCTGTCGCCTACTTTTAGACTCCCTAATCGAAAAATTGCTCAGAGGAAAAGCGAATATTCCTTTACGGCGACCTATTATTGCATGGTACGCTCCTTCTTTATTACTGAAGCTTGAACGAGTACAAAAGTAACGACTAACGAGTGGAAAAAGTGAAAAATGGGTTTAAAAAACACACACACACACACACACACACACACACACACACACAAAAATAGAAGAGCTGTACAAAGAGAGATATGACAAAAAGAGGGATGCACGTCTTAAAACATGGAACAATACTGTTTTTCTATGATCACTCCTTTCGCGCTTCTCTTCGCAAAATTCTCGAAAAAATCCTCGGTAATAAGTCCACACAATGGGACTGCTTGCAGTCATTAGTTGTCATTAGCTACATATTACAATAAAGCGAACAATCTTTCAAATAGATTTAAGACCACAGGAAGAAGCATTCCCGCTACGGTCTAAGAAATATCATACATTACTTGTTCTATCTTTCGGTTCACGCCAATCGCCGTGATCTTGTTTCCGACCCCATTTATGCTATAATCAAACACAAAAGCACTATAGCACACACACTTACTTCTATAGCAAATTTAAAAAGCGCTTTATATTCCACGTCTCCCATCGGCTGAGCCTAAAACTGGGTTTCGTGGTGGTGTGTGCATGTATAAGAGACGTCGATTCGAAATTTAACATAAAATATATTATTTGCTTATATTATATGCATTTGCTCACTTAGACGGATGTGCTTCATTTCATTTCGAACGAATTAATTCCCTAATTGTTTCTGAATATTGATCGGAGAAGTTATAGTGGATCTGTCAAATGTTTATTTGTAACGCGAGTGAATATGCATCGGAAAAATCAATAATTAAATAAAATAAATATATTCTTGATCATCGTAGGAATAATACAATCGCCTTAGTCAAGTCTCTCTGTGCGTCTGTCTCTCTTTGGAAAGGATGGCCTGAAAAAGTACAGTAAAATCCCCGTCCTTGCTTTCGTTATAAAATAATCTGCAAAATGGCAAACAGATAAAGTTGAAAAACCTGTCAAATCAGTTTCCAAGCAATACGACCCATATTATGGAAAATAGAGCAATTTGTAAAACAATCCTTTCATTACTATGGAGTATGTTATGCTTGAGCTAAGTTACCTTTACAAGTTTGTCATATTGTTTTTCGGATACGTTGAACGTGCTTGCATACGTTACGTTATGGATACAAAGAAAAATTACAACAATTCGTAGGGCTTTGTTGTGATTACGGCACAGGGAACTTACACCTTAAAAGTAATGTATATTTAAATGGCTGTCACTTGTTTTTAATGCAACATATTTTCTTCGATTGTATTACGGATTTTTAGTGGAAAATAAGCAAAAACAAATAAGTGATAGGCACCGAGAAATCAACAAAAACAAATAGTTGATAGGCACCGAAAGCCCACTATCCTATGGAAAGTTTTGTGCCCAGTTTTGAAACTTTATTCTCGGCATCACAGTGCTTTCTACACTGATAGTGATTTCATCGATCCCCTCATATCACATCACTTGAAATAGCTGGCATCTACACTGCATTCAAATCATTATGTGATTAATTACAACCAGTGAACGTACGATTTTTCGTCACAAAATAAATGCAAAAGAATAACGAAAACTTTTTATATTAGGCCTCGATCTAGACGAGATCATAGCCTACACCACCTTACAGGTATTCTCGTGACGACTTTTGAAAACAAGACGTTATATGGGAAATGACCAAAAAAAAAAGTGTCCATTCCGCAGCGACCCATTTCGCACTTCTTCATTTTTGGGGACCCGCGTGCCAGCCAAAACTTGCTGCACCGCTCTGAACAAGTGGTAATGAGGAGGCGCCCAGTCTTGCGAGTGCGCTGAGTGTGACGGAACTATCCATTCGAGCGACACTCTCGAGCAACTCTTGAGCAACTCTCTTCAACAACAAGAGGCCAAGCGATCGCATTTTCAGTCAATTCGTGTCGTCACTTTTAAACCGGTGACATCAAAGCTGACAGTTAGGATATGATGGAGCAGCATAATCCTCTAAACGTGTTTGGTGGGCTTCGGCAGCAGATTACTTCAAATAAAGAACAAGAGTAATGAATTTGGAAGAAGAAGAACTGTGAGCTCTCCATGATTAGTGTCGGCGTCAGCGTACCAATAAAACAATAACAATAAATGGAAAACTGTTATTTTAGGTAGAGGCAGGTCGAAACCATCGAATTCCCATTTCTTTATCATTTTTACCTGCAGGAGTCGCTGATCACAAATTTTTGCAAACACCTAATATATAAAGACTGTCTCAAGCTCTGCTGGGTGTTGCATATATCTACACGAACTTAAGGTACCCTTGCCGCACAAGTGATGTAGGGTACAAATATTAAACTTCGAAAAGTCCGTAGAGTATATAAATTCTGGGCCAGTTGCAGAGTGGGAATGCACCTGTCCGTCTATTTGTCTGTCCAACTATCCGTCTGTACAACTGTGTAATATATGTAGTAAACATTCTCCCGAAATCGCCTACAAATTCGGAAAGGAATTCGAAAATGAAGCAAACCGATCATAGGACACCGCTACAACAGCTACATGGCTATGTGACAAAAACCGTGAGTACCTTTGCTTTCCGTTATTCTGCTGGTTATTCACAAGCGCAGGACACGCACCATATAAATTTCCACATTTATTCTGAAAATAGAGAAAATCGGCCGCCCCCGCTCGACATTTTAGAATACGAAAATTTCTTTCTCTCCATTTTTAGTCTTTTTTAGGGCAATGGCGATTGGTATAAAATATTCGGTCACGACCGAAAAAAAAGACAGAAAAGTTTATGGAAGAGTTTTACTAACCGTCTAACCACAAGTATTTCATCATATAAGAAATCTTTTGTTTGTAAAGAGTGAAGAAAATTGGTCGAATTAAAGGTTGCATTAGTTAGCTTGTAGTTGCAAGCTCAAGTGTTATGCGTGGCACAAAAATTAGTTGCTTCCCGCTGTTCAAGGAGATCTTTTATCTATAAACGTAAAGAGAGATTCGTATGCTGAAGGGTCATATATATCGGTTATTGTTGTCTTCAAAATGTGGCTTTTTATGTAATTAATAAATAAATCGAGAATATGTCTTATGTTTGGGCATTTTTCACCAATGACTTCACTTTAAATGAATGAATGAAATTCATTTTTTGTTAAGCAACCTTGGCCGTATCCAATATTCGACGGCTTACAACCTAACGTAAGGAATGATTTTATCTTTATAACAGTAAAAGCTATATTACGATCTAGACTTAGAAGTGCATTTATTTTTCAAATAGCGATATCTTACGGTAAAAATAATTGTAAATCTCGAACTAATGGTAAGGGAATTGTGGTATAAAGTAAATTATGATAAAACCAGGAGCAGTACTTGTCATCCCTAATTTTTCTCAATTTTTCTTTTGTTTTTTATATGACGAGTCACTCAGAGGTTGTCCACTAAACGGGCTCAAAAAGAGATAGGGAGTAGCTTTAGTCTAGTGGGTGGTTGGGTGTGTGCCCAATTGGTAAGTGCTATGTCCTTACCGACTGAACCAATCGCTAAAGGTCCGATCAAGTGCGCTCTACCGCATTGGAATTTGAAGCAGTGAACACTGACTTGGTAGTCGCGTCTTTGATCTACCGAGCTATGCAGATGCAGAAATTGTCATGTATTCTAATATGGTTCGAATTATAGTAAAACAACACTTATTATGTCCATTAATATTAAAAAATTCCAAGTGCCATTAACTATGTTTATCTGACCATTCCTTTACAGTTTTGAAATTCTATTCGCTCTTCCCATTATGAAGACTGAATGGAAAGCCTATCAGTTTTCAAGAAAAAAAGTTTCAGAATTCGTTCATAAAAAAAAAAAAAAAAACGCCTAAACAGCTCTAACATTTAAAAAAGCCAGACCTTGGTCTAATCCTTAAGCCAAGTATTTTCCAAATGCATTTCTACAAGTGTAACTAGAAAAGGACTCCATTCACTTTATTTACATAAACAATTAGGAACATATAGGAAAATTATATTTGTAGTTGAATCTTTTATACCCATCATCCTTATGTTAAAAAAAAAAAAGTGGAAAAAAGTGGATATTAAAGCCCCAATGCTCTCTAGCAATAGATAAACGTGCACATTTTTTCCCCTTCTGGTGCAGGTACATTAGGATCAGCTAGGAAATATACGTGGATTTTTTTTTTATAGTTCTACTCGTTGTAGCTTATAAATAATAACCAAAATGTCAAAAAAAAATAAAACGATTTTGTACTGTAGACATGTATTTTGATCAGTTCGAACCATTTTCAATATGGATCCGCATAATATGAATCTGCCAAGACCAATAATTTTTTTGAAAAAAACATTTAGTTCGCACGTTTACACAAATGGACAAATGGACATGTTTAGATCATTTAAGAGCTTGGCATTAATCAAGAATGTTTGTACACCGGGAGGTCTCTTGTGGTGATTATAAAAATAAAAAAAAAAAAAAAACAAGAAAGAAACTATAAGTCAAATTTTACATATGCACATTGTATCTTAGTTTGCCTTGTCTCGACTTTTGCCGCTTTACTCCGATCGCAATGTATGACGCAAATCGCTACTATTATGAAAAATAAGTTCCAAGTCAAGAATTTATGTTTCTTTTACATAAGAAATTCGAACGAAACGACAACAGAAACAGAAAAGACCAGTTTACCAAGAAAAAGTCTTGGCATAAGACTTCTTCTGGCTTTTTTCAGATAATATCAAGTCCTATAGCAATCATTTTTTAATTTATGAAAGAGTATACTTTTAGGGTTATTTCAAAATAGGATGAGAGAAAGTTGATTCTCTCTTAAATAGCAGACAAACAATTTCTAATTTTAATACCATACTCTTTCTCCTTCTTTCTCTTCCTTTCCCGGTCTCTTTACTTTCGTTCTTTGTACACAAAAAAAATTTGTATCATTTTGAAACAATTTTGTTGTTTACGTCTTCTTCTTCATAAATTTGAAGCAGAGATTTTAAGTGGAAAGAGCAAAAAAAAGTCTGCTTTTTTTTGTTCTTCTTCTATATGTATATTACTTTCAAGCAATTGGTATACGGAGTGTGAACAAATCAACAAATTGATTATTTAAGAAGAACAATTTTTAGTCATATAATTATAAAAAATGTGCGAATGTATTGAAAGTCAAGTTTATTATAAGCAATTTATACGCAACGCTTTTTGCTGATATAAGCGAAAACGAAGAGAATGTTTTTAAAGTCTTTTGTATGATAGAGCAAAGGGTTTGTTTGTTTGCTTCATTTAATGATTCTGCTCCGATTACCATGGGCTTTTAATAACAATTTGAAGCATTTGTAGTGAGTCATTAGATTGGGAAGATTAGTATTTCTCCTTAGCTGTCAAGTAATTAATGCAAATCGAAGAACAATAGATAGGACCAACGGTATTATTTTCTTAGTAACTCAACATTTATATCGAGCTTGGCTTCGACTGGCTTCGAATTCATTTATAGAGTATTTTGTGAAACAATTTGTTTTTATAGTAAAAAGCTTGTTCTTATCGTTACAGAAGAATGGATAACGAAACGAAAAACCGAACTCACAACAACACGCCAAATTGAGACTCACGTTAAACGACAGATTGTGTTCGAGGATGGTAAAGTGATTGATGATTCTGGTCCAATAGTATCCACAAATACCACAGAGGATACGGATAAACAAGAGACTGAAACCACTGAGGTAGTTCATTGCTTATATCGAACGCTTAAAGAACAATTACTCTTTAAAATGGAAATCGATTGTTATTGATTCATTTGATTAGAAACACGATCTAGGTCTACCGGTTGTTAAGCAACAATCAACCGCTGGCGGAGCAAAGAATAAGGTGGCATTAAAGATGATTCCCGATGGCAATCGAGAATTAGTGAAAAATGATAACAATAGTGACGGTAATAAATTAATAAAAAAATTGGTACCTACACCAGCTGATGGCTTGGTAAGAGAGATCAATGAGAAACGTGTTATATCACATGAAGAAAGAGACGATTATCTGGAAACCGAAGATGTTCAACATTTGGGAGATTTTTCGGATGAGGTAAAAAGCTTATAAACAATATTATAAACGACAAGAGAATTTCTTGCCATAATGTGTATAGAAATTCTCTTCGCACTTCGCACTTAGCTGACAGCGTTAGAGTCAAACGAAAAACTCTTGAGATTTCGTATCATCAAATATGTTGGTAAATGCTGTTAAAAAACCAAAAAGCAAATCGCGTCATAGCAGTTAGCTGCAACTTAGTTTTGGTCTCCAGCTCAGTTAGTGATTGGCATGCAAGCCGTAAAGTTGTAAGATTGCTTTCGAATAGGCTTCTACGCTAAATGTAGTTTTTCCTTTGTATGTGTGTTTGTGTATTATTTGCTTCAATTATAAAACAAGCATTCACTCGTATGGCAAAGGAATCTGTGAAGAACAGATACATAATTTCCAAAGAAAAAAGGTTAACTAAGAATAATTTCTTTTATATGTATATACATATATATATATACATATATATATATATATATATATATATATAGTGTTTGTGTTTATATTCATTTTCATTTTGTTTTCATGATATAAAACATTATAATGATAATAATAATATAATGATAATAATAAAACAATAACGTAAACTGTTAAGTTGTCCATGCAGTAAAGTCAGCATATAAGAGGTTTTTATATTTCTCACATACTTGTTTAGGAAGAAGAAAACAAAAGAGTTCAGAAACAAACTCGTACCACAATGAACATTTAGTTAATGATTTGTGATAAAACGAAAGACTTAAACAAAAAACTTGCTATATTCTCATGTACGTATTATATCATTTTTTTTTTGCTTTTCCAGTTTCAATATAATAAACCGTCTAGGTACCTACACATTGCGCTTATCTACCTTCAGTGCTATAGTTAAAAATTAAATATAACGATTAACAAATTAACAGCAGCACTGTTACGGAGAAGAATGGAGCAAAGCTTCGCCAATTATTTAATATATTTTAATATTTCATTTTTCTGGATTGCATTGTTGTTCTTTTCTCTCTCTCTTTCTCTCTCTCACTCTCTCTCTCTCTCTCTCTCTATGTTTATGTCTCTCTCTATCTCTCTCTTTCTCTGTCTCTTTCTTTCTCTCTCTATCTCGCTTTTTGTTTTCAAATTATATAAGAAAAGATTAATTAACTTGAAAAGATATCATTTGCCCAGTGTCACCCTTATTGTGATCGTTGTTTCGCAACCGACAATTAATCTACCGGTCCTTAATAATTATGATAGAAATCTTTGTATTTATTAGTGGTGAAATATTGCCAGCAGTGGTGAATACAGTACACATTCAAACTCATAAACCAGTTTAATCGATGATATTGATGAAAGCATTGATAATGATGTTGATAATAATGATAATGTTGTTTTGGGTTTCTGTAAAGTCTCTCGATTAGGCTTTAATGCCCATCTTTTGAGCATTATATAACTACATAACACCAGTTCCAGCGTACTTGGCCTGTTATCTGATCCAAGCGTTTGGTCAATTATTGAAATAGTGTGTATAAAGAATTAAAAAAAAAAAAAAAAAAAAAAAAAAAAAAAAAAAANAACAACAACAACAAGAACAACAAGAATTTCCTTCAACAGTAACAGATCAACCTTAAAAAAGAATGCCTGCGCACGTATATTAAAGCACAAATGTATGCGCGTGCGAGCATGTTAACGAACTTCACATAACCAACAACAAGAACAACAGCAGTAGTAATAACAGCTCACCGGATTGAGTTTTGTAGGCTGTGCATGCAAAACATGAAACTCCGGACAAAAAAAAAAACTACACCCAATCACTAAAGCAAGAAAAAAAAGAAACGCTAGAGAAATATGCGAAATAGAAAGAGAAAAAAAGGAAAGAGCGAAAGAGAAGGAGACGGAGACGGAGAACCAGAGGAAAGGGGACGGACGCCTTTTGCTCTGTGCAACGCGATAGTGGTGAACATGTTCCAAGGCAAACAAGTCTTGGGAAAATAAAAATTCGTACATTAACCCGACAAGACGACAAAACACTATTCAGTTCAATTTCTGCTAACAATTTCATTAGAATCTTTCACCCAGCTTGACGTCTTAAAAAGTTCGTTAAACATTATAATTTGAAAGCGACAATTGATTGTAGACTCATATAAATTTTATTATTTTCGACTTTTCTTGGTCTTCGCTTTGGATAATTTATGTATAGTTTAGTGATATGAAAAGAAAGAAAATATTTTCTTAACTATAACGGTTTATTCTCCGCATATGAATTTTCACTCTCATATCATTAGAAATATGCGTATAGCGTTCATCTATCCCAGCATGTATGTATGTGTATCAAATAAGTTGAAGAAACAAGTGACGAGTTCGTTTGCCATGTCTGTAAGCCCGTATGTGTTAATATGAGCATAAATATATATATATATATATATATATATATATATATATAAATACTTATGTGTATGTGTATGTGTGTGTGTGTTAGTATTGTTTGAAGTTTAAAAAAATTTACTTCACCGTCTGCAGATGACATTGCTGAAGAAAATGAAATTTAATTAAAGCACGAAAACCGAGAGAGATCCTCAAACGCCCTTAGTGTTTGATACGTTTTGTTTTACATTCAAAGCGTGTAAGATATTTCTAAACAAAAGCACTGACAAGTTGAAAGTAAAAAATAATAATAATAATAATAATTTAGAGAAATTCAAAAATTTTATAACATGACGATAGACTTTACATTTTAATGTACATGTATTTTTATTCATACCATATGAAGATAATGACTGCTTATAACTGCATGTACAATGGAAATACTAGCTCTACTCGAAAAAGTATTAAGCCGAGTATTCTTAAATCAGTCGTTTTGAAGGAAGATTTTTAAAGAAATCGTTGGACATGTGTGCACGGTATTGGAAACTTTCGGCATCCTACTCTGCAATTAGATTTCAGTGAGGACGTGAATACTGCTCGGCCTCTTGCCGTTTACTGCCAGCATACATTATGAAAATCAATAGCTTCCGTTCTGGCAATTACTATGGCAAGGGCCAAGAAAGAGCATCATATAAGTAGTGGTAGCATCTTCAAGAATCATCGGAAACCTTTTGAATCGAAACATGGCAAACCGTTAGCGTGAGATCGAGCTTAAAAAGCTTCAATAATTAAAATTTCATCTGCCAATCGTTGCTGATATGTCAAAAGAAAAAGATTATAATCAAGACGGTGGGGAGTATCAAGAGGAAAGCCTGACACTGGCATCAAAAATGTAATGCTCCGTTTTCCGGCGTATCAATCTATATAATGATTTGCTAAGATCGATTCTACACCACGATGACAATTTAAAGCAAACGACCAAAATTTCTCTAGGAAGAAAGTATCGGGTATCAGTCCATTAATATTAGATCGCATTAATCTTTGATCATCCGCGGAAATTGATGGAATTTAATCTAAAAGGTCTTATGCACTTACCGTACAAAATGATCCTAAACACGGCCCTGCATAATAACCTGAATAATTTTTATTCTAAAAAAAATTGACATAAGACAATGCGTCAGACTATAAACTATAGAAATTTTATAGAAGCGGATTGATGAGCAGAAAATGGCCCATATGACTATCTAAAGTATTTTCCAATAACAATAGTTTTACATTTCAAAGATTTAATACTTTTTAGACTAAATACTATGGAAAGCGTCCGCTGAGAAACCGATTTATTTTACTATTATCGGTCTTATATTACCGTTCACAATAATACGCGACTTCTTGTTGTTTGCCTTCTGTTATATGTTATACATGTTTATTTGCAGGCTTTTGTAAAGGTCGTTAATAGCGGCCTAGATAATATTGAAGAAGCTTTGCTTTCTTCAGATTTGCAAAAGGACTCGATTCCAGCGGGTAAACGCGTAATAGGCAACACTACCAAGTCATACAAAACAATCGATTCGGAAGACATTCAAAAACGTTCACTGGCTCAAAAGAATGGGAAAATAGTAACGGAACAAAAAAGAGCAACCGAACACGAAGTCATAATTGATCGTGAATTATCCGATAACGAAAAAGATTCCGTCGCTAGTCACGAAAATATTAAAACAGTTGTAAGTGAACAACGATTATTACGCTTCTTACAATTTCTTAAGCATTTTTTTTTTCTTTCTTTCTTTCTTAAATTTAAGGAAGCCAATCAGCGTTATTTCAAGCGACGTGACGAACAACATGTGGATCTCATTGAAAATGGGAAAGTAGTAGGCACAGAAATGAGATATGCGGCCGAAACCATGCAAATGGAAAATGATAATACCCTAGAGCGCCCCGACGATTGGGACAGTTTATCGGATCGAATGCGGAAGATGCGTAGACCTTATAATAAAGCTTTTTTACACCATCAAAAAAGTATGACATACACAATAAATATTGGCAAGGATTCCCATGGGCTATCTGTCTGTCTTTCTTTCTTACGATTATTGATATTGATATTGATATTGATATGAGAAAAGGGGGAAAGGCAACGGAGCTCGGCGGGAGTTCTTCAAAATTGTATTTTATCAATCGATTGTTTGGTAAAGTGTTGCCAATAATTTTATTTAAAAATATTCGTTTTTAAGCCGGCTTATTGATGGATCGAAAAGACGCCTTAACTAAACGACCTCTGGACTTTGACAGAGAAGAAGAGACGCGTAAAGGAGAGACCATTAAATGGTTGGAATCCCACTTTGGCAGTGAATCGACTGCTTCAAATGATTCACGTGAAGATGAAATTGACATTGTCGAGCCTACTAAAAAAACATATTTCAATGTTACAATTAAGTCCAATCAAAATCAAAATGCTCCATCGACAGCCACTGCCCACTATGGTTCCTATGATAAAAGACCGCCGCCTGAAAGTTACGACCCGGAGCCCCTTTCGGCGCCAAACAACGGAGCTAGTAAACATTATCATGGCACTTCTAGCTGGAATCGTAAAGACACAACCCCATCAAATCACTTCTCGTCCAAAGCATTTCGTGATGATCTCCATGCGACAGTTGAACGTAGTCAATTGCGGAAAGCCAGTAACATATATTCGTCGAGAGAAAATCTTGGCACCGATAAACCAACTTATATAAAAACAAAAACCGCTGATAGCTACGTTAGTCGAGAAGATATATTACAGCAGAAACGCCAAAGCATATCTTCACAATTTTTAGCTAGATCTCGTCAAAATTCGAGAGATAAATTCGAAGAATTGGACAAAGTTCCTTCGCATTCGATTGAAGATACTCATAATATTAGTGGTTCACGTACCGACCTCCACTACGGTCTCAACGTAAAAGAAAAAGATAAACGTGCATTTATTCATGCGAATGTTATAGATGAACGCGAACCCGCCATTGTACCCAGAAAGACGTCTACGGCAGCTGATCATGCAAGGGTCTACGAGAATTATAACTCTCTAAAACGAGAAACAACTTATCACCTCTCGCCATCGACACGCCACGATATGAGTGCGTTAAATAGACCTATAGTGCCGCAACGTAGGCGGAATGGCGAAAAGAAATTACGTGAACCGAACAGTACATCAGCGATTGTAAATGTGCCATCCTTACAGGATCAACATGATTTTCCTGAGCCGCCACCGGATTACTCCCCACCTCCTCGTAGTCGTTCTTCATCACCTCGGGGGAACTACTACGCCCAGGATCCGAATCGACTTCATATGCAACCACGAAAATATTCTCCGTCCGAGAAGCATGAAAATATCTACAGCAAGCAACAGCATGAGAGCAGCTGCGCTCTGAACATAAAACCGCACCAACATACACGTTTCACTGGCAACACTCCGTCGCCACCCCCCACAACTATACGACATCACACTCCCAGATCCGCAGTAATGTCAACGCAGACCACCCAGACAACACCTTCAACTCTCTCAACTTCCACCGTAACTTCTCACAAATCCACAAAAATGGGCCAAGCAATTGGCAATTCATTACGCAAACTTGTTGGCAAATTCAGGTCCGCCAGTGTCGAGCGTAAGCTACGTTTAAAATCGAAGGGCAAATCACGTGAATTTTCAATTGCTTTTCCGCATAATTCTCAACAGCCAGAACGAAATTCAAAAGAAGGCACCACCACCTATCAACAATATAACGTAATTGACGGTCATATAGGCGGCAATACAAATCAATCGCCGTCTCACGAAGACTCCGAACAAGAATTCACCGTCATGCGCCAATCTAATAGTCCCAGACACGCTACGCAAAGTCGACCAACTGACGGCAACGTTTACAGAACTCCAACAACGATTGGGAACAGTCGTGAGCCTTGTGCAGGAACAAAAAATCCGAAACAACGCTATTATCTTGGGGAGGATCCGTACTCCAGTAGTCTTTATTATAAGGAGAATGTAAATGAAATGGCCAACCCTCGAACAACAAGGGAAACACGAAATGGTTTGTCGAATAATCGCGATAATTCCACATCTTATTATAATGAAAGGTAGGAATGAAGCACAAGTTGGTCCAATAATTGGATCTAATAATATTTTATTTATTATTTTAGAACTCAATCCGCTCATACTTTAGGTCGTTATCAGAAAAGTAATCAGCGTGTCTCCGGGTCTACACCAAATTTACATCACGACTACCGTAGTGCTCAAACCTTGCCACGCAAACTAAATGATCAGCCCACCACCAATCATCGCGAAACACAAAAACTGAATAAAGCGCGTAACTCGAATGCAGTTCAAAATAAGTCTCGTCAACAAACTGAACAACGCATTACCTATCAAGCCAATAATAATCAACATACGGGTCCTCTGAAGCCAGCACGCACCTACCCCAAGAATTTAAATCGTAGTAAAAGCTTCAGTATACACGCAATGAACGGAGGCAACGAACCTAGTCCTATTTATATTGAAAAATCTTCAAATAACAATTATTCAGATCATTTGCATATTAAATCCAATCCTCATCTCTATACGTGGACGAAAGACCAGCAACAATCTTTACCGCAAAATGCACTTAAAAGCCCTTCAATCGTAAATTTAATAAGCCGTAGCCAGAAGGATTTAACAAAATTGGGAACTAACGAGAATTTTAGCGCAACGACAGAGAGAAGAGTTTACACAAATGACAGACAAGCAAAAATCACGAATCGGCAATTTGAAGATAGAGGTACGACTTATAGATCCGGTTCCCATGCCGATGATGATTATAAAGCTCAAGCAGTTTCGCGATACCAATTGCAACCGAAACGTTCATTGGACTCCCGCTCCTCCGTTGAAATCAATAAAGATACAGCTGGCATTATACGTTACGATGAGTATCTGCGTGAACAAACTCCCGCTTCAGGCTCGACAATTATAAAAGTGCGCAATATCGATTATCGCAAGTGAAACAAACCCTCAGCCCAGAAACCAAACGGCTTTAGTTTCATTTGACATGTTAGCAAATAAAAATGCAAAGCCATCTCCCGTCATCCACATACATTTACGAATCGTTTCAAACTCAAACTCAAAGATGGGTATCAATACTTCCAATTTCCTAGTGAACATGTAATCCATGTAAAAATCTTTATGTAATAGCTCCCCACTTTTCTACTATTACTAATAATTTATGAATTTAATCTATGTTTAAGAAAATTTCTTTGCCCTTTAGTTCTCATTCGACATTTTTAATTCTTCCTTCAACGTTACGTATATATATTATGTTTATATTTATATATATATATATACATATCTAAACGTATGGCTAATAGTGAAACAATTAGAAAAGATCTTTGAATATAAATTTTAATACTTATGTACATATATAACCTTGAGCCGACTTTTCACTGCGGTTCTGCAATACATGTGTAATAAAGTGCCAAAATAAATTTTATTTAAATACATATCTTACGTTATCATATTTTACTTAACAGTTTACTTTTAGTTTTTCATAATAAAAATCATACAAACGCAAAATCAGTTATTAGCAATTTAGGATGCGTGCGACGTTAGAAAACCAACATGAAGCTTCGTGAAGCATTCATTTCCAACTCAGCTAGTTTCGTAATCACACATCGAATTTATATTCGAATTGCAATTGGGATTCGGCTTCCACACTAAGATCCTTATCCGAAGCACTCTTTATAGCATTATTTGAAGGTTCATACTAATCGGAACTCGAAGTTTATTAAAATTTCCAATACTTTCTAGACATTAAATTCTAGCAACGATAGCCCCACTGTTCTTCTTATCGAAAATGGGATTGTTCGTTATTTGGATCGCGATTCTGATTTAGGCCCAACTCTTTTTACAATTCAATTCTCATTGCGAGATGTAACATTGTAACATTCGTTATTTTAAATTCTAATCCCATTTCAAACGTCACACACCTGCACCATGCATTCCGATTAAGATGACAACTGCGATCTTTGGTGTTATTATTACTTACTTCCATTAAGTGCATTGGAATATTTATCTATTATTTTTTTAGCAGAATTGAATTTTACATGCCATGGAAACTAAGCCAAACCTTGTTCGATTTTTTCTCTTACCTGCTATTTTGGCAGATGTTTATAATAAGCGGATAAAAAATACTATACGACCGCTTGTCTTTCAACCTGATAGGTGTGAAGACGACCGTAAAGTCGTACAATGTTGTATGAAACCATTACCAGTGTAGAAACCCTTTCCTCTCCTAACGATTTAATATCCAACTATTCATCATCCAATTAGAATTGCAATGGGAGACACAAATCTGATAATGGAACCCCGATGGAAGAAAACACAATAAGGAGACAACACAATGATACTTTATTCCTATTCCATCTTTGCCGAGTTTCCACGAGACTTTGTGGGAATTCCCAAATCATATGGTTTTGTAGATATGCAAACAAATGAAATAAAAAGAAAAACACATAAAAGAAGAAATGAAGATGATTTACTGTAAATGTTAAAGTTATTTAACTAATTTACGTTCATTTTCCACTAATAAAAATTTTTTTTAGATTACGTGATCTAAAATTCCAGGTTACGCTATCTACTACTTTACAAGAGATGAAAAACAAGCAATAAAACCGATTTATTTTCAATTCTTTTGCTTTGTTTAACTACGTCAGTGAAGTATACTTCCATGCCCCTTCTTTTTAATCATGTTTTCTCATTCTTTATTTCGTTAATCAATCAAAAATTTAATTTGCTTTTATATTAATTTTTTTATATATTGTGTATAACATGCACTGGTTCTTCTTTTCTTATCAAATTATGTGGAGCGCATTTTCTCCTCTTCGTGTTTTCACTATGAACGAATCATCCAGAAAAACGCAATTAAGGTGCGAGACAATGGTGTGTTATTCCTATTTAGGGGTTCAAAATTCCAAAGGCGTAACACAACGAGAAGCCGCGTTATCAAATTTTTTTAAAGGAAAATGTAAATAAAAAAAAGCGCAGGGTAAACGTATGAAAAATTTAACTATGGCTGTTGTATTCACTATTTAATAAACTGTTGAATACGAAAGCGAAAACTAACTTTCAGCTAAACGATTATCGCCATGGCTTTGGAAACAAAAACAAAGAAATCAGTATAAATGTATAAAAAACAACGATACAAAAAATTAATGTAAAAACAAATTAAATTTTTGATTAATTATTGAATTAAAGAACGAAGAAAAATAGTTTAAAAGAAGGAGCAAAGAGATCGACTTTACTGACGCAGTTAAATAAAACAAAAGAATTACTAAAATGTTTTAATTTGAGAAACATATTTTAAGCTGAAAATAAATTTCATTTGTTCTTTGTAAGTAGAAAAACCTTATAAAACAATATCGAGTGTAGTATAAATTTAATCACAAATAATATAAAGAAAACTTAAACGAATACGAAATTAGGATAAATTAAATAAATAACTTCTGAATTTAAAATATTTGTTGTATTGGTTTCTTCTTGTTATACGTTTGTTTGCTTTGGTTTGTTTACATAGATACAAAACCATATGAATTGTTAGTTTCCACAAAGTCTCGTAGAAGGTCGGCAAAGTTGAAATCCACATGCATTGCTTATAATATACGTATTTAACAGTGGATAGAAGTTTTTATCTATCGCAATTCAACAATAGATCTTCAATTTAACTGTATACGAAATGTTATATTCAAATATAAAACTCAACATTTCTTTAATTCATTATTTACGATATGTGCTTTCATTCCCAGAGAACAACAATTATCTGAAAGCTATAGAAAAATGAAAATGGGTAATACTGAAATAAAGGCAAAGGAGGCAACTTTGTTAATAAATTAATGTCGCATTTTATTTTCATAAGCAATTGTTTATAAACGATTTAAAGTGGCAATAATTTTATTTCTTATTTGAGGTGTTTACTGGTTTAGTTTTATTATTCTTAGATTTACCAAAAAAAACAAAAATAAAAATAAATAATGACCATTGAAAGTGAAGGAACCGAGAAAGATAGCGGTAAAGAACAGTCTGTGGAAAAAGAGAGAACCACAACGCGCAGGCAACGTGAGGAAACTCCAGAGCACTCTTTAAATAAAATGAAAATTGATATAAATCTTAATCATAACACTAACAGCAACAAAATAGCGACTAGCGCAGAAATGGAAATTAGTATCGGCGATGTGTACATGATAAGAAGAGGTGACGGCAATAGCCATGCGGCCCAAATTATACAGTCAAGAGGAACAGAATCTTCGGCTGAATATTATGTTCACTATGTTGGCTTGAATAGAAGATTGGATGAATGGGTGACGCGAGATCGCATTACGGATGCCACCGACGCTAAAACAAATGGCAATGCTACAATCGGTCAAGACGTGTCGGACAGTTTGGGAGCTAAAACTATCAAACAACTAAGTAAAGTAAGTAAAGAGCAAATTGCGTCCTTGGAAAATCCTTCACCTGTAGAAAATACTGACCGCAAATTAACTCGGAATCAAAAACGACGACACGACGAAATCAATCATGTGCAAAAGACTTATGCTGAAATGGATCCTACGACGGCTGCCCTGGAGAAAGAACACGAAGCAATTACCAAAGTCAAGTACATAGATAAATTACGTATCGGCCGTTTTGAAATTGACACCTGGTACTTTAGCCCATATCCAGACGAATATGGTAAAGTTGGTACTCTATATGTGTGCGAATATTGCTTGAAATATATGCGTTTTCAAAAAACCTACCGTTATCATGCATCTGAATGTACACAGAGGCAACCACCGGGCAATGAAATTTACCGCAAAGGCACCATTTCCATATTTGAAATAGACGGCAAAGAACACAAACTATACTGTCAAATGCTCTGTCTAATGGCGAAATTGTTTCTGGACCATAAAACACTTTACTATGATGTGGAACCGTTTTATTTTTATGTCTTGTGTGAAATCGATAAGAGAGGGGCCCATATAGTTGGCTATTTTTCCAAGGAAAAGGAATCACCTGAGAATAACAATGTTGCCTGCATATTAATATTGCCGCCTTACCAACGTAAAGGTTATGGCAAACTCTTGATAGCTTTTAGCTATGAGCTATCGCGACGAGAAGGTATAGTAGGTAGTCCGGAGAAACCACTGTCTGACTTAGGACGTCTCAGTTATCGCAGCTATTGGGCGTACACCCTTCTAGAGTTAATGAGAGATTGTCGTACCACAACACAAAGCATTAAAGAGCTAAGCGAGCTCAGTGGCATTACGCACGATGACATCATTTACACGCTACAGTCGATGAAAATGGTTAAATATTGGAAGGGTCAACATGTCATATGTGTAACACCTAAAACGGTAGTGGAACATTTACAGTTGCCGCAATTTAAAAAACCAAAACTTACCGTTGATCCGGCACATTTACGGTGGTGTCCACCTAAACGTAATCCTGTAGGAAAGTTTAATAAGAAAGCATAATTTTCCCTTTCATCCAAGTAGAGAATAAGTTCAATAGTAGTAAGATACATATTTGGTAATAATTGTAAAATAAGAAAATATATATAATTGTGAGCTCGTATTGGTATTTGTTGCTATGAAAACGATTATTAATAAAATAAGAGAAGGAAAAGTTTAAATCTGGTATGACTGGTTTTTATCATTTTCTGAAGAATTTGTTGATATTGGGGTGCGATATAGAAATTTCTAAGCGTAAGTAATGGAGTGTCCATATATATTCTTTTTATTTTCTAGAAGGCCGAAGACAGGAGTCTTTCGGAGTCCTTTAATAATTCAATGCGAATAACTCTTTACGCAGCCAAATCATCAAAAATTCAAATTTACTAAATACAAGTTTGCATAAATATACCGCGTAATCCAATTTCGTCGACATTCTTATAAATCTTATAAACGTAACACTTTCCCACTTTAGTGGTCGTTATTAAAAGTGCATAGTGAAAAAGTCATGGTTATTAGAAGCGTATATTTTGACGGAAGAACAAAACTCTGGGGTATAAAATTAACTAAAAGGGAATGCATTAGTTTAAGTCATATTTATTTAATAAGTTTACAGCGAGCATGTAATAATAATAAAAGGAAGTAAAAGTAAACTAGCATACGTTATGGATGACATTCCCTTTCAATGAAACTTTAAAATTATTATTATGAAAGTAGATTTGCTTTTCTCATTCAAAATGTTGTCTCTGTTCGTCAAAATTGTTTATTTCTACGAAAGCTTCTATCTTGGCTTGTCATTTGCGTTGGTTGTGTTAATTGTCGGCCGAACTAATTTACCACCTACTTCCTTATTTCCAATTATTATTATAAATTTTTTGTAATATTTCTATTTACAGCAATTATTGCCAGATGTTTAGCACATTTTTAACGCTTTCCGTTATAGTATCACAAAAAATAAACAATTCACGACTCTTGACAGCACTGATGTTTGTTATTTATATTACTCTGTGAAAGTGATAGATTTTCATAAGCTTTTTACCTAAAGAGTTATGGGTATTCTTTCGGATCCTTCATTAACGCCACAAAATAAATTTGGTAAATTTTTATCTAAACACCATGCTAAAATATGCTGGCTATGTTACATAGCTAGCATAATATGGTTTCTTGGTTTAGCTTACCCAGATTTTAATCAGAGTACATATCTTTCCGAGAATGCTCTATCGCCGGGTAAGTTATTTTATCTGCACTGCCATTCAAATACAAATATAATGTGAGGAATATAATTAAAGGCCTGGTTTATCCGGAAATTAAGCAGGATTCCAATCGCTTAATGCAGCTGTATATGGAAAAGTTGCAAAGGGAACGTGAGCAATATAAAACAATCACACCGTATGATTGGATTTCCCATGAAATGAAAGAAATCGGACTTGAAGTTTACGTGCACAATTATACATTGATTTATCCATTTGCAGAAGGGAAGATTTTTCAGGGTAAAAATGTTTATGGAATACTGAGGGCTCCGCGAACAAGCTCAACCGAGGGTATTGTGTTTTCGGCTCCATACCGACTACCCTCTTCTGTTCATAACGAGATAACAGCAAGCGTGCCTGTTCTATTAGCCTTTGCTGAATTTGCCAGAAGTGCGTTCTGTTTTCTATTCGTTCGACTAAATGCCTAATGGTTTATTTTAAATTCTAGAGAAGAATTATTGGGCTAAAGATTTAATATTTCTTGTCACTGAACACGAGCAACTAGGTATGGAAGCCTTTCTAAGTGCTTACTTCAGTGAAGACCCAACGAAAAGTAAACATCTTCAATATGGCTATCTACCTGGTAGAGCCGGTGCCCTGCAAGCTGCTATTAATTTAGAAATACAGGACCTAAACATTGGTAAGATTTGTTTGCAAATGCTTCAGAGCGGATACTATTTCGGTTGTCTGCATCATTGCAGAATTTATTGACGTTAAAATTGAAGGCCTTAATGGACAATTGCCTAATTTGGATCTTTTCAATGTAGTGCAACGTATTACCGCTAGAGAAGGCATTACGTCGGGTTACAAGCACACTACCTTAAAGAAACGAAGATCTCATCATTCGACGTTACAAAATAACGTTAAAAATATGCTTAGTATGTTATTAACCCAATCAACTGGAGTACCAAACGGTAATCATGGTCTTTTCCATCGTCATCGCATAGAAGCACTAACATTGGAGGGTGTAAGAAGGCATACCAACGGTGCGCATAGTTACAATGGTTTAGCTCTTTTGAAAACCATTGAAGGTATTTCACGTAGCCTCAACAATTTATTGGAAAAATTCCATCAAAGCTACTTTTTCTATATACTTATCCATAACGACCGTTTTGTTTCGATTGGCGATTACATGCCCTGTATGATATTATTAGTCTTCCCACTTTTTGTCAAAGCGTTTCTATTATGGTTGATGGCAAACGGTGATGCAGTTTTCGACAACGAAGATGATTTTGAGATTGAGCAAGAAAATGCTGAGCTAACCGCATTTATCGAAGCTTCGGATTCGGGGCAAACATCAGCGCTGACAATAACAATTTATATATGCATGCTTGGCTCCATGTACTGTCACGGACCAGTTTTAGATTTTCTCGTTATTAACCTTAACAGACAAGGTTTAAACACTCCTCAATCCATATCACTTCTTATGGGGCTTTGGGTGCTTATCGCTCTCATGTTACCATTTCTCTATAAATTAACTGAAAAAAGTTTGCATGAGTTACATTTTGCTTGCCTAATTGTATTGGGGCTAACCTTGGCGGTTGTGGGACTCCTAAATTTTGCTCTTGCCTTTTTATTAGGCATTATTACAGCGCCGCTAGCCATCTATATGCCTATAAAAGACTGCAAAAGTTTTAGGAAAAACCTAAGCATAGTATACTGTCTTATTTTGAATCCATTGGTATTAGTGTACACCATAGTGTTAATTCTAACTATTAGACAATTTCCCGAGTTAACGGCAAGCGAATTATTAATAAAATCTGTTGTCGCTACTATGGATGGGATAACATATTCTTTGATGGACAATCTGGTAAGAATATTTGTTAAAATTTTTTGGATAAGATTAAAATTTTAAATTTGTTTATTGCAGATTTATGGAAACTGGCTATATACAGTGGCGATATTTATACTGTTGCCTTTGTGGTGCGGATTTTGGACAGTAGTCTTAAGAGCGCGTGTTTCCGACCAAATTGTTATCACACAAAAGAAGTTAAAATAGCTTGTGATGCCTATGATAGATGCGTTACATTCATCATAATGCAATAGTTTTATTATAATTCCAACAAATACTTTATTATTACATCGTGTGTATGTGTATTCATGTTTCTTTCAAGAGTGTGTGTATACGTTTTTATTAATAATAATGATATATATGTATAGAAATATATATATAGATATAGATATATATATGTATATATATATATATATATATATAAATATAATAGAAGAAAAAAATTTTTTCCCGAACTGCCGTTTATAGGCAGGAAGAAATCCGGGTTTGTTTGTTCTGCTTAAATTCCGATGTACTCATAGATATACAATTAATAATCAAACTGTTTTGCTTTCGTACTTAAAACATAATAGTAATAATAATATAGTAAGTAATGTATAAAAATACAAATTCTTTGGGGTTAAATCTATTACTGGCGAACGCATGACAGCATTGCATTACTTTTAATATCTAAGATAACCCAATAGTAAAAAAAAAAATTAAAAAAAGAAAAACGTGCAAATTCCATCTTATCCTAGAGCGATAAACCAATTTTTGGTCTCCCGAAAAAAAAAAAATAAAGTAGGTACATTTGTGTGAAGACACACACATATGCATATGCAATTAGGTACGATAATGTGGTTGACTATTTCTGTTTCTCGAAATTAAGAGAGCGTGGCATTAAAGCCAGATTCTTAAGGCAGGCATGAGCCTGTTGCACCATGTACTGTTGATCTTTGGTCTGACCACAAGCCAGCTTTTCCCATTTAGGATCCAAGTATTGCGGGCCATTACGAGGGCGTAGCACTCCGCCAAGGCCACCCATACTATATTTAGGTTGGTTCTCTTTTTTGGCCTCATCGTCCTTCGCATCGTCTGATGGCAATAGATCTGCCTCACTGCACAACGTATCCTTCATAATAGTCGAGGGCGAAAAAGCAATGGATTCACTGGATGTTAAAAATTTGCTGGGCGTCTCGGTTTCAAACGGCAGCGGTTTCTTGTCTATCTTCATGTTATTATTCGAACTGTCATTGCTGTTGTTGTTGTTGATGTTGTTGTTGCAGTTACCGTTAGTAGGCATTATATTTTCCCCCCAACTGGTGATGAGAGATTTGCGAGCTTTTTTGGTTGGTGGCGGTAATTGCGAATTTGAACAAGAACCGATCGTCGGGACAACAGGTATATTTTCTTTTTTGTTTGCATCTGCTTTGCTTGGCTGATTCGAATCATTTAATTGTTCCTCATGTATGATTTCAGCTAAATCCTCAACTAAACTAGAGGGGCTGGGTGGAATGTAGCGTTCACCACGACGTTTCTTACCCAATGCGGCTAATGCATCCTTGAAAGGTGTAGGGGTCCTAGGCCCCAAAAGACCTGTAAAAGGCAGAAGAGTATTTTTCGTAATGGTCTGATGTGAGCATTTATTTATTTACTTACTTTTGTGGGGAGTTTCTATGGAGGAATTCTCCAGTTCCGTTTTAGCTTCTGTAGCTAATCGATTTGCATTCTTTGTAACAGGTGTACTAGCGCATAAATTCATATCTTCGAATGTGGTTAGACAAGGAGAGTTTAAGAACTGGCTTGGAGAGAAAGGCAACGGTTTGATAGGCGTTATCACCGGAGAATCAGGCAATTTGACTTTCGGCTTGACTTCAACCAAGTCTGTTTTGTTTGGACTTTGCTGCTGCGCTTGCTGTGGCACTGGCTGCTTTACTCTTTTCAGTATATTCGGAGTAGGTCGTGTCGTGGCAGTTTGCTCAGCACTTGTTTGGCTAGAGGACATTGACTCTTGTGATCTTTGTAATATTAGGGCTGATAGGGACAGTCCTAGTGATATATCGCTAGCGGCTCCCGACTTAATAAGATTTCTCAAGTGATTGCGCGAACTCCTTAGGTCGTTAATCTGCCGGGCAACTTTACGCTCGTTGTCGTAGTATTTTCTGCGCATAGTTGAATTCCAGTGGTTCTTAATAGCATTGTCTGTGCGACCAGGCAAAAGTTTGGCAATTTTAGCCCACTGATTACCCCATTGCAAATGAGCTTCGTAAATAATTCGATCTTCCTCTTCCGTCCAGGCGGTCTTTTTAATGTTCGGATTGAGGTGATTATGCCAACGTTCTCGGCACTGTTTGCCGATACGACCGTTTAGAAAACGTGCTATCAATGTCCATTTTTTAGGCCCAAAGCGTCTTACTAATTCCATGACCTTCTCGTCCTCTTCTCTTGTCCATGGACCTTTAATAAGTTCTGGATTTAAAACGCGAGCCCAACGCTGTTGCACTTGAGGTTCAGTACGTTCTCTAAAATGTGGAGCTATAAGATCCCAACGATCTCCATGCTGCTCTACTAAACTTTTAAGCAAATTATCTTCTGACTTGGACCATCTTTTACCATAGCCGTTACCGCTGCTTCCTGCATTACGTGAGCTGATACTGCTTGCATCATCGTCGTAATTTCCATTATCAGAATATTCGGATTCACAAGACTCACCACTAACATTATCTCTAGTTTCAATTTCAACTTCTTTACCGCAAACCTCATTGCCATCATATTCTATAATATCCATAGTTTCGTTGCAGACGATCTTTTAACGATTCTCACCACGTTTCCAACGCAAACAATTGTGATAATAATGTATATGTTGATGTTTATTGTCAAAATACTGATGAACTTTACCTTGACAATATAAACAGTTAGAATAATAACGTTCGTGAAACTTTTCACTGTAATGCTCGTAGACTTGCAGCAAAGAAGTACACTCGAAAGTTTCTCCGCAACTTAAGCAAGTTAGGTGATCCGAAGACTGGAGGACGTCTCTTAAGCGAAAATGTGTGGCATCATTTTCCGTACGGCCCTGATCTAATGATATTTCATTAGCTGTTGTTGTTGTTGCTGTTATTGACGAACGTACAATAGTGGTGTTTTGTCCTCGTACATCAATGTTGTTGTTATTGTTATTTAAGTTTCCATTTTCGGCCATTAAACGCAAGCGTAACAACCCCAATTACACATAATAACATACGCTTACTGCGACAACCAAGTGTAAAGGAACTTTTTAATAAAAAGCACAACACAATTGATCAATTCTGAAAATTCTTCTTACGTTGTTCTTTGTTTATCATTCACTCTCTATTAACTCAGCTTGACTGTTTCTATCTACTTCCCTTGCAAATTCCAAATGCAATTTATATTTCACACATACCTCTGCTAACGATGTTTTATAAGGCGCGTCTGGTGTTTGTTGTGCGTGTGTGAATTTTTCAGTTCAGTATTAACTGCAGGCGGCCTTTGAGACAGCTGGTGCTCTATCTAACCGCACGCTATACAACAAACGGAAAAACTATCGTTTTCGACCGAAAATCAAAAAGTTGTAATTATTACAAAATTCTCATAAATTACAATTACGTCTTTTCGATAAGCGCTTTCATTTGCACTTTTCCAGTTTAATTTGCGAATTTATTATGGCGATTATTATAAAATAAACACAAAAACCGAGAACAACCTCGTCGTTAAACCGTTTATTATCGAATTTCTCAGATGGCCATTTTGAAATTTAGGTTTGCTATCATTGTACTGCCAATAATCATAAACTTGACAGCATTTCTCTCAACTCTTCTATACTCTCTATATACATATATACATATATATAATGTGATTGCTACAAAATTTTGTAGAATATCGCAGCACTTTACTCTCCATATGAGAGAAGTTTTAGACCGTTTCAAGTATAAGTTTAGGGCAGTTTACGATACTTTTTAACGTTGAATTTTTACAATTTTCAGCTTTCAATGCACTTTCTCAATATACAAAGTGAAACAATACCAGATTTAAAATACTTTTTCTTTACTTAGAACAGTATACTTTGAGGGAATAATTCTATGGAAAAATGCCTTGAATATGTCCCCATGCTTTAAGTTATTTTTATTTATTTTATAAATATTAGTGGTCTTTGTGCCGCAATTAATATCGAATTCATCCAGGCTTAGTATTTCAAATTTGGTATCACTTTCACAAAATATATACATCGAAATAAAAGTAATGGGAAATTTAATTCACTAAAAGTCTGTGATATAAATATTAATTGATTTTTTAGTTTATTTATTTTTTAAGTAAGTCAACCATTTCTCTATCTTGTTTTAGTTATCTTTCCTCGAGTTTTTTCATATCTTCAATAAAACATCTTTTTTTTGACGCTTGCATAACTGTGTTTATTCGTAAAGCAAAACTTGGCATCACAGCCATATAAACTTCAGAATTGTATAGAATTAATTCAATTCCGTATCGAATCGCGTTTGTACTACGAAATTTGTATCAAGCGCACCAAAAACATCACCGATTTTATCTATAAAGGTTGTTGGCTTAAATGAGACTAAGTTGATTATTGGCGTAGACGGCGTTTCCGTAATAAAAGCGATTCGAATTTCCAAGTAATTATTATAAAGTAAAAAATTTTAAGCAGTCGTAATAATAAACATGAAAAGCCTTGGACGTCGAGTTCTATTAGATATTTCAGAAATGCACAGACACCATAGAAAAGATCTCCTCCATACTTGGTTTAGTTGTTTGGAATATACTGTATGATGAGCTGCTAAGGCTACCGGTACCAATAAGCGTGAAGATAATAAGATATGCCGACGATGTGGCTATTGTTTCTGCAGCCAGACAACTGCAACAAATATAAAATGATGATGGAAGGATCGCAAGTGACATTAAAGCATGGCGTAAGAAACTGTCGTTAGCTCCGCAGAAAACCGAAGCTGTTTTAATAACCCGTAGTAGGAGGAGAAAAACAGCCATACTAAATATAGACGGTCATGAAATAAAATGTTTGTAACGTATGCGTATATAAATATAGGGGTTTCTGTTTTATGAGGAACAAGGCAATCGAATATAGAGAGGAAAACAAAGAAAAAAAAGAAAGAGGAGAAAGTAAAAAGAGTTAAGTAGAAAAGAGTCGGTTAGGTAAGAGCCAGCAAAAAGGAAAGATCAGGATGGTTTAGCTAGCGATCAGCGGAATGTACAAACTTGGTACGAGTGGAGCGAAGATGGGAATTGTGAATAAGGAAGAAATAAAAAAATGTTTAAAAAAGAAAAGAAACAAAAAATAAAAAAAGGGAAAAACTCCTGATTAAGAAATTGTTCAAATTAAAAAAAAAGAATTCTTAAGGTACCGTAAGTGGAAAAGACAGCGTAACACGGTTAATAGAATTTCACGTTGAAACAAGTTATCTCTATCTACTCAAAAAAAAAAATTTTACAAACAAAAACGATAATGTATGTTACAAATAGAGTAACAACGATCAAAAAAAGTTGAACAGAAAATCGAGTTTAGCTTTACAAACAAAAAAAAACAAATTAATAACATACGTTAAAAAAATTAAATTAAAAACACAGTAAATAAGTAGGATGTACAAAATAAAAATTCTAAAACAGATAATTTAAGAAACTAAACTTATACGTTATATATGTACTTACCAATAATAAAAAAAAAACACGGTTTGGAAAACAAAAAGTACATTGATTTCCTATGAACGTGAGTGAGGTAAGAAGTGTGCTCAAACGAAACAGTGAGATCCCGGAAGGGAGCTTACTTCGTATGAGCCAAGACGAGAGGAATTTCGTTATGTATATAAGTATATATATATATATTTATATACATATATATTGATATTATAATAGCTTGTAATTTTTTTGCTGCAATGGCAGAGGAGCTAGCCGCGGAAAACACCCAGTTCAACCCATTACATTACATGTTGGGAGGTAATGGTGGATACTAGACTCTCGCTTTTACTATACATCAATGCCGTATGCGATAAAGCTGGGCGGGTATATGCAGCATTTGCCCGCATGATGGCGAATATCGGAGGGCCAAGCTAAATAAGATGGTTGCTTTTGGGCAAAGTGGTAGTGTGAGGCATAATGCATGCGGTGCTAGTGTGGGATCATAACTAGCGTAGGCCAAGCTATATCAAAATCGCCAACAATCTGATTTAAACAACAGCACTGAGGGTATGTTATGACTTCCGCACGATGTCATTTGAGGCAGCGTGCATCATATCAGGCAAGCTACCACCAGACAATGCCAAGCCAATTAAAAAAATTGTATCATTCAAGAAGTCAACTTGGGAGAAAGCTGCCGGACTGTGAAATATTCTAAACGGTTACAATAATAGACATTTTTGTTTTGCTTAGGCTTGGTAAATATGTTATAGTTCCCTGATTGTGAAATGTTTCTTAATATTCTGGAAAAAAAACTATGCCTTTTTCAATATTTATATTTGAAAGTTCGATAAAGCCAGGTAATCCGATTTTTCTTTTTTTTATTTGAAATTTAATAATAGACGCTAATATGTTTGGTGTTAAGTTAAGCTTTTAAACTGAAACATTTATATATAGATATTTATATATATTCATTTGAAAGTTTCGGTGAGATATGACCAATTTTTCTTGTAACACGAATGTTTAATCATTTAATGTATATCTCTGAGATAGTTGTCTTTACAGGGTTGGCAAATCACCTGACAGGTGACAGCATATAAGCGAAGTCATTTTATTTGAATTTGAAAATTATTCTATCAAATATGGTAATTGGTTTATTACGCAACTTCTTCCATGCCAAATGTAAATGAAAGGGAATCCTTATTTAATTGGTAGTTCGATTGATTACATAAACTTCATGCGATATGCTCGAATTACACGTAAAAAAGATTATTCAATTCTGTTTGTCAATTGTATTCGTTAATGAGAGTGTAAGACTATTCCTTAATTTGAGTATAATCACATGAAATATTTTCTGCTTTATGTGGTATGGACATTAAATTTAATTAGACTGAAAATAATGAATAGGAGGAAATTTTTTTTTATGATGTGTGCGCTCATTACTGTACTTAAATGTTGGAAGCTAGTATGATTTTTATATACTTTCCAAGTGAATTTGGAAAACCAGTGAGAAAATCACAAGTGGCCGGTCATCGCCATGGAAAAAAGTGGACAAGAAGTATGTAAACATAATGGTTGTCAGTTTTCGCGATTGCTTGCAAAATGTTGACATTTTACTGTACATGATAAGGGTACAAGCTTGTACGATGGTACGTTACAACATATTATACATACGTCAGATGAATGGATTTTCGCTTTATTTTAAGTCACTTGTTAGCATTGAAAATTGCAATCCACGTAGTTTAAAAAATCGATTGCTTTTAAATGGAATTTATTCCTCTTTCGCTGAAATCGGAATATTTTTATGCACACATGTGCGTGCATATTTGGTTATTGTATGTTTCTTAAAAAACTTACAGGATTAAAAGGATAAATAAAGCGTTTACTTCACATAGTAAGTAATTGTGATAACAGAGAAGAAGAAGTCGATGAAAATCTTGTATTAGACGAACTCTTTCTAAAGAGTAATTCGCTCTATTCATATATGTACAATGTCACTTCGACCGAAATACCAACGCTTCGCGAGATTATGAACAAATTTTTAGTGTTTATGGTGACTTTGCAAAATAAGGCTTTACATGGTCGAAAAAGTGGTCCGATCCGAATCATTTTCAAAAGTGTTCATTCTTGCATCAAAACACACCGAAATACAAAATTTGATCAAAAGATTTTAGGTTGAAGCCAACAATACAAGACGAATAGACGGATGGATAGAGCGATTCAAAAAGTGATTCTGAATCGTTCGGCATAATAAACCATTCGTCCTTTTCAAATCTTTCTGCATGTTGTACACATCCGCACAAATTTAATATACCATGCATCGCAAGTGATGCAGGCTAATAACTGAAGAGTCCAAAATCGATTAATAGAAAAGGTGGCATCTTTCGTGGCGGCAATGTCGGGCGACATTTGGGAAGTTTCCATGCATCTACCATAGAAGCCGGCTTTTGTCCCGTTCCATCAAGTAACAGTACTTTGAAATTCTAAATTGGTAGAAAAAATTTGGTTAGATTGGGGCAATTTTTTGAAAATTGTTTTATAATAGTAAATTGAGAAAGAAGAAGACCTTAACGAATTTGAAAATTTGTTTATGATTGCAATTTGACATAAAAATCAAGTAGAACAAATTTGAACCACATGGGTCTATTCCTTGGACTCCATCGCACATAAGAATTCTCATGTCCTTCAGAAAGAGGTTGCATTTTACAACGAAAATTGGTTCGTAGTAGCAATTTAGCAAGAAAAATGAACGGTAGGCAATTTGCATTAGAGAGGTATATATTTCACACCCTAACATATATAGAGGTTAGCATGAAAAGTAAGCCTTTATGCGAAGAGAAGGTCCAATTTCGGAAATTGAAAACTAATAAAATTTTGAAGATGTAAACTAAATTTGCAAAATTTGGATGGCGCCATGTACTGTTTTTGGCTATCCTCCAATATGCGAGCGTTCATGAAAAATATGCTTTTATATGTACATAGAGTGCATATTTTGGTGTACTGTTGGTAATAGTGTAGGGTACCTAATGATCGCCCTTGTTCCACTCTACTGTTCTTACTTCTATTGATAACGATTTTATGAAAATTTTAATGCTTCTTGTCATTATATGCAGAGCTAGTTGAGGCAGTACCATCGATCTAAAAGAGGACCAACCACAGCATTGCGAACTTCCACCATCGGTAATGTAAATAGAAACCATTTGAAGTATAAATGCTTAGTTATTATACCCATCACTGAAGGATGGGAGATATACTCATTTTGCCATAATGTTTGCAACACCTGAAAGGAAGCTTCAGAGACCCTATAAAGTATTATATGTATTCTTGATCAGCATGGAATTCTGAATCGGTTAAGCCATGTCTGCCCGTCTGTGTGGTGTATGCTGTTGACACTGTTCTGGTCTCAAAAATGAAGATATCGTTTTCAAGTTTGACAGAAATATAGGAAATTTTTCCAGGCAGATTGGTATCGAAAATGGTCCAAGTTGATCAGAGTGCAAGCTCGCAAAGCAGCGTAAACTGTCATAAGGTATCGAAACTTTCACGTTCCCGTGATCGACCCCTAGACGATGGTCAAAAGATTGTCGACTAAGAAGATGTCAAGCTTTAAACTATCCATTACCTGGCCAAGGGATTCTCCCATAGATTGCTTGGGGATTGACCAGAAGCAAAATTTTTATCTTTACAAATAGCATTTCCTTTTTCTAAGAGTATTCTACTATTGAGGTTATGTAGAACATAAGCTCTGAAGCAGGAGTAGTCAACGCTGGGAAAGCATGGAGCAGGTCATGTCGGTGTTTTCCAATCGATGCATACATCTTTGAAACGGATAGTTAGGTTGGTTATCCGTGATCGAATGGGAAATCCAAAGGCAAGATTGACTCTGAATGACTAAAGTAATGCTAAAGACTTTATAAAATAAATTAAATCATCGCGGGGATAAAAATGCATCCTCATATCTAACTCAGAAGTGCTTAGGAGAACTTCTTGCTTTGTCGATTGCTTGAGCAATGACGTCGCAGGAGTGGTAATATATCGCATGTGTCTAGAAAAACCTTTGTCAGAAGTAACGGTAAATCCTGACTGACGGCATCAACTACAAATAGTGAGGTGCCAGATAGGCCTCGAATATTTCCTAGAGTGCGGTTAATGGCCCAACACTTCAAGTTAATGCAGTACTTCGAGCGTAATGATTGCTTGTGAGATGTCGGTGCAGCGGTGATAGTATGTCGCATGTGCTTAAGAAAACTAAGAAATCGGAAATATTGGGAAACACCGTGGTGGGTGCTATAAGGCCAGGAAGGCCTCGTACAATTTAAATAAATCTGGTAACTTGGGCGCAGAGAGGTCCCTAGTATAGAGATTGCAGCACTCAATGGAGATCGCCGGTTCATGATGAAGTAATCCCCTAATCATGCTAAGCCACTACATAATGTTGTCCCCATAAATACGACTTGCATGAGGGCACTGCATATACAGATAACGGTATTCTTGACTCTTAATATTCTTCTATGTCATATGTAATTTAGTAGCTCAGTTGTTAGCTAAGATTTGCTGCCATCTATGCTTTAAGAAAATATGATATCGAATATCGTATATTAATGATATTTATACTAACGTACGGATTTCATTTTGCAATCATATATGGTTTGAGTGCGTACCGTTCTTACACTGAAAACCGTAATTTCGTTTAACTTTTCCGACTAATTGGCCTACAATTTCTCATCATTTTTAAGGGATTCACCCGATAGTATATCGTGGATGTGGGTATATTGCGCGTAACGCATTGCGTAATTGCAGATCAATATGTCGGATGTGTTGGCATCTGGTCTAGAAGAAGACGTAGACAGTGTAAGGCAAAATATGTGTCAAGAGCTGAATGGAAGGTGGGCTGGTAATGTTCTGAAGAAGTTAAGATTTCACGCAGAATAAAGCCACATGGCTTCGAACGCTTGCGTCGGAGAAAGCAGCGCAGATAGGGAAGCTATTAATTTATACATGATTGAACTTGAGATATTGAAGCAGGCTTGCTTAAGCTTGGTCGTGTTTAAGACGGCATCATCATCATCATCATCATCATTATCATCTTTAGAAGATTTCCGGATAAAAAATGACACTTGAAAGCAATTATTTTACTTATGGTATCTTTTTGTTGTTTATTGATTTTAATTAAAATTGATTTGCGATTATTTATTGATTATTCACTTGCGTAGATTGTAGACTAAGTATCACCTTAACCTTGTTTTGTTTAGCTGGCTTAATATCGTTAAGCATTTTAGTAATTTGCTTGATGGACATAAATTTGTCACAAACTTTATCACTATTATTAATATGTATGTATGTATGTATGTATGTATGTATGTATGCATGTCTGTATAGCTATAATTTTGTTAACAAGGCGATTAAGCAAACTTTCTTTTGCTTTTGAGACAAATGGAAGAAGAAATGCCTCTCAAATTGAAAGATTATATAGAAAGGGGTGAATATAGGCTAAAATGAAAAGAATTATATGTACAGGTGTATGTATATTTATGCGTGTACGGACATATATTGATTTATATTGGCAGCATGAACAAGAGAGAGAGAGATAGGCCACGGAAACAGGTCAATTAAGTTGCTGGCCATCTGTCATCTATTAACAACATGTCAAAATGTTGTTTTGCTTAAAGAGGACGACTTGCATGCTGCATGCACAACTTGTATGCTATGTTGTTTGCGTACGTAGACGACTCTTTGTCGCAATCAGTAGCAATAGTAGTAGAGATGGATGCAAGGGGAGGGAAAAATCTTTGCCATTCAGTTAATCTCGGGCTGTCTTTAGAGCGTTGATGCTTCAATCTCTAACCGCAACAAAGGCGCTTAAACAGCGTGTAGTTGTTGGTAATTTGCAGCATGTGGTGGTTTGTATTTGCTTTGCTTTCAAACGAATTCCATTGAGATTTGTAGAGTTAAAAGGTAATACAAAATCTATTAGCGCACACTTTTATCCATGTTTTGCTTCGCCCATCTCCTCCTCCCCCATCTCTCAAGATCTTTCTCACTGTCTCTCTCTCTCTCTCTCTCTCTCTCCTTTTAGCCGCACTCCACCAACGCTAACAGTCAGTTTTTCGTTTTCGAATGTTGCAAACTCTCTGGCGCATAATATGTAATTGGAAACCTGTTGGCTGTCGCTTTGAATATGTATTTGAATAGCTCTCGCTTATTTGTTGTAATTTCTTTGTGTATACTCGTATATTATAAGTGCTTGCTTGCTTGCTTGTATATAGATACGTGCACAACAATAACAACAAGAACACACTTTTTAAAAATCATTGGAGGGTGAAATGTTTCTTTTTCACAATTCACTGTCTCTCCGTACAACTTGTTAAATAGTAGGCACCAGACATCTACTCAGTCAGTTAGTCAGTTAGTCAGTCAGTTAGTTAGTTAGTTAGTTAGTTAGTTAGTTAGTTGGTTAGTTAGTTAGTAAAGTGGGTAGGTGGTTAGTCAGTAAGCAAACTAAGCAAACATTCGTAAGCATATCGTTCTACATACAGTTAGACGAATAGACAAGTTTTATTAAAGTAGCGGTTAGCGGACGTATGCCAACTTGTTCGTTTGTCTGTATATATTAATTTGTAGCTTATACATGGAAGGAGATTGATAAGGGAAAGTATTTGTATGTGTGCAAGTGTGTACAAGTATTGAATTTCCGCTTAGGGTGCAAAACGTCGTTATTGAAAAACATTGAGGTAAACATTTGTGGCTTCAGTGATTTCAATTTGTCTCTCCGTACGTTTACGCTACGATACGCTTTTACGTTTTCGTTATTGCATTCATATCGTGCTGACATCAGTCCCTAAGGTATTGTGAAAAATATTCATTAAATTTCATTTTACCCGGACAACATTCGTTCAGTTCATTGATAATGTTGTTGTTGTTGTTGCTTTCACTTTTCCTAACATTCAAGCAAGACATATGCACAGAAAAAGCATTGAATTTTATAGTAAGTACTTACTGCTACTACTGTAATACATGTCGTAAAATTTCCATTTTCTGCACAAAAACACACACACACACACACACACACAGGCACAATATACCTCATTATTATTATTATTATTATTATTATTATTATATATGTACAATTGACAAAAGGCGTTATGGGCGTCTAGTAAGTAGAGTTGGAGTCCATTACGGCTGTCACACAAATAATAAACTTTTTCCTTTCTCGTTTTTTGCTGCTTTTGTAAATATTGTTTTTATAGTGCACTGTTATAAGCTAAAAAGAATTATATCGCAGATGATTGGATATGAAACTGGGGGTAAAGATGTATTCACTTCACTCTTCACTTTGCTTCCGTTTATCATCGGAAATTACACATACATTATTTAGGTATTTTCCGTTCGCTTGTGTACTATGAATATTTCAGACCAGTTTAGATAACTAAATTTCAATTAATACATTTTTGATTTGCTTAACTTGTCCAGGATTAAAGTTGATTAACGTCTTTAGGAAGCAAATGAAAATTGAAAACAAAATCGAAACCGAAACCGATCTTTTATTCTAAATGTTCGCCATAATGAGTATTAAGACGAAAGTGGAAATATGGATCGAACGGACGATATGTTGTTAATTAAAGCACGGATTAATCAGAAAGAATAAGATACGATTAATACAACGGATTGGTAGAGGAGAAGAAGAATTGTGTTGCAGTTAAGTTTGGCTAGTCGCTGCTAGCCGATATCTTTTCATACTGAGCCATGCCTTGTCCATATTCTCTTCGCTTATGGTTTAATTTAGTTGGAGTAACTAAAAGTTTGAATGGCACGTCTTAGATTTTCGTCTTGGGTCATGTCTTATCCACATTCTCCTCGCTTATGGTTTAATTTAATTGGAGTAACTAAAGATTTGAATGGCACGTCTTAGATTTTCGCCTTGATTGTCTACGTGAACGCTTCGCCTGGCTTGCACATCATCCATATGGGGTCAAAGCTTTTCCAACTTCATCATCGTTGTGAAAGGTTTGCTTGGTTTTCACCGCAGTTTTGGAAGCCAGAGATGTTGTATCACGTTCGTTTTTCATCGCCCCTTATGATTCACAAGCATTTTCGATGAATGCAAACAGGAAGACCAGCGCGATACTTACGCGTTTTTTAACGTACAATGGAGCAAAAATTCGTTCTCTTGACAGATATCGTATCACATCATAGATAATACATTTATTTTCAACAGTCATTTCATCAAACTAAAAACATGTAAGAAATTTTTATTCGGTTGTGACCGAATCTTTTACGCCTATAACCGTTTTTCTGAAAAAGACCAAATTAGTAAAAGAACTAAATTTTCAAACTCTCTAGTATTGAATGGATGCGCCTGATTTTTTCTACTTTCAAAAGTATAATAAAAATGTTTGTGGCATAGGCGGCTGGACGTTATACGCGCGTCTTGTCACTTCGAAATTCCTTTGTAAATTCGTAGTCGATATCGTCATTTTCGCGCACGGGAGAGTTTTAGCCAGTTGGACAGACGTCCATGCTCAAGTGCATTTCAAATTTGAAAATGGCCAAGATAAAGGTATTGAAAAAGGTATTGAAAAAAATTTCAATTTTGATACGCCACAATATTGGGTAGGCATGGTCAGTTTTTTCTATTCTTGTTCAGTTACCACCTTTATCTACGTTATACTTTTTGTGAGTTATGATCAAGAAACCAATCTTTTATTCCTTCTGAAAAGTAGAGGTGGACTCATTTTACATACTTGGCGTGTCCTTTGATCGATTTGGTCCATTTTCAATACCAACCTGCATGTAGGAGTTTTCAACGTTTCTGCCTAATTTGACTACGATAGCTTCAGTTTTGCGGCCAGGAAAATGGAATCTTTGAAGCTTCTTTCTGGGCGTGGCAAACGTTTTGACAAAAGGAATATAGCCCTCATCTTTCGATGATGGGTATAACCCATAGGTTTCCATAGGTTTTAGTAACAATAGTAAACATATTCTCGAACTGATTGACTCGATTTTTGATCTTAACATTGGAGTTTTATTCAATGGGGAAACTTTAAGAGTTAAAGTTTACGGTTATGAAAAATTTAATTTATGAAAAATGGTAAAATTATTAGATTTTGTGTTTATTGTAAGCTGAACTGCCGTGAACTGAATCTAATTTAGAGATGGCGTCTTTAGAATGAAGACACAAAGGCTGAGAGATATCTCTCACTACTATATACTTAGGGGAACTTTGATTCGTATTTCGCGGACGTAAAATTATTATTATTCTCTTGTTTCGAGTTTGCTACCGCCTCAAAATTTTCCATAGTAAAAATAGTCAAAATTCGACAGAGAATCATATCACTTAGGATATTAAGAGATCAACTCCAATTCCTCTGCCGGCCAACAAAATGTCCGCTAAGAGTGTTGAAATTAATTTGAAAGCAGTCTCAAGCTTTCAAGGCAAGTTTGCTCATGTCAAGAAGAAAAATGATTTTATTTAACTTTCTTTTGCATTAAATTCGCATCGAACATTCCCAAGGTATTCGGAAGCAAACCTCTGCATGAGCGTTTACGTATGTCAAACTTTATGGTCGTATGTTTGTGGTAAGGGTAATGCAATCAACACTGCCTGCACTTCATTAAATACTAGCAGATCCTGTTTAGAAACATCCCTGGGGCATACAATAAAAACAATCAGGAATTTACAGTTCGAACAGGGGTTTCTCGTTGTCGATCGATTTGAAAAAGGAGACAAAACAAGTGTAGCGCTTACTAGGGAGATATTAACCCTTTTCCTTCTAATATTCGTTGAATTATGGGTTTTGCGAGTTTCGTGAGTAGAAAAAGTTTGATTTTTTTGGACAATTAGACCATCTTTGCTTTGGCGCCATTCGGCGTGGAATCATGTTTCACTAAAAGCCGTTAGTTTTCTTTCTTCTCTTAAAATATAATCAACGTGCGTGGGATCTTCACTCAGTTAATCTGCTAGGAAGATAACGATGGTTTATTTTTTTATGTTCGCATCATCGTAAAGCAGAACGTACTGAAAATTACTTATGTATGTCTTACAAGTTTATTCGTTAATAATGCTGATAAACGAAAAGCGGCACTTGTCTCCCAAAGACGGCTGACAATAAAACGTGGAACTTTACTGGGCTGTAACGAAAATCGACGACCGTGGTTCGTCCGTATAAGCCGACTCCAATTTAATTTGGATGTAAAATATTAATCGATGGACGATCGATTCGTGTAAAAGAAATGAAAAGGAGAAAAAGTAAATAATTCCCACACCCTGGTGGTGGTTGTCTTCGTGTAGGTCAATATGCGTCGAAGGCATAGGAAGTGCAGTAAAAGAATTCAGCTCAGTTAAGAAATTATTGTAAACAATTTTATCTATAACAGGTTTGTTAACTACCTGACGTCGTAAAGTCTGCCTTCCTGCACATAGATACATCATATTGTTTATCTTTTCCACACTAAGTAGTTTGCTGTTCATTTCTATATACGCGCTTGTATGCATACAATAACAGTGATGAACGATTTTTTTTTTTTTTCTTTTTTTTCACATCAATACAGATATTAATAGGTAGGTTTATTAGTTCCACTAGACTCCCTTTTCATTTAATGTTTCGCACTTTGTTTATTGAAGTCATTGCGCTAATTTTTTTAACAATGCCAGGCATACATCCTCTAGGCGTTCATTACAAATGCATGGAGATAGGTATGTGTGCGCTTATACCTATATATTTGTGCAATACACGGATCATAAGATATTGTTTTGATTATTACTGATAAGCATTCCAAATGCACATAGTGCCGATGACTTCAATAAATAGTACGCATTGAAATTTTCATCTCTCTCTCTCTCTCTCTCTCTCTCTTTTTCTCTATCTTTCCTTTCGATTTTTCTCTCCGCATCAATTTTACTTATTGTTCTTTTTCGGGCCAATTTTCTGCAAATTTTTTGTTCTCTTGCAAAAAAGGGCAAAGTATAATATTTTTTCGCTTGCACCACATATAGAAATAATTCGTGAGGGTTTTTCAAACGGAAGTCCTTTCACATACTTTTGTATTTTGTATTCGAAGTTTTTATTTAATTGTCTTTCAATTGATTTATTCAGTCAACAGTTATTGTTCAGAATTTACGGATAAGATTATTGTATGACGGATATGTTGGATGAGATTGTGATTCGGAAAGTTGCACAAAACAAAAAACAAGAAGAAAGGAAAGGAATTGAGTATAGGGCTCGAAAGGAGTTTTTCTATGCCTTAAATGGGGTTAAAATAAAAAGAAGATGCGTTTAGCAACGAATTTTGACGAGTAATGGGACATGGATCCGTTACTATATCTTGAGCTTAAAAGCTCGATCGACAGCCAGAATGAGAATTCCCGCCTTCAGCAGGAGAGCTCAGTTATATATGAGAGCGATTTGAAATATATAAATCATTCAGCCAAGAAACACATCAATAACATTTTTTGCTATTAAACTTAACGCCTGATGATAAAATGGGCAAAATATTTAGAAAGATACGATAAACGATTTCTTTATTAACTCATTGAAAAATAACAAAATATAAGCATTCTGGTAATCGGCAACCAACACTAGGGAGTAGTAATGTAGCTGACGTTGACATTGAGAAGGCGGAAGCGTCAAAAATAGTGGAAACTTTCTTGAAGAATTTCAATTTAAAGGCTTAGGGTTTTCCAAACTGATCTCCAATAATAGGATACGAGTCCATTACAGCTGTGTGTGGAATCATTTCTACCTGTTTTCTCTTAGAAATGATATTTTCCACTGTAGATCGCTATTTAATCAGTTATCAGATGTTTTCACGTTTATTGAAAGTTTGAGAACTTATTTTTGAACGCTGGCAGGTCCAAAATACTTGTTGACGAGGTAAAAAACCGTTTTATCTAAATTCATTTTTTATACCCTACATTACTTGTTATACAAGGTTATGTTATGTTGCAATCCCCCGAAGGACTTGATACAGATCCACTTCATCTCGACTTCAGCTTGTCTGTTTGTCTGTTCGTATTATTTTCTGGGTTCCATTAACAGGCCGCAATTTTTGAAATATTTTGATACAATTTTGTATGCTGTAACACTTTTTTGGTCCAAGGATGAAAGCTCTTGAAAGTGATTCGGGTCGAACTATTTCCCATATAACATCCTCATATGAATAACTGTAGGGTTGCGTATGATATTCAATTATGGGTTGTATGATTTTACTTGTGTGTTTCCTATTGCACGTCCGTCTGTAAGTCTATGTGACACGTTGTAAGTAATTGCACGTACATTGATTACGAAAATGGGTACAAAAAGTCAAAGGACAAGTCCCTAAACTGGGAAGAGTTCTGGACAGACGAGCAAACGGCCATGCTTAAATCGATTCAGGATATGGTATATACGCTTGGTGGGTATCGAATTCTCAGTCAATCTCAGCACGTCCACCTGTCCGGCTGCATTCTCCTGATAGCAAAAGTAAAAATGTAGTCATCAGTTTCCGCAAAAACGTGACCAGTTGTTGTATGCAATATCCCTGCACCGACAGACAATCGGACAGACGTTTAAATCCATTCAAAATTTGATGCTGGTCAAGAATACATATACCCCTAAGGGGTCTTCAAACTTTCTTTCTGGGTGCTGCAAATGTTTTGACAAAATCAATATCCTCCCATTCTTGAGCAATGGATATAAAAGCGGGTTTTTGGCTTGTTACTCATAAACTATAATAATAAAATTTGGTATATTTTTATTTTAAGATAAAGGCGTTGGGTATAGGAGATTCGATCATGGCCGAATATTATTTTTTGATTTGTTTTGTTCATGTAAAAGAGTAATATGATCGTTAACACTTTGAAATCAGTCGAGTTCGTAAGTTGTTATTAAATTAACTTTATATGTACGAGTCATAGAATGATTTTCCTTATGGAAACGCTTATACGTATATATAGCATATTAATCATTACCTTTCACGGGATATCTATAACTATTTAAGAAAATTATTTCATTGAAATGAAGAAAAGAATGTATATCATAATTTCGGACAAGAAAAAAATATATCAAAAAGAAAACCATCCTCTCGGAATGCCCAAAAGCATTAAATATTTAAGGCATTGAAATCAATAATCATCATAACATTAAATCTTTGCACGAATGTAAAGATGCCTGTTCCATGTCGACGACTTTGAGCAAAAGTTAAACGCCTTAAAAAGAGAGAAGAAAAAACAATACATTTCGTATACGTAATATAAACTTATATGGAAGTCCTTAACAAGGCAAGACATGACATAACATGCAAACACAGTAATAAATAATCATCGGTTGCAGGAGGAGGAGAAAGCAAAAAAATAAAAAACGAGCTCTCAAAAAGAGCAAAACAATAAATATAATCAAACCAGTGCACTTTAATAATGTCAAGACGTTTTCTTTATTAACTTTTTTCACAATTATTTTTCATGCAATTTGCTGTTTTTTTTTTTCGGCATTTCAGTACAACTAGTACGCCACCCTATTTTTTTGCTTAAGCCACATAAACAAAACCAACACAGTCGGTTGAGTGTACACTTGAAATGTTTGCACACCTTGTTAAGTGTTCTCAGGACTCTTTCTCTCTCTCATTAACCAAAGAAAGAAAAAAAAAAATGAAAATAAAAAACACCAACAAAAACAAAAAACAGAAAAAAGGAAAAGTCGAGAATGACTTTTTAACTTTTTTAATATCGCATTCTATGCCCATTTATGTAAGTATACATTATATGCACATATACACATGCATAATATATATATATATATATATATCCATATATGCATGCATACACATATACCTACTATTTTTTCCAATAATAATAAACTAACCAAAGATTTCGCATTATGGCTTTTCAATGGGTTCCTGACTGAGTGTATTGACACTTGAGCACAGTCGGTGGCATTTAATAATCTGCACAGCAGCAGACATCACAAATTTTGAACAGGGACCTGCCTGCTTGTCTGGTTGCCCGCCTGCCAAATCATTTCATTTCATATGATTGGACTTTTTGTCAATATGTCAAGTGTCAAGCGTTTTGTGCCTTAGATAATGTCATTGCTTTAATATCGATAACACCACTTCCTGTCCGCTTATATGCATACGTATATGTGACGACGATTGCTTCACTTATTCATTCATGATCGTATCGAAATCTGCACGCATATATAAATGATGAATTCATTTATTCAAGATTCGAACGTCAAGTGCAATTTACAAAAATGGGCTTTTTTTTAAATTATAAAAATCGCATTGATTAGCAAAAAAAAAACAAAAAAGATAAAAATAAAAATAAATAAATTATAACAAATCTAGTC
This sequence comes from Glossina pallidipes, assembly GCA_000688715.1. Taxonomy (NCBI): domain Eukaryota; kingdom Metazoa; phylum Arthropoda; class Insecta; order Diptera; family Glossinidae; genus Glossina; species Glossina pallidipes. The sequence goes on along the minus strand of KK499789.1, from coordinate 1,515,668 downwards.
AAAGAGAATTGATATAATTAAGAGTAAGGATAGGGAGGCTAAGATCAAGTATAATATCGCTTTAATTTCCCTATGTAGGCTTTCTTGCTGCGTTTGTTTTTTTCGAATTTTTAGAATAACATTTTTGGAAAAGATCTCGACTATGATCAAGTTTCGGAATAAACTTATTTCCCAGCTGGGATAGGCATACTTTAGAAGCAAACGAAGAAAGCATTATATGGACAAATTTTTAGATGAAATCTTAGAAATAAAATCTAAGCTAAACTGATTAAGTTATCGTACTTTCATCTCGAGAAATACTTAGGCACCGAAATCACCAATCAAACGGAGGAAAGTCTCTATGAGTTTTCACAAAACTTTACGAAATTTCTCAAACACTACCAAATAAGTAAAAGAATCTCTAGGCATTAATGAAACAAAAACAAAAAAAAAACAAAAAAAAAAACAAAAACGATTATTATTACCATTCGAATATATCTTAGATGTCCATCATAAAAATGCGGTCTTTTGATTCTTTCCAGGTTATGCCACGATACCGTTCCATTCTGTTTTGGCATTGATAAGCAAATCATGTAAAGGATTTAGAAAAAACTTACGCATAATGGCAGGTGCTCTAGATCCACAAGAAAATACAGCGAATAGCATTCATAGTGCTTTGGGTGCCAATAAGGTGGACGGAGTTATAACAGGAAATATTACGGGCAAGAAGGAAAAGTTATTGTGATGGTGTTGCCGGTAGCTAAGCCTTCTTTTAATCGGCATGTGGGGCAATCATGTTATTGAAAAATGTTGTCCAGTAAAAGACAAACTTGATAAAAAATCTTATTATGTATAGAAAATATCGAGTCCAATAAATGAGATTCTGTTCATCAAAAATACTTAAAGATGATTTACTTTAGCTACCTGAACTCTCAGGAAGTTTTCAATTATCAAATATATCGTATGAGGAGCGCAAAGTTTTTGTTTATCATGTCGACGTGCCAGACGAGATTGTTCACAGCTGTCTGTGGTAAGTGAATTGAGACGGATTGCGTATGCTGTGTGCAATGATACTCGAATCGAAAATAAAAATCAGTATAGAGCAGGCAGTCGTCAAGATAAGATTCGCTTGGTATACAAAGTATTTTGGAAGTATGTGACCATAAAACTTGTTATTGGTTTCAATTTAGTCTTTCCAGGGAATGTGCCAAAGACAGGATCATCACGAATGCCGAATGGTCAACGAAAAGGGAAAGAAATTTCCGCGCCTTACGATGGTCTTTTAAAAAATGCACCGCATCGAAAGGGTTAAGGTCGAGCTAGAAAACAAATGTTTGTATCAATTTCTAGATGAATATGTTTTTTTGGTTTTCCAATTTAAGCTGTACGATCACATATCTTCTTCTTCTTCTTCTTCTTCTTGTGAATTCTTGTGATTTCTTGTGAAGATTTTAACCATAATGAATTGATAGACTGATGAAGAGTGTGTTTGTTTCGGTTCACTTTATAAGCTTGCATTTATGCATGAGTTTTGTCGTCACTAACGATACGATAAAACGAATTTATCTTTCTCTAGCTATGGCACTTACAGCCAGCCCTTCATATCTGCAAATTTATGCTATCGTTAATTTTATACGTGAAGCACATTCTGACCAGTCAGTGAATACATCAAAAGCTACGGTTGGCTATAGCCTATCTGCTATCACTTGAATTCGTTTCTACTGCTCGGGTAACTAATTGACAATTGATATGGCGTACGTCATACGAAGACTAGTCAGATAAATAACTTAGCGTTGAATGCCACCCGAATTGTGGGTTTCAAGTTTTCTGTCTCCATCACTTTTCAGAAAACTAACTGCATTATTACTGTCTGACCAATCTCATCAAGTGACAATAACAGAGAATGTTCATGCGTACCGATGTGTGTTTTTTTAATGCATATACACATACGCTCAAGTGCAAGATTAAAATTTCAAGATATGAAAAAAAAAGAGAAAAAAAAAAACCAAACAAAATCAACTTATCTGTCCATTAGTTGGCGCAATAAAATTCTTGATTGAAAATCTTTTAAGAAAAAAACGCGAACAAGAATAAAACAAAAACGTCGACAATTAATCTGGCTTCAGAGTTTTTGACTGACATTTTGTTTCGGTTAGATGCTGTTTTTTTTTTTTTTTTTTTTTTTTTTTTTTTTTGACTCTTACCTTATCAAAAAATTTCC
>KK499789.1:1453994-1513332 GCA_000688715.1 Glossina pallidipes | reverse complement strand
ATGAAAAGTTTCAAATTACTCGCGATGTTGAAAGTAATTAAAGCAAAAAAAAAAAAAAAAACAGAAGAAAAAAACTGATAATAATTTGAAAATAAAGTGATTATACATCACTCCTCATCCATATGACACCCACCTAATTTTATTATCATTATTTATTATATTATATTAGATGTACGTAAAAAAGTCGTAAGTGCTGCTCTATGTTATATCGCATTATAGATATAGCAGAATTTTCAGGGTGTGTAAGATGCGACCGATACGATCGATCATAAAATGTAACTAACTACTTACTACTCTCGTTGCAATGCAATTTGAGATATTTCGGGAGCTCAGTCTTTGTTTATGACAAATATATTTTACTTGTTCGCTTCTAATGAAGAACAATAAACAATAACACAACTGGAAGGGATTAAAAAAAAAAAAAAAAAAAAAAAAAAAACAAATTTCTATATACATATATATATATGAAGTAAACTAGCTTCACTTGTACAGAAATGTAACTGTGCTTCAACGAAACAATAGATGCAAGCGAGGAATTGTTTAATCGGTCAAAACTATTTTATCATCCTTTTTCCGAAATAACAAAAGAAGTGAAACAATTGAATTCGTTTCAAAGCCAGCAGCCGTATTCGTAAAGTGCATTTCTGTTAAAGAACTAACAAAGCAATGGCCCAACACTAGCTAACCAAGTTTCACTTATTTCAAAAATATACAGCATTTAGAATGCAATTGTGGAAAAATTTTAAATCGATCAGTAAACAAACAGCAACAGGCAGGCATTGGCCGAAATTGATCTTTGTAACTGATAATTAGGGTGACGTACTTGCATTGTTTTCCTTATATTCAATATATATGCTTAACTATGCGATCTATTGCAGTTTTGCATATCTTTTCATGTATGATAGTTAGGCGAGGAACTTTAAAATGTGTATTATGCGTACTTAGGTAAGGATGATAAGTTTTTTCATTTGAAATGAATGCATGCAAAAAAATTCTTCATCCCCCACAAAGCAAACATGTGTTAATACACACATTTTCGTATTCAAATGAAGGAATGATGGACTCTTAAAGATTCTGTTCATGTGTGTGTGTGTGAGTTGCGAAAACAGGCAAGTATAAAGGCTGGACAGATCCACAGACAACACCTACGTAAATTGGTGCGGACTTTTAGGCGAGTCAGAACGCTATTCAGAAGGATAAATTTAGCAGAACCTTATCCTCCAGGCTTGTGCGTAGGCATGAGAATATATTTTTCAAGACTCGCATTCGAGTGAGTTTGCGGCCTTAGAAATTTTAAAGGAGAAATTGGAATAAAGTTCTTTTCTTTTAGTAAATCTCGTGCATTTCATGTAAGATAATCGGACTCCATACAATTATCTCTACGATCATGAAACAAGTCGAACAAGTCTTTTACGTGATCTGTAATCGGTGCAAGCTTTTTGGATGTTTTTTCCTTTTTTTCCCGATTCTGTACAAGTCACATTTTGCCAAGTCACGCGAACACGGTGGGTGACTGATGGCTAAAATCCAATTTTCGGTTAAGACATTTATCATAACCGCCGGTCGATCATTTTCAAAACAAAAAAAGCGTACATAGTCTGCTTATGGTCACAAAAACCGACGTTTTGTTTTTCGGCCAGGTGCAGCAAAGGGGTGAAATGCTCATGAGCGACGAAAATGGGTTCAATTTGTGTAACATGGACTTATATTATGTACAGGTACTCCCACGGCCAGCGTTCTACAGGTATAAGAGGGATTTGTCCAGAAATCTGCCTTTAAATAGGAATGTTGGGCTTTCGTAGCGTGGTCACTCGTTCATGCCGGAGCCGTATAGCCTTCATTTGACATCCAATGGTTTCTTCTTTTGTAAACCGATCGTTAACAATATATCGCGTGGATAGCGATTTTTGTTGTCACAAGTAGCAGTTTACGCCTTTAAAAACCATATTTTGAACCAACAATAAGGCGACTTTTAATGACAACTTACTATATTTTCATTACTTGGTTTAAAATATAAATACCGCCCCACGTAGTGTTGCTCTGCGATTCTCTTGCTAGTGTTCGCTAGTTGATGGAACAAAATAAGCAGTGCATACTTTTAGTCATTACTGTGTTTCTATTTTTCGGTTAGACAAAGCTTAAGTCTTTATTTCTTTATACCCTACACCACTTGTGGTACAGGGTATATTAGGTTAAGGCGGACATATGTAGTACGCAGTTGGGCTTAAGATAGACTCAACTTTTTTTATACCGATCGACTCCGACTCATAATCTGAATTGATCGAATCCTGTCTGTCCGTCTGATGTCTCTTTATGTAAATTTATCTTCAAGCTATAAGTCGCAATTTTTGAGACATTTTAGTGAGTGGGTTTTGAGTACAGTGATGTGTTTTGACCCAAGGACGTTACTGAAAATGGTGTTTTTCGACTGCTCCTCATATAACGCCGTATTCTGAATAGTCCTTATATGGAAAAGCATTACAATTTTCCAAATTTCTAGGCAAAAGTGGCTAAGTAGTCGTATTCCGTTCGGCATTCTACAGTGGCATGAAAATTTTGCACCGGCTGGGGCAATTTTTAAACTTCCTCTTATATAACGAAAACTGAAGTTCATCCTACAAAAAGGTTTAATTTTCAATGCTGCATGATGAAAATTATGCCGTAATAAACGTTAACTGTATCAAATTTGGACCATCTCGGACTATTCTTTGGATCCTAACCTCGTAAGGATTTTCACGAAAATTAATGCGTTGTAGAGCAGAAAAGTCTAAGTTTTAATATGTGGTGACGAAAATTGGCCCATAATAGTAATTTCATTTAAAAATGAATTCTACAAAATTCGGATCATCTACGCCTATTTTTACATCCTGCCCGATGTAAGGATTACGGTTGTACTACATTAGGTTGCGTTTTCGGCCCGCTTCCCCGTAAATACGCATATGAAAAATATGTGTTAGACAATATCGCGTAGGGTATTTAATGGTCGACCTTACTCGACTATAATTTTCTTACTTGTTTGGGATTATTGTTATTTCTAGATGTTGCAACTGCTAGAGTAACAAAAAAAAAAAAAAAAAAAAAATAAAAAAAAGATACCTTTAGCACTTTTGGCACTTTTATAAGTTCTATTGTCAATCTAAAGTAAAAATTCTCGGAAGCTGTGGTTAACACTCAATTACACGCAATGTGTTGAGGTCTGCTTTGTTGATCTTTAAAGCTTATCAGCCGTATCTTGGCCTTGTGATGGGTCGTTATTCATAAAAGAAAATAATATGTTTTCTTGTCATCATTTTTGAGCCTTTACATCACATTCGGTACTCCGAAGTAATAGTTACAATAAAATTGGTTGTAACAATTCGATGGTTGAGTCATGAAAACCGTCCGAAAAACAAAAAAAAAAGCAATGAGTGAAAACATTATAAATACAAAAAATTATATCGTGTAAAATCATAGGTTCCATGGGAGCCCTTAGTTAGGGTGCAAAGGATAAGCATACGTGATCCAAACGTACTAAAGTACTCTTACAGACCAATTTTCATTATAATATATTGAAAACTACACTTTATTGCAATAGTAGATGTTTGCCCAATCGATAAGTGCTATGCTTGTATCAACGCAGGACTCACTAAAGCTATTCCCAAAGAAAAGTCTCCGCAGACACTGTCTTGGTAGTTGCGATTCTTACCTACTCGGCTACTCAGGCAGATGAGGCTCTAAGGACTTAGTGAATAGGAAGTGCGATTCGGGCGACCCGGGATTGAATTCGGAAGACGATAGGCCGCAGATAAAATACGATTGGCTCCGGAGCCATCGGTAAAGGCACAACACCTATCGATGGAGCATACACTTCTCACGATGCGATTGCACCCTACTTATCTTTTCCCACTTCTATGTCTCTGTGATCACTGACAAGGTTTTTCACGTCGAGGGGTATTCCCTGGGAAAAGGGAAACCCACATTATGTGCAGGTCTAAAAAAATGCTAATCAGGTCATTGGCATACTACCACCGAACATAGAACGGATTATCTTTCATATGTTAGTTTAGAAACAGTTTAGCCTTTAGAAAGTCAAAATTTATATATGTATATATGTATATATGTATTTCATTTCTTCACTTCACGCTCATATATTATATAATGCTATCACGAAGCAACTCTCATATCAGAGCTACCTGTTTTTTGGTGTTAAAAAGTTCCCCATTTCGCATTTCAATTCAGTTTTTTTTTTATCATCTCTCGTGATTCTAAAACATGGACTCTCAAACACGATGGCAAGCAGACAGAGAAACATAGTCTCCAAATAAATGATAAATCTTTCTACCCATTCTATCCATAAGAATGTTGTTATATTAAAGATATTTGCAGCTAATATCTAAGTGTTCAATCGTTGTGCACTGTACGTCCGGGTGGGAGATGTAAAAAAAAAAAAAGAAAGAAAGAAAAAATCCATAAAAACAAATCTCACATTTAAAACAAATCTATACACATACATGCATATGTACATACGTTCTTTTACTTGCGTTTATGAGACATACTTTGAAATCCTGGCATTTATAATCACATCACCTCATAAGTTACACATGTAGATATATAACAATTGTTGATGTCGCCTTGGTAACACCTATCCTTCTTTGTTTCGTTGTTGTTCTATATCTAATCACGAGTTTGCACGTATGTGTAGTGTGCATAAGGAGCATCAATATTTTAATAGGCCTTATTGCCGCAAGCATTTGATTTTGGTGTAACTGTTTGTTATTCGTTCTTTCGTCGGTTGGCATTACATAGGCAATCTGTTGTGAAACTGTAATGGCGTAACTAATGACTTAAATCAACATCTCTCTTTTTTATTTATTTATTTACTTTTTTTTTTTTTTTTTTTTTTTTTTTTTTTTTTTTTTTTTTTTTTTTTTTTTTTTTTTTTTTTTTTTTTTTCTATTTTCATTTTAATTTTTTTTTTTTTTTTTTTAAATTTTTTTGCCGTTGATACGTTTAATAATCATAATGATAATAACGATGAGATAATGTGCCGAATCGTAATAACAGTAGCCAACGAGTACCAGCTTAACAGCGTTGCCATTGACACCATACGAACACACACGTACAAAGTTGCAACGGTATTGCAAACGTTCGTCGTTTGTAACGGTGGTGGGTGGGGTGACTTTTAAAATCTGCCGTCGTTTAATCGAGCAGTTGCCACCAATTAGCTAAGTAAAATGAAATGTTTGTCAGTGTGCGCGTTTCAAAGTATCTGACTTAAACTACCCCTGCAGTCAGGATCATGTTTGTTTGATGGAAACAATACAATTTATAAACACTCATATATATATATATATATATATACATACATGCACACGCAAATAGATATGCATATTTGTTATTGCTGTTGAACACAGTTGTGCAGATTTATGGTCGAGTAGTGCGTCGAATAGTCAAACAGTCAGCTTTGCATGCTTCCACTAACGTACATCTGTATGCGTATATATTTTTTTCTTTTGCAAGCTCTATCTATAAAGGCTTACCTTGCCTCTCCATTTAATTAAGTTAAAAGCGCGTGGATAATACTATGCAACCAAACAACAATTACGATGAAAAGTCGTTAGTAGTTAAATAAAAGAAAAATAAAAAAAAAAAAACTATTTTAAAAATAACATATGTATAAAAAAGAAAAGTTTACACGCCTGTTCGGGAGAGTTATCGCAGATAGCCATCACTATAAAAACATATAATATTTCTAGATAAGATGGGCGTGTCTGTAAAACGATCGGTATAATTAACTGAGATCAATATGTTCGAAACACAAGCTTTTGTAAAACATATCAAATTACCTATTACTCAATTAATAAATATTGAGCCTACTCATAACTAATATATATAATGCATATATAATACATAATATACACCTAATCATATCAATCATCAATATCTACATATATAATATATAATATAATCTAATATATATATATAGTGTATATAATATATAATATAATATATAATAATAATAATATAATATATAATAATAATAATATAATATATAATAGTATATATAATAAATAATATAATATATATAACTAATTCTAGACCGAGTTAATGCCATCAATAAATTAGTTTTGATCGTTTGGTCGAGGCTTTATAACTTTTTGACTGTCTAGTATATGGGAAGTTATAGTTTTAATGAGGTCCAACAAGCGAATCATAAGCTTATGATGTCTGATCCCTATTTCCGGATACCGTTAAAAGAACGGCGAGAGGAGTCCTTCGATTCTGGTTAAAATAATTGAATGGAAAAACTTTCTAGGGATAATAGGGATCGAATGGAAAACAGAACCAGAATGTCTTAGAAGAAATTCTTTATGCTTTCGACTTTACTTTATTTGTTTTTGCACAATTAATTAATTACGTAACTGCAGGAATTGATTAATCGAAGAGAGAAAGTAATGCTATAAAATTCTTAAAGTATTCTTAACATAAATTTTTTTTTTTGATTGTAGCGGATGAGGTAAATGAAAATCACTAAAAAGGAAAATTTTGTATCTAATAATCACGTCGGAAGAAACGGATTGAACAGTGTGCGACAGAGATAGTGAAGAGCAGAGTAAGCACAGATTGAAGTTATTTTAAAAATTGTATTCTAATAAATTGATTGAATCGAAAAATATGCAAAATATTTAGTGAAATCAATTGAGAAAATCATGATGGATAACGGATGGATTATGAAAAGAATCACGTGAAGTCACCACCTTTCACTCAAAAATCGCAAAACTTGTTTCCTTAGTGCTAATGTTTCTGTTGGCTATTAGAGACTACTTTCTCCTTGATCTTCTTAACGCAAAGGGGGAATAAATGTAAACATTTCCGAAATACTCTTCTTTTTATACACACCAGTGTAAGATTGGGGTATACTCATATCGTTTTTCTCCATAATATATGTAACATCTGAAAAGTAACTTCAGAATTCCTATAAAGTATACACATTCTTGATCAGCGTGAAATCCTGAGTTGACTTAGCCATGTTTGTCCGTCTGTATGTCCGTGTTGTGTGTGCTGTTGGCACTCTCCTGGTCGCAAAAATGAAGATATTAACTTCAAATTTGGTAGAACGATTGGAAGTTTCTGCACGCATGTTGGTATTGAAAATGCGCGAAATTGATCAGAGCAGTAGCCTGCAGTGGAGCGTAAACTGAACTCAAATCCGTTTTTCTTAAAACAAATTTGTGAGTTCTTGCTCATTACTCGGAAATTATTAAACTTAAAAGGCTGAAACTTTCACCATATGCTTTACGAGATACCTTACTCTCTAGGTCCATCATGGAATCAATCGGCCGTGTGCACACAAACTTACGAGTAATTAAATTAAATTTTTTTCACTTATTTATCATAAGGCAAACAAGGCAAAACGTTTACACCTATTTTGTACATTCCTCAAATGAAGATATATTATCTGCCTAAAACTGGGTCAATATTAAAATGAATATGCTAGACACCGCGATTAATCTTTTCTTAATAATACCAATGATATGGGTATCAAATAGCAGAGCTTGGAGAGTAGAATGCGAAAAGCATAATGGTGGGTATACGCGATTCAGCCCCCACCAAATATAACTTTCTTGCTTGTTGTTTTATTGTCTTAAGCGAGGAGGAGGTGACGCTGCCAATTTTTCAGAAAACGGACTTTTCTTTTTTTGGATTTAATCGATGCTTTGGATCTTGTGCTATATGGGAAACCAAGTATTTTTATCTGCAAGGCATGTTTTTCCCGGGCTTTCCCCCAAGCGCATCGAAAAAGTGCATCGCGTTGTTACAGACTAATGTCTGTCCTGCTGATTTTCAGCTGCTCTAAACATTAGCAGATGTCTTTGGAAAATATTAGGTGCTTGCGAGTATTTTGATAATTTTGTCACTTGAAAAAGGCATTCATTGCGAAAAATCACCACAGTATGTGTTATTCAAAATATTTTCCGTCATTATCTACAACTTTTTCTCATCTTTTTGGCAACATGGCGATACCATGTCGAAAGAACGATATTGGTTTCGGAGCGATCTAAACATCGATCCATTTTCGCACTTCTTCAGAATTTCGAAACCACGCGCCTGCCAAGCCATGCTGCATCGATCTGAACAAGTGGTAATCAGAAGACACTACGTCTGGTGAGCATGTTATATGCGGCAGAATTTCCCATTCGAGCTGCAACAGTGCATCTTTAAAAACTCTTGCAATGCGTGGCCGAGCCTTTTCATGCAAGACGATGACTTTGCGTCTGTTAACCGCCATTGCTGGTCGTTTTTGTAACAATACATCGTTCAGTTTGTTCCCTGGTCACCGGTAAACATCTGCGATGACAGTCTCATTCGTTTTTAACAGCTCGAAATACACTGCACTTCACACAACACTCAATTCGTATGGCAGTCATTTTCCCTCCTTTTGGTTCTTTTCCAGTTGATTCACTAATTGCTAAAGTGTTTGAAAGTGTTTTGAGAGTTTGGGCTGAGTTTTCCTTTAATAAGTCTTGCAATTCATTGTCTTCGAGCTTTTTTGGTCCTCCAAACCGTTCTTTGTCATTGACATCGAAATCACTACCTTTGAACGGTTGAAACCAAAACCGACAGATGGGACATGATGAAGCACCTTAAGCTTCTGAAAGTGTTTAATAGGCGGACATAGCAGATTTCTGCAAATCAAGCAAAAAGAATAATGAATATTGAAAATGCAATTTTGAGCGTTCCATGGTTGACGTCTGCATACACTGAATAACGCAAAAATGCTAAATAGAAAACTGTTATTTTATATAGAGAAGGGTCAAAATCATCGAATTTAACCGTTGTGTACATTGATACTTCGCATTATTTTATCAGATTCCCCTATAGATTTCACTGATCAAAACACATACAAGCACGTATTACTTATTTTCCTTTCGAAGCACTTTAATACTCCTCTAATTATAGTTTATCTAGATTATAAATATATATATAAATATATATATATATTTTGTTTTCGATACAAATTTACACCAGCTAGTTATTGGCCGCAGGGCCCTCAAGTTATACATGCAGTGTTGTCCTATTTTAATATTTTTCGAAGATAATTTTTTTTTGAACATCTAAAGATATGAATCAGAGATAAGATAGGAATATTCGAAAAATACTTCTCTTGTGAGTACGACGTTAGGACTTCTTTTTTCGAATTTATCTCCAAAAGATCAATCAATTTATTAGAAATAATTTCTTACAAACGTTTGCTTTTAAAAATATTTGTTAATTATTTAAGAACAAAAAACACATTTTTTTTTAAAGGGCTCCTCTTGCGTTGCGTTACTCAACTATAAATCATTTGACTCCAAATTTCACCTCTAATTTTACAATAGCACTATTCTAGGAGAAGGATGATATAAAGAGCTTAATGTTGATTTTTGATTTTTCGAAAAATTTTGCTAATAAAGTGAACTAAACAACAAAAAAAAAGGCATGCCCATTGAAAATTGCGCTATTTGGTTGAATATTGCGCCAAATATTCGGAAACAAGTCTTCGAGAAATATGCGATTAAGGCCTAGTTTGGATCTAAGTAATCACTTAACTTAAAACGTCGGGGTTTTGTGGGATTAAAAAAGCTTTCGTATATCACGTTACTTAAGAGATCACTTACGATGATAAAAAAAAGTTACAAAAAATTGGTTAAAAAATGCGATTACTACCTCTTAAGATGGGAAATAGTATAATAACCTAAAAGAAAGCGGTTTGTTTAGAACGAAGAGAAATGTGATAAAATAATAATATACCGTAAGGATATTAAACATATATTTAAGTGTTAAAAAAAATTATTCTTGATAATATTGATTAAATAGCTAAAGACACCTGCAGCGGGCAGCGGTTGACCATTAAATACCCTATACTATTCTAATATTATTTTTATAGCGATTTTTCCAAAAAGTGATCGGATTCGGATCATTTTCATAGTTATCGTCCTTTGTTCAAAGCACGCCAGTCTACAAAAGGTGCAAAAAAAACATTTCCAACATTGCGGCCCGTTGAACACAAGAAAACAAGACGGATCGACGGAGAGACAAGCTTAGATCGGTCCATATAATGGTTGTGAATCGATCGGTACAATGAAAGGTGGGTCTATCCCGAAGTCCTTCTGGATGTTGCCCATGCCCGCACAAACTTGAAATACTTTGCACTACAAGTGATGTAGGGTATAAAAAGGAGACCACTGAAGAGATTATCATAGGGTATGTCTAATGGAAGAGGCCATGCCAAATTTGAATCCAAAAAAGAACTCATTCAATCCGCATTGCTATAACTGAACAAACGGCGGGGTTTTTTTGTCAATATTGATTTTCATACGACTGGCGAGCATTGGAATGAAAAAGTTAAAGAATAAACTAAAGCATATTTTGGTAATAAAAAAATGTTTAAGAGAATTTATCAAAAATTTGCCTGTGTGTTTCTCTTAAGGAAAGTTATTTTAAAACTATTACAATAAACTTGAATAGAAAGAATAAAAATTCTAGCAGTGCTGGTGAAGATGCTTTCAAAGATGTCCGTTGCTGTAGTAGAGCAGTTGGAAATCAACAGGCAGTTGACATTAGCTTGTAGTTGCCCAAGAGGAACTGATGAGGAAAAGTTCAAAATTTCAAGGAACAAATTTCTACAGATAATGAAATTTATTCCAGCTCTTCTAGATGGTACAAAGCATCTCTTAAGACAAATAGTTTTCTCTAATGTTCATACTAAATTTTCATTTTCATTGCAAAAATTGCTGATAAAACTATTTACGGATTTTGTTCTTCTTCTTTTTTAACTAAACATATGTTTGTAAACAGATAACGTTAGACTCTATGAGTGCGCGGGTGAACGGACCGTCGGATAATCTTCAAAACGGAAAATGAGTAAATCATTTTGGAAACTTATCTTGATGAGAATTATTTGTACGATTCACGAGATCTGAAATGATTGCCTGTAAGTGTTACAAACAAAATGATAAATGAAGGAATAGCCTCTTCTTGCTTTATTAATCCTCTGCACTCCTATATGCAGGTAGTCGACATTGCAGAATATGAAATTATTAACTAAAAGCTTAGTCGTAGGTAAAAAAAAAATTAATAGTGCCATAGTTTAATATTAGGTAGTCCGGAATTTTTGGGGTCTTTTACTATGAAATGAAATAACTTTTTTTTTATTAAGTTATGTATTTGACATTTTGTTCAATAATGAGTTGTCACCGTTTTCAGGCAATTTCACTATGCTCCCCTCATAAATTTTCCGGTCATTTGCAGCAAAAACATTTACAATTTATTAATTTACACTGTCATCTGCATTGAAAGTAAAGAATTTTGCAGAGATGATGACCTGATGGTGCAATGTCAGGACTATGTGATGGATACGGTGGTACAACCCAACCAAATTCTAATAATTTTTTGGCGATTGAGAAAAGAAGTAAGAGGTCTTGCATTGAGCTCATAATACACACTTCGTTTATAATCCCACCGTAGCGACAGTAAAATCTTTTTTTCATGGCTATCCAGTTTTGCTGTTGTTTGAGATGAGTCACCGTGTTTTCACTCACTGTTAGGGCCCCGTTGTTCATCATCGTCTGCAACTCTCTACGAAAATGGATTGTTTTGATTTTATGTCAACAGCATATCGCAGATATTAGTGCGTTGTGATAAATAAATTTCTTTTAAATCATGTGTAGTCCATATATCCAGCTTTTTTAAAAATCCCACACTTTTTTTGCGCTCACTAATAATTATTTTGAATGAATTAAGTTTTTTCTGCAATCTCACGAATCGTTATGTGTTGGTCGGCTTCAATCGTAATCTTTAGTTGGTCGTCATCAATGGTATTTGGCCTATCAGAACACGGCAGACCTTTCACTGAAAATTTCCAGAACGAAGCAGAACACACAAACCAAGTACATTCTGCCACAGCATCAGTCCATCCATACCACATATGTTCTTATATGCTTCTGCAGCCCATTTACCTTCTTTGAAACAGAAAAGGAAAATGTGTCTTATATGCTCACTTTGGCCTTCCCTTTTAAAAAGTACGTGTCACCGCACACACATAACACAACCGATTATTTTGAACGCTTTTTATAAAATATACATAAGCCCGGTCGACATAACTAAATACCTTTAACAATAGTTATCTGGGTGGCTACGTGGAAGAAGTTCTTTTAACCTGGCCTCGGGCAAGATCGCAACGAATATCCAAACTATCTAATATTATCAATAAGTAATTAAATACACGGAGTCCGCAAAATGATGACATTCGCTTATATACATGGATATCTCTCAGCATTTGAAAACTAAAAAAAATTGAATTAATTTTGACAAAATGTGTGTAGTAGCGGTTTGCAAGCTGTTGCATACGTTAATTTGAGCTGTTTATTAGAACGAAGAATTGAAAATGTCAGCGGAAGGTCTTAGTGAAAATCCTTATCACTCATAAATATATCTCTCAGTAGGCTTAAAAATATGCACGAAGGCGGCCACACGATTTCACTTTACGTAGTTCTGCCCATCATCGCTTTCTCTCGGCATTGTCTGCTGGTTGGAAAGATCGCGATTCCGTATTCAATTCTCGAAATAACTGTGAAACCCGAAGCAGTTGTCATATTTCGAACCGATAAACAGATAGTTAAATTAAAGGTCAATGATACTAAAGACGAAAGCCATTTTTCTCATTTCCATAGGTTAATGAAAACCTAATAAACAATCCGGTCTACATATAATATTTTTCACTTACATTGCATCACAATTCCCCTCAAGTGCAATACTTGCAAATGTGGATTTAGCTTTTGTTTTCTGTTTTTTTTTGGATATATTTAAGTAATAAGATTAACAACAATATCAACATTGTCTTGATAAACAATTGAAAAATTTCAAGGCCGCAGTAATAGAAATTTAATTAAGGGAAACAATGGAAATTAAGTGAAAAGTTGTCATCACAATCGCTCAGGTAAATTTCACTGGCCCGCAGCTTTCAAATCTTTCTTTCCTGTACTTTTGCCTAAAGCATTTTTTATTTCTATCGGATCTAAATACATGTGAAGTGCCCATTAAAACTATATTCCCGAAGTAAAGATTCCTCTCTCAGTTAGTTCTTATTTAAAGCATCAGTCAAAAAACTCATAAGATGACATACAGACCTCCTTTCAACCTTTAGTTAAATTCCTTTCCGAAGGCTGCACACGAAATTTAGGATTTTCCGTTTTTTTATGAAAACTAAAATAGCGTCACATGTTGCCCTTCGTATGATTTTTGTAACGAGTCGTTTGCGGTTCACTTCTCGTACAGTAGTCCATTAGCGTCTCAGAAGTCCATTTCTCTTGTCATTTTTTTCGCCACATTTCAAATTTCTGAATGAAATCACTTCCGATTCTCGTCTGGAAAGTAATGTACTTTCAGCGACGTTCATATTGCAAAACAACTATTGATAGCGAAGATGCGTAAAAAACTTTATATAATTACACGCTTTTTTCCTTTCCACAAGATTTATTGCTATCATTTTAAAAGTATCCCAGGCAACTTTTTCATTTCATCATCTTAAAGTAATGGAATCGAATCTAGTATCTAGTTCAACTACTAGTGACTTGGGGGTCAAGAGAAATTCTTTCTTTAATTTTCATATCACAAATTTCGAGAAATTTTCCTTTTATTTAATTTTCTTTGTTTAAAACTTCCAAAGGTCCAGAGACTTTTTCTGAGGCGAGTAGAGAATAGATGTCGGTGATAGTTTTTATTCATGGTTCAAAAGATACTTCTGATGATCGAGCATTCGAAACACTCGCGAACGAAATAGCAATTATTTGTATTTATATTAAAGATCTTTGTGATGCGATTTTTATGGACCTTATTTGCTTTTATTAATCGATCGGAGGTAAAAATGTTAGATATATATCCTTGTGATTACGATGCCACTATCTGCATTAACCACCGGTTCATCGATCAAGAGTGAGTTTGTTGACACTTCCTCTGAAGTCATAGGTTTTTAGTAATCATATGCTTATAGGCCGTTTCCCTTTTTGCTAAATCAGAAATTGAAATTTGACAAAAGCTGGTAACCTGTTAAGGAGGATAAATATTTCAATACTACAAAGCAGCTGTCATTCATTTCATCATTTTTAAATATTTTCAATATTTGAAATATTTACTCAATCGAATTCAATTTATACGCCGAAGGCTTTTGCTATCAAAGCTATTACAGCAACAAGCTTACTTTTGCATCTACTTGGGAATTTTGGTAAAGATGTCCTTATCAAAATTTTAGTCCCACATTTTTTCTGCAAAATCTATATAAATGTAGCCATAAAGCGGTTCTTCTTTTAATTCATTGCTTTTGAGAAAGACGTCAAAGTAAATAAGTAAATAAGTGCATACATAAGTTCTCGCACAAAGTCAGTTCAATCGATGTTCTAATTAAATATGTTAGCTATCCTTATAAAGACACTTGAAATCCCCCGAAGAAAACTTTGAATTAATGTAATAGAAAAAGATGGTTCCTCCATCATCGTGAGACTGATGAGGTTAGTGTTCACTTCTTTGAGATAAGTTTCTATAAAACAATACCGTTAGTAATTTTGAACTTTAACCGGAAGATCAACCCTAACTTGACAATGTGGCTCGCATACTTTCTGAGGGGAGATGAATTTTTAAGCTACAATGTCTCTATTAAAGGCTTTATTACGACTACTCGCAAGTGAAGAAGAGATTGTCAAATTGTTGATCTATTCACGGATTTGAAAGGCGAGTAAAGTTTGAATTTCTCACGCATGAATATATCTTTCGTTGCTTATGATTTCTAAATAGATTTTAATTAAATTTTATATATATATATATATAGGCTATTTGCTATTGCCGATGTATTGCCGGATCTGCAATAATTTGATTGAGAAAAATTTTCATAGAATTAACTTAACTTAAAGCAAATTTGGCTGTATTTCATCTCACGATTTTTTGTTCGATTTGTCAAAATTTTAAATTATATTAATTTATGTTAATAATTCGATTATTATAATAGAACTTTGCAAATTCTAGAGCTATTGCTTTCGCGGATTAAAAAACTTTTTCTCAAAAATTAAATGTAATTAATAATAATATTCTATGTATGTTTGTATGTATGTACTGTGTAAGATAATACACATATTTACGTATTGTATATAGAGTATGTGTAATGTATATTGTTATCCTATAAATTTCGCTGTTATACAAGCTCTTATATGTATTTAATGATGTTCACTTTAAATTATTTATAAATGAGCTGTAATGCTTAAAACAAATAATAAATAACATAACGGGACGGAAAAGTTAAAAAAATAAAAAAAAAAAAAAAAATAAATAAATAATAAAATATCTTTGACAAAATCATTTCGATCGCATATACGTGTACGTACATTATATTACAACTCCCTTGAGTAGAGTTATATACAAAGGGAAAAAAAGAAGCCAATTTCTTATTGTGTTACGCCCCAAAATAATAAGATGTGTGTATGTATAAATATAAGAATAAATATATGTATGTGCAAGCGCGTGTGCGCGTGTTTGTAAAGTTATTATAATTTTCTTTTTTCTTTTCATTTCATTTTAATTCAAGCCAAAAAGTTTCGCTATCAACATTGTTGAGAGTATTTATGCAACAACAACAACAAGAACAACAACGACAACAACTATAGTACTTATTATGATGTTGATGACGGCAATGCTTTTGTGAATACATGAGTGTCTATATACACATTTATACATCTATATATATATATATATATATATATATATATATTTATGTATATATATACGCACACGTGTAGGTCTGTGGATACGTGTGTATTTGAAGAATACTTGTGTTTGGTAAAGAACAAATGCCAACAACAATGGCAGCTTGCGACCGGTGTTTATCATACACACAAAACCGCACATATAATGCATATACAAACAAAATCAAAAAAAAGAAAAAATGCAAAAGTGAAAAAAAACATAAACGAGGCAAAGACGACCATGATATGCTCCACATCTGTACGATATATTTGATGCCCAATCCTCTATCGCAGTAAATCGCAGCCCCAAAAATATCAAGTACTCATACATATACGCGGGCACACACACACATACTGTTAAAAGTACGCACCCACACTACAGTTACTAAGCAAAAGACAAAAAAAAAATACCGCATATGTGTGTACACAATTCGCCCTCCAAATGGCAAACACTTGAAGAGCGTATTTTAGTATATATTTTGCTCTTAAGGACTTCCATAGGGATGTGTTGCGATGGTAGAGTTTTGTGTACAGAGAGAGATGCGTTTGTTATCTAAGAAATTTAACCGACATTGAAATTTTAGTTCAAATAAGTGAATCCAACACATAAATATATAAACACATGCGAAGTTACTCAAACTTTTGCCTCTATGCCCGTCCTACTCTTACACACTATAACAGTTTATGACTTAAAGCAATGGCGACAACTTATTATGACACCGCCTTTTACTGTTATGTAAAAGAGAGAAAAAGAGAAGAGGATAATATTTTTAATTTTTAGCATACGTGAGCTTACTCTGTCTAACTTTACCGATATTTTCCTTTGAATTTTATTTTCATTAAATAATGCAGATGTATGTATATATCCATATGAGTTACTCAGTATATATATATATCTATATATACATATATATGCATGCAAATTTTATTGGAAATTTGGGAACAGTTTTTCATTAATTTACATGAGTACAGCTTTTAAGTCTTATTGTGATAGTTCTCCATGTTTTTCCATGTTCATTATTGTTGTCGCTGTCGCTATCGCTGTTGTTGTCTTCCAATTTTATTTTATTAAAAGTGAACAAAAAAGAGAAAAATTAATGAAAATTTTCTCCTTTAACGAAATCAATTATATGAATTTTTTCTTGTAATTTTGTATCCTTCTTGATGAAATCCAATTGATGAAATTTTAATTAAAAGTAAATGTTTAAGGAAACGGTTGACCACTGAGTATGAGTTCAATTACGACCATGAAAAATGTGTCTTGCACAAAAAAAAAAAAAAAAAAAAAAAAAAAAAAAAANAAAAAACAAAAAAGAAAACGAAGCAAATCAGGAATAGTTGTTGTAGTAACATTATTAATTTTTGCTTGGATTTGTTTAAATAAAAATAATTAAAGAATTGCAAAACATTTATGAAAATCTTCTTTAGTCTTCTTTATTATCAATTTGTTTATCATGATATTTCTAAATTGACAGGCGGTAGCTATTGCAATTTTCATTACACTCTTCTAATGAATGCGTTCTGTCTACAGAATCAAATTTTTACTCAGATAGGCTAAGCTTTCTTTTATTGCAAAGGAAAGAAATTTACTTATCTGACAAAAATATATGATGAAAAGTATTTTTATGAAGTATGGCTCGGAGAGTGCCACTCTTAAAGACTAACTCATGAATTTGAATGGAAGGATTTCGCATATATGTCTTTTTATTTTGTTTATTTTCAATGATTTTTTAAATCTTCTATCAGCTTTTTTTTTTTTAACAAAATATCGGTTATATGAAATTTTCAAAAATTTCAAAACTCGTTGTAGGAATGATTTGAAATAACTTAGGAGAAAATAGTCAGTAAGTTTAAGCATTTACTGGAAAAGTTTGCTAGTAAGTCTAACTACTTACCCGTACGTAAAGTTTAGATAGTTGTTCGGTAAGTTCCAGTAATTTTAAAATTAAATTTACCAGCGAGATGTGGAATTGTGCTACTCCAGAAATGTTTTCCTAAAAGATTTCATAAAGATTTATATTTTTTAAATAACTCGACACTTCGGCGATGTGCATGGAAATTCGCTGCAGTTATGAGAAAACTGAGGCACCCTCGGAAAACATATTGAAAATTTCAATATTTTTTCATCCACCAATAGAAAGCTACATAACTGGCAGAGATCGAGATATGATTATAATTATTTACGTAGAGTTTACCTATACCCATAGTAACCTGAAATGTGTTAACCATTTTAAAAAAGTTAGCGTTAGCGGATTTCAGATTTCATCCCATATGAGTATCAGGTCAATGAACGATAAATTTGCATATATGTATTGCGAGCTTTTAACTTGCAAATAATAAGTGGATTTGATGCAAATACTCACCAACTATGCTTAGAAGCTTAGTGAAACGCTTGTTCAGATCGGTTAAATGGGATAGTTCCATAATTAATAAGCACTACACTTATATTATATATATATATCCACTATATACATTCGGTGCCAAAGATTCGCAACAAAGTTATTAATGATTTCTTCTATATTATCTTCGTGATACAGCTATCCAATCAATGTCTTCGCGTATAGTTTTGAAAATGTTGTTTATTAATTTCCGTTTTTTTTATTGCTGCCATTTTTATATTCGTAGGATGAACAGATTACGTTCATTATGAGACGTGTTCTGTCACCAATAACCGATGTTTGATTGTACCTTTCGATTTAAAGCTTTGCCGATACATAAAACTTAATGCCCTTCGACGGGCGGAGGGACAGAAAGGTTTGGATACATTAGAAGCGAATTGAAAAACTTTCATCGATAACGATTACGATTATAATAAGCCCGGTCGATATATTTACAGATCAAATAAAGGAATGGCAGATCATATTATATCTTTTATTCTTAGCTGACTACTATTACGTTTTGCACTTCCCTTGAAGTTCAGATCGACTGTTGTTTTTTTACCTTTACTCAAGATGAACATAACCTTTAGGCGATCGCTGGCGCTAATTGCAAATAGGATAATAGTAAGGAAACGTGAAAATATCATATGTCTTTCACTTTTTAAGTAGCTAAACATTCATTTCATTTCATTTATTTGCATTCATTCATATTTGTAATCATAGATAATTGATAGGTTTTAACCCAAATTAATCTTTAATTGGTTTTATAGCACTACCTTCGCTTGTAGCTACATCGCTACTGAACGAATGCGTTGTGATATCGTTGTGTATTGGAGAAGTACAAGTTTTTGTGTTCGCTGCTTTTGCATTGCAACGTAAAATGTTAATAGCATTTCAAGTATGAGAGAAACTTTTGAAAAGATGTAAACCTATGTTTGTCTTTCAGTCGATGAATTGACTTTTTTTCCCAGTAATAAGACGAAAACAGATTTTGCCATCCATCCAGTCAATGTAACTGAAAATGTTTATATTACGCAATAAAGTATTCTTGTAGTCGGAAAGGCTTAGCAAAATAAAGTTTGAAACTTCAGGTAGGACCTTGAAAGCATAGGATTGGCCTGTCGGCAATAAAAGGGATAATAACGTAGCTCTAGAATAGTGAATAAAAATGAATTTTTTGTGATACTAGATCTAGAATTTAGGTTTTTTTCTTTTCACTCTTATCGTTCGACCATGCCAGTTAGGCGATGTCAACTCTCCGTGTGGCAAAGTGACGGTCAGGAAGAAGTGGGGAAATAGAAGTGAGAGAGATAAAGAAGGTGGTGGTCGCAGGCTAGTGGATGTGTGTGCGGAATTAATAAATGTTATGCATTCACCGACTAAATGCTCATTGTAGACAAAGATGATCTTAATTAGCGATTACAGGCAGAAAACGAAAGTTAAACTTTTCCTATTCCGTGAGAAGAACAGAACTTTTACGTCCGCATTCTGAGCAACATTACAAGGACATGAAAAGTTACAAAGCATTTTTTGTCTTTGTGGTTTTTGTAGCTTAGAATCCGTGTTTCGTAATAAAATAAATAGTGAAGAGTTTTATTTAAACTGTCGATGCGGAATATCAACTCTGCTCGAAGGCTACAAAAACTATGATTAGAAGAAATATTGTTCTTCCCTATGAGTGGTGCTTGCTCACAATGTCAGAATACAGCGCTAAAATTTTCGCTTTAAGATTCTAAAGTACTACTACCTCTTCTTCTTCACACTCTTCCTTCCATAAAATACCGTTATTCTTCTATTTGCATGGGATAATGCAAATAAACCACACGCATCTAACTGGTTTAAAAGCAGCTTAAAAACCAAAACCAAGTTTTCAAAAAAAATTAAGAAAAAGAATACTAATTTAATTTATATTGTTAATTATTAAATTAATGATACTTTTGTCACTACAGTGCAGATGTGCTAAAAAATATGCCGCGGTCTACCATAAAATACCTTGTACCACCTTCAGTCATTTATATAACGATTTTACATAATAAGGCAAGTCATCGAAAAAGTGGTCCGATCCGAACCATTTTCAATAGCGTTCTTCGAAAACAAATTCCCTTAAAATAGCATTTCGATCTCCAAGTGAGTAAGACGGACAGACAAAGATTGATCATTGTCAAGTTTTTCTGGATGTTTCATACATCCGCACAAACTTAATACCAACTACAAAAACTTTTCCCATCTATCCTGAGTTACTCGAGACTTTCGAGACCGAGCATCTTTATTACCTCTCTTAGTCGAAAAAATCGGCAAAAATGGATTGCTCACGAACTTCTTAAGCGTAATCGTAAACAGAAAGTCAATTTTTATTTGCTGTGATCGTTCGGGAACAAAGTGGAGGGTAACTAGGAATACAGAAAATAACCTCTGCTTCAATGAAAGATAATGAAACATTAAAATGAAAAATAGGTCTTCGCACGGCTACTATTGTTTGTTTTTTCGGATTATGCAACACGCGCTTACTTTCATACAGACAGTTGCAACTTTTAAATCCAAGCAAAACGAAAACAAGTAAGGAAATTATATTCGGTCGTGATCGAATGTTTTAGACCTATCAACGTTATTTTGAGAAACACCCCCCATCTTTCGGAGATAGGTATAAAAAGCGGCTTTAGACGCTTAAATAACAAAAAGCAAAGGGTTACACGATCGCTTATGGGTTGAATGTTAAAGGTGTGCTTATTTTGATCAGGGCAACACTCGATCATCTTTATTAACGATGATAATAATTAGAAAAGCTGAAGTAGTTTCAGCATTACTTCGTCTGAAGAGTCCCTTTTAGAAAGAAGGAAAAGCATTGTGAAAAGTGAAAATGAATCGAAGGATGGGTACACAAAAATTGTATCTCACATTCCTTAATATTTTACACAAACTTAACCGAGACAGACACAAATTATTGCACTTGTATTCATAATCATGTACAACTTGTAAAAGAGTTGAGTTAGGTTTGTGCACAGCCGGCTTCCTCGCATTTATCTAATCGTATTACCTGAACAATTTCAAAATAACATTCTCTGGTTTATCAGTCTTTTTGTTTTTTAATATTTTATTTCCAAACTGTGAAGCTCCGTAAAATGTATATGTAAAGATCAGTACTACGGAAGGATTAAGAAAATGAGTATGATTTCCTTACAAGGAGACTTAATGTAGAATACCTAAAATGACAAGTGAAACAACTTCGACCAATACGATACTAATAAGTAAAAGTGTTTGCAATCGGTTTGAAATTTCATATAAACAGTTACGAAAATGATGGAAAGAATCGAAATTGTTGATAGGTAGCAAAGAACGTTGCGACTTTTATGTTATGCAATTTTTGAAGTATTGCGGATTATTCGATATACGGTTAGTTAGTTCCATAGTTAACGTGTGTGGGCGTAATTTCAAAGAATATATGTTTTCTAAAAGCTTAGGTTTTTTTTGCATTTATTTCTTTGAGTTGCTACCGAACGCTGCACTTAGCCGCACTTGTGGTAAAAGGGCATGTTAAGTTTGTGCGGATGTGTGAAAGACTTGAGAGAGATCTACCTTTTATAATACCGATCGATTCCGAATCATTTTCTGAATCGATTTAAATTTGTCTGTCCGTCTGCGCATTGTGTTGTTTTTTGAGTTTAACATACAGACTACAATTTTTGAGATATTTTGATGAAATGTGGTACACTGATGCATGTTGGCGCAACGACGAAAACGGTTCGGAACGAATCACTTTTCCGTTCACTTCCGATACTTTATATGAAAAGTCGGTGTATATATAAATTAAGGATACTCTGGGCTATGTAATTGTGGATTCATGTCCACTATAGTGTTGCGTGCCTTCTTTTACCAAAAATTTGTAGTAGATTTGCATTATATACTATATGTATATGCGAAGTGTAGCATCGTTTACATAATCTACAGCTTACGGATAGAGGGACGAACATGGAAAAAGCCACTTAATCATCAAAATGTACTCATCTGTTTTGTAATACGTAGAAGCACCGAAACAATATCTAGCATATATTTTTGAACCGATAATGATTGTCTTAGAAGTTCGTTGGTGCTTTGAAGTTTTTTGGAGAACGAGTAACTTAATATGACATGACATATGATTGTCTGGCTTAGTTGTGAAAAGTAAAACATTTATGGTATAATTATTCTTGGGATGATCCGCAACATTTGCCCTTCAGTTCGAGAATTTGGATTTCCTCAATGAAAACAATTGTATTCGTACAAAGTGTGTGTGTGTGTGTGTGCACCTATATATAAAATGTTCCAATTTAGATTTTCTGTCATTTATTTAGTGGCTCGGTAGACAAATACTTCTTTCAATTGGTTATCATTTTTGCTAATTGAAAGCACTTTGACATGATTGCACGTATGACGATAGTTGATTGTATTTCTCATTAAAACTTATGCACAATGTATACGGTGAAGCTTTTATGGTCATTTAATTAGCCAGTGTTAGGCGTGCACGGAGAGCAACAGCAGCTATATCAACCTCATCATTATATTCATTGTAGAAAAATACCATAAAACCACAAATAGATTTAAGCAAAAGGATAAATTAAGATGATAAATATGTGTACACAGATAGCTTTAGATCCGTTGTTATTTTGTTCGAACTACTGCAGCTAAGTTTATTTGATCCTAAACATCAGACACGTGTCATGGCAGTTGCTGCGAAAACGTCAGATGTCATCCAAGCAGTAAAACGAAAAAAAAAAAAAACAAAATAGCAAAGATGAGTGCATGCGTTAATATATATATGTATATATGTGAGTGTGTACGTGCGTATTTGAAACGAAGAGCTGGCATTTATGGTCTCATCATAATGATAGGTTTCTTGCCACCGTTTACACACATACCTACAACATCAACTTGTATAGCTCAGTACTTGCCAACTATGCAGATTTAAAGCAATTTGCTTGAATACTTTACAACCATGCATACATTGGCAGGCATTGCTATTGTGAAACGCATTTGGGCGATAAAGAGCTCTAAACAAATCTTTATTTTACTTATACACGTAGGCACAACGACGGCAACGGCAACGGCAACGGTATCAACGACTGAAACAGAAAGCGAAATGGCAGTAAAAGTCGAACTCTCATAAATACGAAATTAGTTGGTAATTTTATAAGCAACACGCGTCCATTAATTCTTATTTGCACACTGAATAGACTTAAAAAGATGGTTACAAAAAAAAAAAAAAAACAAAACATAAACGTGGGAAGTACGAGCGAGGGTGACTGGTATTTACTCGTGCGATTGCTTGCCCCTTTGCAATTGTTATTGAATTTAAGGTACATAGTGAATAAAATGAAATCTTAACGGATAAAGAGATCAAATTCTATCTTGTCTGTCTTTAACAGTTTAATCAAGTAGAAAATATTGATTAAATTTAAATTCAATACAGGAAAGGCATACGAAATGTATGCCAAAATATGTTTTGTTTATTGTCTTTTTCATGCGTTCATTTGAATTTTTTAACAAAATTAAATGCAAACAAAAAATTAAATCATAACAAAAATCGCAGAGATCATTGACATTTGGCTAAAACCAGATCTATGCAACTGGAAATAAATGTATTTTCAAATTAATTGATTTTTATGTACAGATAGATATCAGGTTGAAACTACACTTAAACTATGTTTTATTAATTGCATTAAAATTTATACATGAAAGTACAGATTAAGTTAGTAAAAATGTTAATTTACGGCATTGAAGTGAAAAAGCGCATTTTTTTCTGCGCCTAATAGATTTTAAGTGTTTAGCTGGTAGAAAAGTTCGTGGAATTTTTTTGTTTTTTTATCAATTACTCATAGGATGTTCCCTGTACGTGAGCGATGGCTAGACGGTGAGAAAGTGATGGGGAAGCACACCCTATACCAACGATTAAGTATGTTCTACCGCACTGAGATTTGAATCTGCGAATACTGTCGGGCAGGCAGTGCTGTTGCTCAGCCGTTACGTATTTTTTCAGGGCACGGGAGGCCAATTAGGTACCATCTGAAAGTCTTCTATTACCTTTTTCTGTTGTTCGCTTCTCAAGCACAATTGGGTCAGACATTGCTGGAGCATTTGACTTGTTGACAGCGTGGATTACACGGCTTAGGAGGCTGTCAGGAAAATGGTACCGTCTAAACCTCTCTACCTTTCGATTTCTTATTTTGACGATCCGTGTAATTTTAACAACAACAAAGTACGATCTTAAAGCAAAACTCTCTGTTGTTGTGGATGTTGGTTATCAATTAAAGTTATTGCAACGCATCCATATATTAAAAATCCTTACATACTTTTGGAGAGGCGCACACATTTCACACTCCAAAATAGTACCATCTCGTCTTCAATTCTTTTGGCATGTTTTTACATTTTTTTCTTCGCCAATGTTCGAAGGTTTCCCTTGTGCTTCAGATGATCGACACAAGTCTGCATTCAAGTTTTTTGGTTATCTTGGCGATCTTTTTTCGATCACTTTTTTTAGACTGCCTATTTCATAGCTTGGATAGCTCGGGCGTGATCAGTACTCAGCGGGTTCTGTGAGCAAAGGAAACGCTTCCAGCAATTGTCGCCTTCAAGAATATTTCCCGAACATTCATTCTGAAAATCGTAATCGTAATATGGTGGCGATTGGTTGACTTTAACAGGTTAGTATATCAAAATGTTGTTCTTGTACTTCAACATCGCTGGAATCATGACACGATCGTGAGATGCAATAACAATGAAATTAAGGAATTATTGCAAGCATCTAATGTATACTTAATCACCGACAGTCTTTCAATTTCAGATTTAAAAAGTTGAAAATGAGGGAACACACTATAGTGAAACCCGGCCCACCATCCAATACCCTATACCACCCCATAATTATTTATATACCGGCTTTTCAAAATAAGGCTTTAAGTGGCGAGTGGTCGAAAAAAATGGTCCGATTCGAGCCATTTTCAAGAGCGTTCGTCCTTGAACGACAACACATCGTTGTACCAAATTTCCTTAAAATATCTGAAAAGCTGTAACCTTTAGGCTGAACAAAGGAAACTAGACAAACGCATAGACAGGCAGACAAGTTTGGATCAATATGGAAAGTGTGAAGTGAATCCATCGTTATAATAAAAGGTGGGTCTACCTCAAGTCCGCTATTACAAGTAAAAACTATTGATATTACCATCAGCAACTAAAGATCTGTACCAGATACGTATATTAATTGAATAACTGCACACAATAGCCCGACAGTATATTTATTAGAGCTATGAACACAGTCGACGCACAAAAGAAAACCTGTTGGCCTATTGTAACCCGCTCACAATTAAAGAAGGGGCTGCGACTGTTGCAATATATTTGCTTAAAGTAATGAATGTTACCTCATGCCTCGGCAAGGCATGTAGAACATACGGACATCTCTCTTATTGCTTATATGAAGGATAAAAGTTTACTTTTTTTCAAAATCGCATCATTGGGAGACAACTATCTTCGCACTCTGAGAAACTCTGCGCTATCATAGATTAGATATTAGGTTTTGCTAGATAAACTCATTTCGGCTAACGGTAAACCGGTTGAGCTATTATCGACACAAATACACGGAAATATCTAGGAGGGTGGAAATGTGTAGAAAACCTTAACTGAAAACAATTTGATTATCTAATCAAATACCGCATGCATTAGATTCAAAAAGCTTTAATGGGGTGAAAAGGATGAAATTTGTAAATCACCAATCGCTAAGGAGGTGTCCACTATTCGTGAAGAGAGAGAAAAAAATACGAACTGCGTGGCTGCAGCCTAGTGAGTGGGTGTCCCTGCCCCGTCGATAAGTGTTATGCCTTAACCGATAGCGCGCTCACTATATTTGTGAGCAAAATAAAGTCTACTGCACTTGAGATTTGAATCCTCGAACACTAATTTAGTTGTCATGATCCTTACCTATTGGATTATTAGGCTGCTAGGCTAGATATTGTAAAGTGAAACCAACGCTTATTGATTGACATTCGCTTAATTTATTATTGTGTTTTTCTTTTTCCATTTTGTTGAGAACTGACACGTCTTGCCTGTTTAAAGAAATCATTGTTGGTTCTAAAAAAAAATATTAGAAACTTTTGCGCTCTATTATGAAGTATGAATCCTTACGTGGAATCGGGGCATTGTAGATCGCTCGAAATCTTTATAGTGTATTTGGCTTGAAGATACTAGGCAGCAGACCGTAGCAGATTGCTTCAGCAAATTTCGTAGAAACTAACTTTGACCCCAGCAATGACTTCGCGTGATCTCGCCACTAAGTCTGACCCATCCTAGGGTATCGATAAATTATCGCTGAAATTTGGTGTTAACAGACTAACAATATTAAGTCATTTAACTAACATTAGTAAAGTGAAAAGTGGTCTTTCTGCGAACTTCATCTCCGACGACCTGATATAAAGCATATTGATGATGTCCCTCAGATCTGGAAAAGTTCTTTAGATGTTAATTTACTCTTTTGCTGTAAGAAAAATATAGGAAAAGTGCATCCTTGTAACTAATCTAAACAATTTATTCTTGAGCTGAATGAGTTTATTTAACCGAGAAGCTAAGGCCGAGATGAAAGCGCGATTGTCAGATTCGTTAAAGTTTGCTTCGCTTAGAAGCTATGAATATTTGATGCTGAAATAACCCACGAAACGGATGAAGTTTAAAAAAGTTTCTGCAGATTTCTGCGTTGTAGAGCAAGTGCGTACGAAATTTTCCGTTACAGTTGCTCTTCCTTGCCATTGTAAAGCAAATAAAACAACCAATTTTGCTTTTCATTTAATATATATAATTATTGTTATTATACCTTTTTTTTGTTTATATATAATTCAAATTTATTTATTTATTTTTTTTTTTTTTTTACAATCATTTAATAATGCTTGTTGGGGATGTTTTTTTTTTTGTTTTTAATTTTTTAGTTAAGATTTTAAAACTATTTTAACTTAAAAAAATTTCATCGCAAAATAATAAAAAAAAAAAAAATGGGAACATAATCTATGTATGACAAAACTACACAATGAACAAGTTCATATATATAGACATATATACATATATATATATATGCTCTGTTCGTAAATATTAATGATATTTTTCTTTAAAACAAATAAAAATCGTAATAAAACAAGATAAATTTGATTAATTTTCATATTTATATATAAAATGAGCGAGAAACATTATTTTATATAAAATAGAGAAATTAAAAAAAAAAAAAAAATTATAATAATAAAAACAAGCAAAAAAGTTATAAACGCCCTATAGGCGAATTTTCGATACCCACCACCATCGTCACCACCACCACCACCACTACATACAGTTACGGTATCTGTCAAGTTTGTAAGTACATATCGTGAAGGCTGATTGGGATAATTGCTGCCTTGAGAGGAGGGACCTATTTTAAATTTCACTGTCAACTGTTAGAGTGATATCTACTATAGTTGATAGTCCAGTTGGTTATGAAAAGAAGAAAAAAAACATTTGAACTTTTCTTTATCTTAAGATATCAAATTTTCCTTTTTGTTAAAGTGTAAATGTGTTTGTAAGCAATTAATGGTTTTATGAATTTAAATTAAAATTTCAAGTGTTAACGGATGGACGGAAAACAGTTTTTACGGATAATGGTGAAATAAAAATTTCGCATTATATTATCTACTCTGATAAGTTCTTCTGACGGTTAGGATAAGGAATTTCGCATGAGAATACTCTGATAGTATGATGGTTGATATATATATAGAAAAAAATCATTACATTTAAAAATATTTAATAATTTTTCTTTCTTATCATTTTCCTTCCATTCGTTTCTTGTATAGAATTTTGTACATGTAATAATAATAATAATAATAATAATAATAATAATAATAATAATAATAATAATAATAATAATAATAGTAATAATAGTAATAATAGTAATAATAATAATATTATTATTTTTAAATTTTTAAATGTTTTTTTTTTTAATTTTTTATTTTTTTTCTTCATAATATTTAATGAGAATACAATACAGATCTGGTTTGAAAGAGAGCTGCGATGATTTTACATATTAACGTCATCTTCAGTTAAGTAAAAATGTTGCATTTGCTAAATACTTATATATACGTATGTATCTATGTATGTGTGTATGTATAAATGTTTTTGTGTTTATGTATATATATATATATATATATATATATATATATATATATATATATGCATTTATAAACATAATATATATATATATAAAATAAAAAATATATATATATAAACGTAAATGTATATATATATATATATATATATATATGTATATATGGTTGTAGATATATGTATATATAAATATATATATACATATATAGATGTGTGTATGCATGTTAGTCTACACCCGTGTAGACTGTATATGAATTTACTACATGTAAAGAACGATCATTTTTTTTTTTTTTTGTTTGCTTCTTTTTAAAGATTTGAACATTTATTTATTAAATCTCTCCTTTTATTTTATGTATAATATTTTATTTTTATTTATTTCCTAAAAGTTTAATTTTACAAATTTTGTTTCTTTTTTTACATTTTACACATAAAACAAATGCTTTTATTTTTAAACATTTTATACAAGTCTTAATGTTCATTTATCTTTTCTTTTTTTTTTATTATTATTATTACTGCTATTATTAATTTATGATATTTATCTTATAAGATGTTGTTTTTGTTTTCACTTTAAATTTCTCCGTTTCCTTTCCTATGATATGGAAAACCTTTTCAAAAACTTTAAACATTTTAAGAAAATAATGATTAAGACAAACATTTTATTCGTATAACGAGAGAAACAAAGAGAGAAAGAAAAAAAAATAATAGTAAAAAAATGATGACGTAATACTTCTTTAGTTGTGAATTTGAATTAATAATGTATTTAATTATTTAATTACATAATTTCTTCGTACTTTGTGACTAACATACTTCGATAGAGAGAGAGAGAGAGAGAGAGAAAGACTGCCAGATACATGTAATATTTTCTTCATCTTCTGTTTCTTTTTTTTCATATTGCAGCTGCTTTCTAAAAAACCTTAGAATCCTTTTTGCTTTGCAATGATATGAGAAAACAAACGGATCCCCTTAAGAGATCCTATGTTGTTCCTTTAGTATAGACCTAAAAAGGGTTTGCTTTCCTATTCCCTGTGGCAGTCGATTTGTATTACAGTTGAAGAGTGATATCGAATTATTTTCTTGGCCGCTTGCAATGGAAATAGAAGCCTTCACTACAGACAATAGAAGGCCGGTTTAAAAACATTTAAAGAATTATGCTTAGAATTAATGACTTTTTGTTTGGGTTAAAAGAATAGCTTTTGAAGATTAAGGAATGCACTGTAATATCCCCTACCGCTCTAAAGCGTGAAACCATTAATTTCATATCTGATAAAAGTTGAAAAATTTTGTTCATAAAAAGCATTATAGCCTAGGATGGAGTGGCTGAAAATTTCTGGAAATAGTTGAGAGTAAAGAACTTTTGTAGGAAACCTTATAACAAGGTTTAGCAAGAATGTTTACAGTATCTTAACCATCTGTGTGCTTTAACAATTTGTTGATAGATTCCAGTTTTTTTTTTTTTTTTTTTTTTGATCCCCACTTTCTATTCAAAAGCAAAAATTTTGCAAACGGTTGCACGCGGTAGTCTCTGTGTTCATATAGGATTGTAAGTTCTGGCTATAGCTTCGAGTATATTTAATATGTTTCCACTAGCATTTATGGGAAAGAGTAGCAGTCGATGAAAATGAAAGCAACGTAAGAGACTAAAGGAGTAGTATTTTTTTTCGTTTTTGTTAAATCTTACTGAAAAAGTGGTAAAAAGTAAAATAATATTAAGACATATAAACATACATATATATGTATATATATGTATATTTACATTTTGCTTAATTGCAAGAAAGTGAAAGGACATTCATAATTTCGTGTACTTACATATGTTTCAGTGTGAAGCAGATGAACGTACATATTTACAGTGAATATATATTTGATAGCTCGTTGTGTTGTACATGTTCACAATCAACAAAAGTGACAAAAAAATAAAAAGGAAAAAAATCATTGCTAGGTTTTTTCCTATAGTCCTGCCCTCTTTCCGCATAATAATCCAAAAACTTTGTATTACACCCATCGCCGCGTATGACAGACAAATCGGGACTGCTGCTGTCTCGTCAGTTCAACTCCAAAACTCCAAAAGCAGACATTGGAGATCAGACAAAATCTACTTCATATTGCGTTGATCACTTACTAGACCTCGTCTGTGCGCTGGTCCCTTTATAATTATCGTAGATGAACATAAAACCTGACGACGAAAACTGACAGAGAAAGTTAATCCTGAATGTTATCGATCAACTTTGAAGTTAAGCCTAATCAA
Organism: Glossina pallidipes; assembly: GCA_000688715.1. NCBI lineage: Eukaryota > Metazoa > Arthropoda > Insecta > Diptera > Glossinidae > Glossina > Glossina pallidipes. Next base: position 1,482,826 of record KK499789.1, on the reverse strand, counting down.
CCTGTACGTACTCTTATAATTAACAAAAAAAGAAAAGAAAGAAAAAAGTAAACTACACACAAATGCAAGAACAATCGTTGTATATATACACTTTGCGTAGAAATTCAGAATCAAATACACGGCTTTCCAACAATTTAACAAAAAGTGTTCGTAGTGATGCGTATTCAAGATGCGCTTTCAAGCGATTTGTTAAATCTCGTATTTGGCTTTTATATAACACGAAGGCTGTTAGACTGCATTGATACGTTAGGGTTTCACACCATTGTTACCACCTGAAAAAAGAGTTATTCGACATTTTTTCTTTGTATGAACGAAAAAGTAATAAATGAGATAAATAAATGACATTAGGAACGAAGAACGACGACACCGGAACTCTAAATTTTTCAATTGTGAATATTATCTTCTAAAATATGCTAAGAAAGGTATACGCAGTCTACGCTGATGATCCCATGAAGGCAAAGTTTGAAACCTATTCAACATAGAGAAGACTGTGTCCTCTTACACAGGACATCATAAGCAAAAGAATTTTATCTCAGAGTCTCGAAATCTTGTTATAAAATAATATTGACGTGCCAATGTTAGTTCACATCTACAACTTCCCTCTATAAAAGCTGCGTACTTTATAAGATTTAAAAATTGAAAAAAGAAAAATAATAACAAATTAAGTTGACTGTGTTTTCTCTTTAAGTATTTTTTACACTCTATACTACTTGTGAGATTTGCGAGTACGTATGTAAGAATTGTAGAATCATTTTCCAAAATGGATTTAAACCGTCCTCTCTGTTGTCCTTCAGTCTGACGCCGGCCCAGATAGCAATTTATGCTATATTTTAATGAATGCGGATACACCGAACTGTTTTTACACAAAGCCTATTGAAAATCGATTGAATGGAACAACTTTTGCTCTCATTCCCCATATAACGGCTCATTTCGAAAAGCTTCACATAAGAAAACAATTCGATAAAAATCATCAAATGCAATCTACTAAGATGATGTGAAGCGCTTGGTTGCGATGGGATCAATCGTCTGGATGGATGCCTTTCCATACGAAAAATGGTCGTCAAGGGTAATTTTACATAAAAGTTGATTGCATGAAATGTCCATACAGTAGATCGATTTATTGACCTTCACCCAACAGTATGCGTTAACAAGGAAACAAGGTATCAATTTTGAAGTTTTATCAAGAAAATTGGTGAAGAATTGTTTTAGACCAAGTGGTGTAGAATATCTCAGCATCGGCCGTGTCCGATCTAAAATGATTTTATGTCTTACGCATATTTTTTTTTTTTTCTTATTACCAGCACTCTTCAATTTCATATTATGTAGTAGTGTAGAGCATATACGTATTAGATGTGAGCCGCTTTCTTGAAAGACGGGCAAGTCCATTTTTGAAGAAAATAAAGTTAACAATATTTTATGGATAACACTTAATATGAAAAACTGCGGCGAAATTTCGATATGTTAAGCTTCTTTACTAATTCCAATTCTTCAGTTTTTTAATCCAGTCAGTCATAGTAGCATAAGTCAGAATATATATTGAAAATTATTCTGGCTTTTAATCCACAAATAATATTTGTTTTGTAATACGAGGATTTCAAGAATTTCCATTTGCTAGGAAGAAGGAAAACTTTTTGAAAAATATCATCTTTTAAAAGTCAACAAAGACAAAGTCGTAAACGTACCTACAGACTTTTACAAGCGATGCAATTTAATATTCGAAAATTAAAGTCGAAGCCTAATTATTTATATTTAAATTCCTTTGCGTTATATAGCGGACTCGGCGCAGTTTACTTGCAGTCAAAATATTTCACTTTCAGCCATTTTCTAACTTAAGTGCACCAGAACACATCTTCCCGCGTCTACATTTTTGCATTTTCTTCTTTCTATCTTGTTCCGCAATCCAAGTTAAAAAGTTTAAAAGTGACTTTAGTGTCAGTGCAGTTTAATTAATAATAATTTCGTTATTTAGATTCTACTTAACATTAGCGGATCTTTCTATAGCGGACTTTGAGATATAACTCTTTTGCTGATCATGTCCTGTGTAAGAGGGCACAGTCTTCTCTATGTTCAATAAGTTTTAAAGTTTGCCCTCATGGGACCATGAGTGTAGACTGCGTATACCTTTCCTAGCATATTTTAGAAGATGATTGAAAAATTTAGAGTTCCGGTGTTGTCACTCTTCGTTCCTAATGACATTTGTTTATCTCATTTATTACTTTTTCGATCATACAAGGAAACTGTCGAATAACCGTTTTTTCAGGTGGTAGCAATGGTGTTAACCCCTAACGTATCAATGAAAGCTAACAGCCTTCGTGTTATATAAAAGCCAAGTACGAGATTTAACAAATCGCTTGAAAGCGCATCTTGAATACGCATCACTGCGAACACTTTTTGATTAATTGTTGGAAAGCCGTGAATTTCATTCTGAATTGCTATGTAAGTCTAAGTGTATATAAACAACGATTGTTCTTGTATTGGTGTGTGTAGTTTAGTTTTTTCTTTCTTTTCTTTTTTTGTTAATTATAAGAGTACGTACAGATTGATTAGGTTTAACTTCAAAGTTGATCGATAGCATTCAGGATTAACTTTCTCTATCAGCTTTCGTCGTCAGGTTCTATGTTCATCTACGATAATTGTAAAGGGTCCAGCGGATAGATGAGATCTAATAAGTGATCGACACAATATGAAGTAGATTTTGTCTGATCTCCAATGTCTGCTTTTGGAGTTTTGGAGTTGAACTGACGAGACAGCAGCAGTCCCGATGTGTCTGCCACCCGCGGCGATCGGTGTAATAAAATGTTTTCAGATTATTGTGCAGAAAGGAAGGGGAGACTGTAGGAGAAAAAATAGCAATGATTTCTGTGGTAATTTTTTTAACATTTAACATTACAACAATGCAATGAATGCCAATATAATGCACTCACACTTGCGTGTAATAATTATCACCCGTTTTTTCGTTGATCCTGGCTGCTAAAAGTGGCTATGAATGGCAATAATACATATTTACAATTAGTTCGTTCAATTAATAAATGGTTTCGTTTTAGTGTTTGCTTAACTTCTTTATTTTTTTATTTTTTTTTTTTTTGTTGTTTTTATTTGTTTTCATTTTTGATGGCTGTCAACATATACAACACAACGACTTATCAAAATATTCACTGTAAATATGTAAATTTATATTCATAGATTTATGTGCACTTATTCACACTAATACATGCGTACCCACGCGAAATTATAAATGTCCTTTCATTTTTTTGCAGTTTCCTTTTTTTTTTGCAATTAAGCAAAAGTTTGCGATATGTTTTTTTTTTTTTTAATCTTTTTTAGTATTTTGCTCTGTTGTTATCGTTATATATATATTTTTGTTGTGAATGTTGTAATTTAAATGAAGTCGTTGTGAGTTCTCGAGCCAACGTAGAATTCTGATGAATTAACTTCCGTTGACTTGCCGCCGCAATATTGCTTAAGCAGCTTCTACACCATATTCACGTATTTATCTTGAGGTGTCATGTATTCAGGCGAGAAGGCCTGAGCTGACATAGAGCTGGTGAACGAAGGACTTGGTGAGAGACCAAAATTTGAAGCAGCCGAATAACCCGAATGGCTCATGTTGTAGTTGACTTGATTTTGATTGCTAAAGTATTCCGAATAATAGCTCGGCGCTTGAGCGTAATTATTGGGATATTGTTGATATTGATTATGCCAAAAGTTCGTATACGAGTCATGATTAGACATATAGGCAGCCGAATGGGCTGAATGATGAGCCGATTGAGCTGATTGAGCGGCATGAGCAGCAGCGGCTGATTGCGGTGACATTGGTGTTATTGGAGGTGAGGGTGTGGTAATGCTTGAATTCGAGTCCATTGGTGTTATATTACCGCCAGGCTGAAGAAGGCGAGGATTGGTCGAAGCTGCAGTACCGTAAATGCTGTGATGACCAGTTGAACCTATATCACCGCCAGATTCTTTCAGGGTGTCGTAAGAAGAAACTCTTAATGTGTCAGCGCCTCCGTTTCCTGGATAGCCACCAGTTATAATTTCTTTTTTGCATACAGTGTTAACGGGACTGACAGAGGTGGCAGGTGTCGGTAAGAGCGGTGAAGAGTTTTGATGGGCCGCACCCGCTGCTGAATTTAAAGCGCTGACACTTGCCATTGCAGAGACCGCAGAGTTATTGGCCATGTGATGCCCATGAGAAACGGCTGAAGCAATTGAAGGTGTAACGTTAGAGTTAGAGGCAGACGAATTCAGGAAGGAACTGTGCTGTGATTTCATGGATTGAGCGGCCGCTACAACAGCGGCTGCAGCTGCCGAAGAACTTGAAGTTGCCGAATTATTATTTGTAGAGCCACTATTGTTATTCTTATTACTGTTAACACCACTGTTACCGCTTAACGACGAATGATGATTATTGGATTTGGAAGAATTGCTCGAACTGCTACCATTATTCGATGTGTTGCGCGATGAGGACGACGCACCTGATGTTGAGGCTGAACCAGAGCCAACTAGTTTTGAATTGTTAAGGCCGTTGGACTGTTGATGGTTCTGTTGCTGGCGACACTTGGCTCGACGATTTTTAAACCATACCTGTAAGGAGCACCAAGCAGATAACAAACAGCATTAATTTATATCTAGACGTATACGTGCGTATGTATGTGCGTGCGTGTGCACGTACGTAAGAGCGATATTAAATGAAAGTTAATGTAATGTTTGTTTATTTACACAAAACACACGCCCGCGCTCACCGCAAGCAACATTCTCACAGCAATTAAATTTGTTGGCATCATAAGTGTTATTATGTTTACTTTTGTTTATTTGTTTCCCGACACCCTTCAGCTGAACTAAGGGCCAAAAAAGTGTATATCATTTGCTACGTTCGGCTGCCTGCTTGCCTGCCAGGCCTGCCTTTTTAGCAAGAATATTGTATCAATGAATAAATTATAGTATTTTCCCAAACGAAGCACAAGTGTTAAAAGTCACGCGCCCAACTATATGGAGAACAAACATATAATAAAGTTATACAGTCAGCCTGGAGCATAATTTTTGTGTCTGCGTGAATGTTATACGTTCAGGCAAACAGTTAGTTGTTTATTCAAGGCGCACAGTTGCAAATTGACTCGATTATGTTGTCAAATAGAAAAATAAACCTCCAACCATTCACTGAATCAGTTTTTCTTATCGTACAACAAGTGCGGAAAAGTTATACCCTCCTCGATGGGCATTATCTCAACTTGTGCGAATAAGGGCCGGGGGGAGCGGGGAGGGGTAGAGTAAAAAGAGAATAATGTGATGTGATGTGATGTGATGTGATGGGGTATGAGGTTACGGCAACGGTTAACAATCCGCAAAGTGCTGACAAACGTACTCGAATATCATCTAAAGGACATTGTTTCGATTTTCCAAATGTTATTTTAGTCGAATTCAAAAGCGCACTTTACACCAGAGCATGTTGTTATTAATGGTTTTGATGCTATGAAACTAACCAACCAAGCTAACCCCATCCCGCCCCGTAATACACTCGCCCCATCGTTCCACCACAATTACATTACACCCTATCTAAACGAATGAAATGATTTTGTTACCGCATTCAAAACGCCCTCATGTTGTTAGTTGCTCAACCAAGCGTTTCATTGAAATCGGAAAAATCATTATTCTGCTCAGCTCAACACAAGAAGGAAAAGTGTACACATAAAGGGAGGAGAAAGCAATTTTATTTGAATTTTATATACGCACCCCGTGTGTTTGCACTCACACATCCGCACATACACACCTAAACATGTATGCATGTACACACTGTTTATATATGCACGCGTGTGCGTGCCTGTTTGTGTGTGCATGCTTTATATTCAACATCTCGTTTCACATGCAACGAGAAAAGAGCATTAACAAGGCGTATCTGATTTCATTATAGCGAAATAGGAAAAGATTTTGTACAATTTTCTGCATTGTGTTTGAGTCCTTTCGCTTGTTTCCTTTCTTTACTGTTTTTTTTTTTGGTTTTTTTCTCTCTAATTTATTTTTGCTGTTGTTGTTGTTGCTATTTTATTATTATTATTTTTTTTCCTTTTTTTTTCTTTTTCTGATTTCGTTCTCATTTTACTCGGCGTCTGTTTTGTCGCGATAAAGTTTGAATCGTTCGTCGTTTGTCTTTCTTTTTTTTTGTTGTTTTGTTTGATGTCGTCTTCTGATGAAGAAATTTTAAAATTGGAATTAAATTTCAATTTTTGTTGGTTCGTTAGGCTTGAAACCCATGCATGTATGTGTGTATGTATGTGCGCTTGCATAAAATACGAATTTGTAAATAAATCAATGTCTCTTAATTTGAAGATTGCTTTGATATCATTTAATGAGTCGGAAAATTTCGTTCATTTCATTGAGATTTCTCTCAATTTTAACAAACAAACATAAACGTATTAAAAACGTAAAAACAAAAGTTACATAACGCGTTTACTAATTACTAAATAGGATGAATTTAAAATTAAAAGGTGTTTTCCATATCCCGCTTCTGATCATAAATACATTTTTCCCCATATCCTAGCAGCTTGAATTAAACTCATTTTCCGAGCTTATTCTTTCCGATGTCGACAAAAAAAAAAACGAACTTCTTTCGGGTGTTGCGTGCAACGTTCGCTGGACGTATGTCAAAAAGATATGCTTGTAGTTCTTTTAACTTAATAGCGTGGATGATCCATAGCCGTCGCTACGTCCAGTGGGTGCGTGTTATTCCTTTACCGACTGAGCACTCACTTTATCTACGATCCAACTAAACTCTACTGCATTGAGATTTGAACTGAGGAGCACAGCCTTGATAGTTCTCGTAGTTCTTGCCTACTCTGCTCGGCTGCCCTTTGCACTACTCTATGCCGACTATGGATCGACATTGAATTTCTTATATCGTCTCTGTCGACATAATACGCTAAGAACGCGTTAAAGCAGAAGGATAAACAACAAAAACATTCCCTTATAATTTTTAAAAATTATTCAGCTTAAGCGACCAATTTTTCTCTCGTAGTATTTTTGTTTCCTCCTCATACGCCAAAAGCTGAGATCTCTTCCTTATCAAAGTGAAGAAGAACGCACTAACATAACGAAAAATCTCCGGAAAATAATTATGGAAACTGAAAAGTTCTCAAAAACGCCCAGATATAAGAACAAATAAAAACGTTATTATGGGCTACAGGACGTCATAGCTCAAAAATTGCCATCTGTAAGTTGCACATAAGTAAACATGGACAGACAAACAGACACGCTTAGATTGATTCGGAATCATTTTTTGAATCGATCGTCACATTAGAAGGTGAATGTATCTCGAGTCCGCATAAGCTTTGCAATCACGAAATCAAAAAACGAAGTTCTTGCTGCTAAATGGCATACAGTAGTGTATATGTATGTATGTGCATAGTAAGCGGAATGACTGCAATGTACAATTTCTGCTCGAGAAAATATCAGAGGAGAATAAGACATCGCCAGATTTTTCAAAGGTCTTCATCCCTTGCAGCCCAAAGTTTTTTCTATTTTATTTTCATCTCTCATCAGCTCGTTAGTTAAAAGTTTAACTAACTTTTTAGTTAATAATTTGAAGTAATTAGTATGTGTCGGTATAGAAGTGCAAAAGCTTAAAGGCCTTCAGAAGCTATCAGAAAAATCTGACTTTATTACGCCTTCACCAGTGCGTACCATATCTCGTACATATAAGATCAGTTAACCTTTTGCTGTTAAAATTGTCCCACTGTTGTTGTATGAATGCATGTCGAATGAATAATATTAACTTCGTCATATATCCGTCCCGGAATCAATGAGCATTAAAAGCTAGCTCTACAAGTGAAAGAAGTGAGTTTATCGATTAACCATCAGTCTTGTTTGCTTGTTTTAGCACGAAAATCATCCGAAGATAACACGAATTTTGGGCAGTGATTTTAGCAAGAGTATGCGACGGGCCATTAAGTTTGCGAAGAAATCAAAAACAAGATTATTGCGTAATCCAGAATTGCACCATTTTATAGGGGCAAGGCATATATATATATATATGCATTGATTGTATTCGTTCTTCTCAATTGTCTGGTCACTGTCTGATGATTGTTCATAAGTAATTTGTTTTATTACTGAACTCGGTTTTTTTTTTCTTTTTTTTGTTATTATGAGAAATTTAAGAGAACTTGAAAATTTTCTAACACTTGCATGCGATTGTTCACATACACATTGAAAAATTAAGACATTTACCAACAATTACGTTTAATAGATTAAAGTTCCCAATAATAAATCTGAAAAGCAAATAAAAGTTTTGACGGTAAAGAATTGCTGCTGGTTAGTTGTTTGCTATGGTAGATAACAGCATCATATGTTTTTCTGACTTTGTTTGGTATATGCAGACATTAGAGAAGCCATAAAATTGTAAAAGACAAATGTGACAACAACAGTGGCGGCAGCAGCAATAGCAGCGACAGCACCAAAAAGTAAATAAATTCCACATATGTACAGAGGTTTTTAACGCAGCGTAGAGAAATGAAATTTCATTTCATTTAACCCTCAACAGACGCAACAATAATAACAACAACGCAATATAAAGGACATACATTATGTGTATTATATATATATATATATATATATATATATTTATAGATATGTGTGTGCGCGTGAATACGTATAATATGCGAGTGCTTTTAGACATGTGCATGAGTATTAATGACCCGAAATTTCCTTTTGTTTACTGTAAAAAGAAATGACAAATTTCCCGTTAAAACAACAAATCGCAACCGAATTTACAACTTAACAATGCGACTATGGGAGGACAATTGCATGAATTGTGTAAAAATATGTTGTTGTTGTTGTTGTTGTTGTTGCTGCTAACTGTTCACTATTTTATATTTTGCCAAAGGAGATTTTACAACTTTACTTAAAACAAACAATCATTTCTGTTTATTTAGGATATTTGCTTACTTAGGTACTTACTTACTTACTTACTTACTTACTTATTTACTCACTCACTCACTTACTCTGAATCGAGTAATAATGATAACGTTTCAGTGTCAGTTTCAGTTTTAGTAAAGAAAAGATCAACTGTAAAATGCAAAATGCTCGTAATGTTCAATCCCTTAAGAAGCAGCATCGAAATGTATGCCTGCGGTCTGTTTGGCTAAGATTTGTGAGATTTTGTCGTTTCGAAAGACGATCTTGAAAATTGAGATGTCACTTTATCACTAATAATATATCAACAATAGCAAAACTATATAATGACAACAATAACAATAATAATAATACTACAACAACAAACAGCTTACAATGTGTTGTATGATAATTGTTACTCGTAAACCTTGATCGGTGATCATGTCATTTTGGGATGACATGCGAGGCAGCCAACCATGCTAGTTGGAAAAACAAACAACATGAGCATGATAATGATTTTAGCAAATACAGCCGCCTATATGGCGATATAGAAATACACGCACGCACGCAGGCATACACTGCTTTGCAATTTGCAGTTATTGTCACATGTAACTGCCAGGATTTGCAGGATTTATTATTAGAAAATTGCAGTTGCAATCTAGCAGTCTTTTCTTTTTTTTTGTGTGTTTTTTGTCATTTTGCTGAAACCCATGTTTAATGTTGTTTTCGTAATTTAAGGACGTGACACTGAATATATGAATTGGTTTTTTTTTTTTTTTTTTTTTTTTCTGCAACCAAAGCACATACAGAAGTAGAAGTTTTTACTGCATTCCTTTTACATAATTTTTAAAGCCAATGCAACTAAAAAAAGAAAAAAACTGAACGTGTTGCTTGTCTGAGTAGAGAAGCCCTTGTAGGTAAATGGTCACCCGCCTAGAAAAAAGAAAATCATGTGAAAAATGACACGTAGTCATGTATATGCGTTTGCTTTCATACGTGTTCTACGTACCGTACGAGGCCTAAATTGGAATGAAAATAAATAAAAAAAAAAAAAAAAAAAGTCTTAAAAAAATTGACCAAACATGCAACGTACGTTTGTGCAAATGTTTTTCTTTATTTTCTTCTTTCTTCTATCTTTTTTTTTTTTTTGTTCAGTTAATGTGTCTGTCCGTCATGTCATTCGTATTGTTTTCTTTGACTTGTGTCTGGTACTGGTACGCTTTCCTATGGTATCCTCGGCATCAGCACTTTACATTTGCTCATGTGTCGTTGCGTTGTTGAGTTTATATGTCTATGCGACATGCATTAAAAAGTAAGAAATATAAAGGAAAGGAAAAAAAAAAGAAAACTATTAAATTTCAGTAATACACGGAACTATCGTTTTTCCAAATGTCCACCAAGCATAGACTTGTGCTAGTCGTACAATGTTTTGTTGTATATTGATTTTATATTTTGTTATTATTGTTGTAATGTATTTTTGAGGTCGTTTGCTAATTTCTACAAAGTTTAATGAACCACCTGCCGCACAAGCTAAAGCCACACGTAACGCAATTAATGATTTTAATTCAATTTTTATTACGAATAATGTGATAAATTTACAACTATGTGTCGCGGTTCGTTTTTTTTCTTTTTCTTTTTCTTTATTTTTATTTTTATCTTTTTTTTTTTTCTATTAAGACTGCGGTTCATGTTCTTAATAGATCAATGCTATTCAAGTGCGCTCATGGAGAGGAAAGTTTTATCAATAAATACTGATCGACACCAGCCAATAGTTGGGCAGTCAAACTATGCGTTTGACATTTCGAAGTTACTATTATTTCTTATTACCGCGAAAACAATGTCGTAGTAGTAGTTATAAGCTGTATGAGCAATCAATTATCTGCTAATCGGAATGACTATTACGAACGAGACCCTACAGGTCTTAAAATTGCAAATTAATCACAATATAAATATTTTTCTTCATCTTCTTCTTCTTAGTTTTCTTAGCAATTGTGGGTGTGTTGCAAGCGTATTCCTCGATAAAGATATACGCACCAGCTTTTACTTTTCGATATGAATTTTTGGCTAGACGATGACAGTTCCAGTCGAAGGACGAATAGACGGATGCAAATATCTGCATGTGAATTTGAATTTTACGAAATTTTGTGGCACTTCAAGTGGAATGACAACTTTAGCCTAACTCCTACCGACGGTAGTGTGTATAGAAATATGTGATATAATATAAACTTTCTTATCAAAAATTTAAATTAAGAAAATTAAAAAAAAAAAACCCCATTGATTGTGCGTCATAGTCCATGGGATATTTAAACGAAACCCAACGTTCATTTTATAATACTCGATATGATTGGCTTTACCTTACATAGAAGCAGTAAAAGTTCTTGTACTTTGGACATCAATTTAGATAATAAAGATCTTTGCATCCTCTGTCTCTCACTCTCTCTCTCTATTACCATAGTGTCGATACATAGTGCTTGTGATCAAAATATCGGCTGAACCGAAGTTTTTCGTATTCATTCCCTTTTCCATGTCGAAACTAAGCGCTGCTGGAATTCCGCGCCAGTCGTAAGAGTTTCGAAGGATTTTTGTTCAGAGAGTAAATGATCAGAAAAACGGACGAGCACATACTACTGTTGTGATATAGAAACGCATTCGCGTGTTGCATGCTATATTCATGTTTATGAAATTTTGCAAGTTTGAGGGCAATCGAAGGCAAGAGTCGTTATAGAATGAATAGACGAATAAAAGATGGCATGAACTGTGAACTTTACAAAAGAACATTAACAATAACAAGACAAAGAGATTCAGATTTTGATACGATAATAGATTTACGTGTTAACACATCATTGTGTCTACACTACTGACTGAACAATAGCAGTGCATGGTATTCTGAAGGCTTCCATTGACTTAGAAAATGAAAATAAGCCAATACGGGCTGTAGGCATAGTTGTGTTGAATTGAAAGATAGAGGTGAATAACTGCAAGTATTAAAGTAGAGGTGAAGAAATAACAACTATCCTGTTGTCCTGTCCTGTTGAACAGTAAGCCCATCCGTAAAAAATAAATATGAAAATATGGCTGAAAAATGCAATGAAGAGTTGCTCTGTCATTTTGATCCTTTTTATGTTTTAATCTTCAAAGAAATAGTAATGTAGTAGGTGCGTAATGCGAACAAAATTTGTTTGTAACTTTTACTTGAGACCTTGAGACCTTTGAATATTTGCAATCGGATTTCTATATCTATTCTAGTTCTCGATATGCGCCGATGACATGCACTTGTTTGTACCAAATGGGATCACTTTAATCCCCTTTTGTTTTATCGAACTATTACACTTGCAACTATGAAGATAGGAAGGCGAAATTTTTCACAAACGTTCGTGGATCGATTACGAATCGAAGGCCAAAAGTTGGTTAAGTAACGTATCCACAACATAGAAGAAACTGACACAATCGTCGGGAAATCGTCGGTATTTTTTCATATTTTCGTCTATAAATTTCGATTTCGTGAACATATGTTCGACAACGTGCGAACCAGATGCTCGCTACAATCATATTTACGATCATCCAAAAAAAAAAAAAATCTTTATCTAATACGTCCACAATTAACGATAGCATTTCAATTCAAGTTTATATCCAATTTCTCTAACGCACATCAGCACGTTCTTCACACAATTATTACAATTTTTTTAAATTTTAGTCTCGAATCGGTCAAGGAATGTTTGTGTCAAATTTTAAGATCCCATCTTTACTTTTGTGACTGCGACAATTCAACGATAAGGAACGGAATCAAAGAGATTCGTTTTGGAAAAAATAAATTCAAGCAAAACGTCTATGGCTTTAGCTTAAGTCCCGCGTATCCTTTTCTTTTTTCTTTTCTTTATTGTCGGTGTGTTATGTACTCAATGTTTAGATCGGCTCATTTCTAAAAGTCGACTAAATTCTTTGACCATGGGTGGAATAAAAAATAAAAAGAAAAAAGCATTAACTTCACTTTGTATCCAGGCAGGGAGTAAACACTTTGCTCGGAAAAAAGACTTTTTTTTTAGGTTAAAAGCAAAACTAAGTGCTTGAAGAATGGAAAGGAGAGAAGATAGTGCTTTCGGCTGACAAACTCTCGCCAAAAATATGTTATCTTCACTTGCTGTGCGATTAGTTTATTTTGATTTTTGGAAACATTTAGTAGATGAATGAATACTCAACGACACAACAGGTTACAACACTTGCTTAGGCAAGTGATGTTTAGCGTTTCTTTAGTTATGTTTCCGCAGCCAATCTTCTAAAAAATGTATGCCAAAAAATAAATATGCTGGTCCTCATTAATGATGAAGACTATTGACGCATCTGCTTTTGCATGTAACATTAATGGACTTCTAAGCAACGCCTCCTTTAGTGGACTTCAGGATTGCTCCTTAACTAAAATCAAATTTTGCCAGGAAACTTATAAAATAATTAAATTTGTTTATATCTCTATGCTGCGACCGTCTGTCCTTCTTTCAGGTAAGGCATTACAGAAAGAATTCACTGTCTACTGTACCTGTTAACCTAAGTAAGCGAGCGCCGTCGCGGTTCGCTATTTTAACGTAATCTTCTCTTGCGCAGAGCTCATCTTCAGAAAGAGATAAACATGGGCTAGCATTAAAGTTTCGCGTCCCGTGGAAAGTGAACGAAATAGTTTGATAAGCAAGAAAAATAATTAATAAGTAAGATGGACTTGCTTGCTAATGTTCTATAAAAGTACTGAGATGCAAGTAGTGACAGTGAAGTGTGGCTGTATGGGTGGCCGGGGCCGTTCGTCGATTTAATTGATTATGCAAGCATGCTTTCAAGAGTTAAAGGTTTTCTTGATCAGTTTGCAAATTGTTTCCACATCTTCAACGAGTGTTTCCGATAGGACGCATAGATGGAAAAAAGAAAGGAATTATTGTAATCGAGATTCGATGAAAAAAAACCGAATTTAAAAATAATTGCATTAATCAACTTTTCAAGAAATAAGAACTGGCTTTAATACAGTCTCGTATTTAAACTAACTGATTTTAAAGCAGATTATCTTACTACTAAAGTTTAAATTAAAAATAGAAAAAAATACCGTAAAATAAAATTTTTGAATAAATTTATCGCATTTCATTTAAATTTTATTATGATTTTATTATTAAATCGATTAGACTTTCGTTAGAAAGAAATCAAATTTATTTAAAATGTCCTCACAACTACACACATTTTATATAATTAATTTATTTCAATTAACGCATTAGACTGTTCGTGTTCTGTTCTTTTCTAACATTAAGAATATTTGACGTTGGGTTTTTAGGTCTTCCTATGATCGACTCGGTGGGCAAGTAACCGTATATACACCAAGCAAATCAACAAACAAATAAACAAATAAACAAACAAGCAAACAAACCAACCAACCAACCAAACAAGCAACCAACCAATCAACCAAGCAACCAACCAATACAAATAACGGTCGCATGTTCTTGCACAGCAATAATTTTCCATGGCTTATCTGAACCGAAACAGAACAAACATTTACGCCCTAATGCTACTACTCCTGTACACGAGCACACCATATGCACAAACATACATATATATACATATATATATATATATATACATATATATATCAATTTATTAGGTTGACGGCAATGCCAACGACTAAATATGGAGAGTGTTGATACTAATGGTTGGTGATGATGACGAGCGTAATATACATTTGCCAACCTACTGCAATATGAATACATGGCTAGTAAATGAAAGGGAGTCATACATAGTCTTAGGATACTATTTATGTGCGTAAATTGTAATTATGTGTGCGTGTGCGTGTGCGTGTGCTCATGTGTGTTTGCATGTGTTAGCAAAACATAACGAAATCATAAATCAAATCTTTGTTATTCATGCTGAAAATTTTACGAAACAGTTTCGTTCGTAGATATCCATCCCCACACGTACATACACATATATATAAACACCTTTGCGTCTGCATGCAGACGGCTCGAGAGGAATACATAAAATGCTATCTTAGCATATTCAAGTGATAATTTGGAATTTTACAGATTGGCTTTGACGGAATTTTTATTTTCCTTTCCATTCTTTTGTTGTTGTTGTTGTTGTTGTTGCATTTTCAATTTTTATTTAGCATCACCTAGAAGGGGTGACAATGCAATGCAGTTGCAAAAAACTAGTTTTATGCAGATTTTTATTTAAAATTTAGTGTTTTCTCGTGTGCTTGTGTTTGTTTTTACATTTTATGCATTAGCTTCAATTCTACATATTAAGCATATATATATACGCATTCGAATTGTGCTTTACACCACCCTATGCCTTATGAACTCTTTCCGATTCTCATGCAAATGGTGACAATTACCTAAGTTAGGTTCTAACGTTCTATATAAAGCGTACAATTGTTAGAGATACTAGCCAGGAATCATATTAATGGTGGTTGTTATTATTGTTATTGCTGTTTCTTTGATTATTGTCCTCGTTAATATTGTGGCGGTGGTGACGGTGATGGCGACGGTGGTGGTGGTGGGATGACGTTAGCGATCATACGCCATCCTTATACATATAATCTACGTGTGTGTCAATAATGCGTAAACAACATTTATTTTATACTTTTAATACTTCTGTTCGATTCTCCCTCACTCCCGTGCATTGCAACGTGCACAGCTGTTGTATTGTTTGAATATTCTCAGCTAAGGATTAATTCTTTGCAACATTGTGAAAGCAATTTTAAAGCATTTTCCAACACGAAGAACACAATCATAATAAATATTTGATAATATTACTTTTAATTCACGTATTGACGCCCAGTTTGATCGTTTGTAAAGAACACAATTTCAATTTGCTTGGCTTTGTGAACGCAGAAAAAAAAAAAAAAAAAAAACGAAGAAAACAAGAAGAGTAATAACAATCTTTTTTTTTTTTATTTTGTGTGTGTCTTCATCAAATCATTTATTTGTCGTCGCTCATTGACAACAATTGCGCCTGTGTCTCTCTTTCATTCTGTCTTTCTCTTTCTATCCTAATCGGCAATCGCTATTGAATGTTAAGTGAATTCAAGTGAAAGTTTTGAAACGGAATTAACTTAATTTTATGTTATGTTATGTCTGCTAAAGAATTAGTTTTTTTTTAAAAACGGAAATTGTAAACTGATTTTTTTTCTCTTTAAATCAGAAATTTATTTACTCCATATATATATATATGTATTTAATTCGTAAGTAGGGAAACGTTTCAGACTCGGAAAACAAGTGCAGATTCAAAACATTATGTAGATTTTTAAGGAGGACCTTTGATTCCCTTATAATATATATGAAAATAGGTACATAATGCATGGATCCAAGTACATAGTATAAATATATTTATGTAATTATTTAACTTATGTAATATATACAGTGGTGTTGTGCTAATTTTTTTTATTTTTTTTGTACCGGAACATATATATATATAGTTACATAGACAGGGCCGATCCTGGGTAGGCTGCCGCTCTGTGTGGTCTCATGTTCCAAATTTGACGACGGGGGGAGATTTCCCCCAATTTTCGCCCGTCTCCTAATGTTTATTATAAATTCTCGTTATCAGAAATCATTTTTAGTTTCGGAATGCGTTCTTGTCCAAAAAGGAAGTACCGGAACAACGTTCCGGAGCGTTCCGGCTTGACAACACCACTGAATACATACAACATATATGAATTTGTGGGCTGCATTAATCGGTGCAATCTGCACTTGTTTTCTTGGTTTCATTTCTTACCGATGGAAGAGAGCAGTACGAAGTGTTCAGGAAATGAAGCAAGTGCCCCTTCATAACTGAAATGCTTATTGGGAATTTCATGCAATACAAGAATTCATGGTCGGCTTGAGAAACTGAGGGCATTTGTGCACCTGTCCGTCCGTCAATCGTTTTTGAAACAATTGCAGTTGCGAAAGTTAAGCTTGAAATCGGGAGAACTTGCAATAAAGATTCCGTATTTGAATACAAAATTTACACTCTTCGCTCGTAAATTCAATTAATCGTTGAAAAAATTGAAAAAAATCGTAAGAAATCTATACGATATTAACTAAAGTGAAAATTATTTTATATTTTTTTTTTTTATTTTTGGTTTATTTGGAAATGAGCAAGCTAGTCGAGTGGGAAAGTCTGCTACCTTTGCAGGTCTAATTGTGGAAAAGTTGAATATTCAAAAATACATCGGACGAAAAGTTAAAGAGAGAAATATGGAAGCAAACCTAGAAAACTATCCCTAATACTATTCATATCTTAATTCTCACCCAATTCCACCATTATATCCAACGAATAATAACAGAATCAAGATCAGAACATTTGCGGGAATCCGTCTTGACTCATTACCGATTGATCCCTCAGAAATCTTCTTGGCCAATCCACAATTGAAGGTAAGTTCTTACAATTGTTTATGTCTCTCTGAGCTTTTCGTTTATTGGAAGAATCGTTACTTTAATTATTATTTAAATTAATTACTGTGCCCAATATCTAATAATGACATTAAGATATTCAACACAAACTAAACTCTAAATTTGTTATATCATGGGTCCGTCAAGATAGATTAGTAAAAGATTTTTCTCAATAAACCTTAAATGCGCATTGTTGCCCCTTGTCTATATTCCAGTTTAACATAAATTTAAAATTAAGTTTATTTTTTTATTGCTTAAGATTATATGTTGGAGTGTAGACAATAGGCAACAATACGCATTTAAGTGTTAAGAATGGTTTTTAAAAAAAAAGGAATACAAAATGTCCCAACAAAAAAAAAACACACACTAGGGAAGAGAGCCCCGTAATTTAAACACAGCTAGTCGGAAGCCACGGTTCCTATACACGAGTCTATTTGCTTGGCTGGCATCAAATTGCAAGTTTTTACTACAATTTTTTTTAATAAAGCAGGCAAATGCAAAGAACTAACGATAGGTAGATACGGTTCAGTCGACTTAAGTAAAGAAGCCAATTTATGGTTTACCTTACTTCTAAATACCAAAAAGACATTTGGATAAGGATTAGCCAGGCTTGCAACTTTAGCACGGTAATCGGTAGTCAATATTCTGTTTTTTTCTTGTGACATTTTAGTTTTCCGCTCTGATTAACCTTTCAAATTTGAATTTGTTAATGGCAAATATCCAAGACCTTTACTCATTGTCGGCCTGTTTATCGAATTTTTAACAAGAACTTGATTGATTTACTTATTGTGTGAGGGAAAGCTGAACTTGATCAAGATAAATGGTTTTACGATGAAAATCATTACCCTTTTTCTTAATATGGTTTAGGGTTAGCAATATATCACTTTCACTTTCATTTTCGATTCCTAGATCAACGTAATTGTCTACGCAAGTGAATTGAAACTGTGGAGAAGCTTGCACGTGACTTTCAAATCATTTTTTTAAGATTTGTTATGCCAAAAGAGATCAGAATAATTGGTTCGACATAAAGAAATGCAAATCCGATGACTCTATAAAACGATTCTATATATATATGTATGCACATATATATATGACAAGTATTTACTTGCATTCTATTTTCACTGATTTATTGCGATCGATAGGGACTGACATTAACTATAAAGATTACTTTTTCGCTAAAATGCATTTTATTACATATTTTATGAAATGCCGGGTACGTGAACAAATTGAATGTAATAACGAAATTTGAAAGAAAGCATTTAGCTAATTAAAAATTTCACTTACCTGCACACGAGATTCGGGTAAATTAATTTTACATGCCACCTCTTCGCGCATAAATATGTCGGGATAACGTGTTTTACCAAATAAGCCCTCCAGTACGTCCAGCTGATTTCGTGTGAATGTCGTACGTTCACGTCTTTGCTTACGAGCTGCACCTGCGCCATGAAATGAAATCAATAAATACGCGTCAAACCCGTTTTCAATAAACTGTTCTAACAATGTGGTGAAATTGATCTACGCAAAAAGTCAACAAATATTAATTTAATACCGCGTTAAAAAAAAAAAAAAGCCAAAATAAAAAGGAAAAAAAATATACAAAACTAATTAATTATGAAGAGATTAAGAGAGCATATCCCGCTGTTCATGTGCATCAACTAAATTTGAAAAAAAAAAAAAAAAAAAAAACGAAAAAAAGGAAAGGACACTATCCTTCCATATAACAAAAAAGATGGCGGCAACTTAGCCAGTAGTCAATAAAAGAACAGGAATCACATATCAATGAAGGTTTTGTTGTATTTGATGTGAATTTTTCTATCGCGTTTATGTCTTGCGTTCATATAAGCGGAGGGTATGTTTTATTTTGTCTTCTTTCTTTTTTCTAAATTTAGCTTTCTATATATATCTATTCAGGTTGTTCTAAAAAAAAAAAAAAAATAATAAAAAATAATAATTGTCAACGTTGACTATCAGTTTCTCCTTTTTCTGTTTTATTCCAACCCTATTAACTACCTATCCATATATTTATTTATATAGCATTATGCTACTGAGCTAAGGTTGCTTGCTTTCTGTTTCCTGTATCATTTGATTTTTTTTTTTTCATTTTTCATTTTTTATTTATTTATTTTTTTTTTTTTTTTTATAAATTTCATCCCTACAATGAAAACCTCCTTACGGTTGGCTGTTTGATGAAAGTTTTATATATAAAGGTACAGCACATATGTTGGTATACGTGGATGTGTAAAGTCCCAGTTGCTAAATTCGTTAAGCAATGTCGGGTATATATGTACATATATATATATATATATAAATAAATGTAACTACGTGCCTAACGCTGCTTATGAAAGTAAATAAAGGGATTTTAGTTCGATGAAGCACCATTATGTTTTGTTTGCCACCCTTTGAGTTCAGCTACATTATGTAGATGCTCCGCAGTAGGCCTCCTGCGACGAAATAGTTTTTTAATTCACATCTTTTTTTTTTTAATTTTTTTTGTTTTTGTTAAGGTTTTGCTTTGCACCGCAACGTTATTTTTTCAGGCCTTACCAGCGCAACTAACAGAAGTTTTGTATGCGTAGATATGTGTTTTTAAAAAATTTTTTCTGTTTTATCGCTTCTCTCTTCCTTTTGGATAAAAATCCAATCTTGCGAGATCACTGACGTGTATGTGTCTCAATAAATTAATGGCAAATGTGTTACTTGAACAGCTGCTGTATCATATTAGTGGACTTGAGATTTAAAAAAAAAAAGAAAAAAACAAGAAAAAAAAACAGTAAATAAATGAAATTTTATGCCAACATCACACCTAAACTTTAGCAAGTCAATCTGTTCTTAGCCCCCACTGTAATTTTGACTTATAAATTTAATTGAACAGAGCAATGGTCTATTATTCTTATTATTACAATTACGATTATATTTGCATAGAGAATTAAAAGAAAAAAAACAAGCAAAAGATTGTACATTACGCGCACTTTTGCAAAAAAAAAAAAAAAAAAAAAACGGGAGAGAAAAAGAAAAAAAGTTTTATATTCTTTACGAGATTATTGTTATTGATGCGAACGAAAGAAAGACAAACTCATTAAAAACCATTTGTAGCTATAGAAATATCAAGAGATGATTTTTACTTTTGTATCTCTTAACTTGTCATTTGCTACGTCACTGTTTCTTGCAGTCAATGCACGCAGGCGTTCATTATTCATTTTGACAATATTATTGATAATGATGCAATCCATAGCCTTCATCGTGTTTTTACATTCTTTATTCTTACGTTAAACAAATACACGCTCAGGCATTAACTATTGTATTTGGCTTTATGCATTTCCACGTATATAGTGACAGACAGCAGGCTAAATTCGTCCATCGGAATACGTTTAAAAAACAGAAAAAGAATAAATAAGGCAACGACGTAGACCTCCTCCATTTGCTTCTAATTTGTGATCTCTATTTGGGTTGTAGAAATCTCAAAAAATTAATTCGAATAATTTCTCGCCGACGTACATACATACATATCGGTCGCAAGAGAGATGCACTAAGAGCCATATAGACTTATTATCACAAATATCACAAATACTAAGCGTTTCCTTAGATCTGTAAAAGAACTGCAAGTTAGTATTATGCCAATTTTCGAATCTATGCTTGTACTTGAAATGTGACCCATTTTTTTAACCCTAGGCTATGACTTTTTGAATTTGTCTCGAGTTCTTTATGTTCAATGGAACTTTCTAAGGCTCATCACCGCATCGGTCATAACAATTGTTTTCAAAACTTGTCATTTAAGCTTGAGAAAGATAACTATGAATGGCTTCCTTCATGTGGCAACTCTTCTTCTTTCCTGCAAGTAATAATTCTTATCATTCTAATGCAATAGTTACTCGCCGTTCAAGCCGACTAATGTCAACGACCGATCGTCGCAATTTGTTGCGAGTGGATTTTTTTTTTTCGAAAGCTTTGAATACAACTTCGTGTGTGGAAAGAATTTCAGTTCGCTATCGCTTATTCCTGGTACTTTGTCAGCAAGAAGCTTGTCGGTTAGGGAATATTAAAACTATTGCTAACACTTTGAGGAGATATACACTCATGAGGTTATTTTATTCCTAGAATTCTTGATCTTATGTACGGATTGACTTCTGGGATTATCAAGTGATGCGCTCTCTGCTTTGCTGAGCAATATTTTTCGAGATAACTTAATTGTAGATTTGCTCAATCTTTGAAATAATTTAGTCTCTTAGCCGTCTCTTTAGTAGTTAATCACTTTCAATATAGTCGCCATTTATAGGATTGGCCTTGATATCGTCCCCACTTTATATTGAGATGAAGAAGAGGGGAGATAGAGCGGATCGAATAAAATCTAATGCTTTTATCCTGAATATTTAGATGTCACCGTTTAGGTTAACACCTAGAATATATCGCAAATTATTCATGGATTCACATATCAGGTTGTTTGGGGTACCATTTAGGATATGTCATAAGTTGTTGATGGAACAACATATGAAGGTCTGACAGTTTAGATTAACATTTAGCATATATCGCAAGTTGTGGATGGTAGTAAGTTAAACAACTTGAATGTTGTCAGTTTCAGTGCACCTATCAAGCCGCCTATTGGCGGTTTAAAATTAATGACAACAGAGTTCTTTGCACACCATTTTTTCGTCAATAATTGATATATTCATCCGCCTGCCGTTCAATTTGGCTAAAAATCATCTTCAAGTTCAAAGTAAAATCGGGAATAACTTGAGTGCACTAGTAATCACAGTCCGGTTGAAATCTTTGCTAGTTTGGAAACGGCTAAAGAGTAAGTAGAAGAGTCCAGTGGTTGGGTATTATATGGTCCGAAGACGGTATGCTTGACAGGATGCTTGAATATATTCTTGGGCAGTTCCGTAGTTATATTCAAATAATACTCATTTGACATTAAGGTCTAAGAAATATTCGATATTTAATCGATCGCTTCGCACTAAAACGACATGCATATATTAAGTGAAGAAAATCTTGCACTACAAAGTCATGCGCAATTAATTGCTTAAGAACTTAAGGCGAATTTGAATTCTATGTCTGATGTACAGTAAGCCTCTCTGTTAGGATTAACAGTTTACTATAGTTGTGCGTTTTTTTCGCAATATTTTAAGGAATGTTTTTAAACTCTACAAATTCTTGCAAAGTGTTCGTTTTCAATTTGATGTCATCGTATTTTCAAATAGTCTGAACGTTAAGATTCATTTGAGTTGACTTGACGCACTCACTTACTCATATGTTCATACTTGGCAGACAGGATGTGAAGACAAAATTGTTTAGACTTGTCGTTGTATTCTGGTATTAACCGATTTAGATGACATGCTTTTCAAGACAATTTTTTTCTTTTCTTTTTGCTTATTTTTTAAGGAAACAGAAAACAGACGAGTAATATATTTATAAAATGAATTCCCACAGAGGCATCATTTGGTTGTTGTTCTAATTTTCCAATTGAAATCACAATGTCATTTTCTCTTAAAATTGAATTATCAGCCGCGTTTAATCATTTCTTCTGTTTTGCTTTCTTGGGTTTTCGGAGACTTGTCCGCTTTTCAACTCAATATCGTTTATCATTTTTGTATATGACTATATATATATATATCGCTTTGCGCATAAAGAGTTTTCTTGAAAAAAAAAAAAAGAAAAAAACCCGTTTTGTGTTAACTAAAAGTGAATTTAAAAGTATTTCATCATTTTTACGGTTAAAAAGCAGAAATAAAAAATAAAACCAATAAACAAGAAAGATACCGATGCTTACAAGCGTTTTTAAGGCTGCGATACACACTTTATGGTATATGGATTTTATTATAAAAAAATGTATAAAAAAAAAAAACCAAAAAAAAAAAAAAAGAAGAAGAAAAAAAACGATAAATAGACAATTTCACCACACTATTATATATAATTGTTTGTGTTTTTACCAAAATTGGTTCGATATTTACCCCACATACCTTGGGGGAACCCGACATCTATGGTGTGTGGCAAGAAGGGACCTAAACCCGGCATTCCCATACCGGGCGGTAACGGCCCATGAGGCACGGAGTGATGAGGGTGTGGTGCTCCGTAGCCATGGGGAGGGCCACCTAAATCTTGCGATTTTAGGAAACCGGCAGCCATTAAGGCTTCTGTAGAGTGTAGAGCCACGGTGAAGCCGAGTAGTAATTGCAACCAGATAACTGTAAAGACACAAATAAAAAAATAGATATGCTTTTTTCATCATTATTATTATTATTATTATTATTATTATCATATTTGCTATTAGTTCCTATGTGAATAATTGATGTATAAATAAAATGGCGTAAGTGTAACGGAGCGGCACATATTTAGTTTACATTAAAATATTCACAACAATAAAAAATAATAAATTTCAATTTGAGACAGATGCGTTATTAATTTATATGTGCATGCGAGCGTATAATTGGAGGTCGAGTATGTGTTTTGTTTGGGTTTGCACGGCTTGGGCCGCCTCTTTCGCAACTCGCTCTCGCTCTCTGTATATTAATTGCATATGCAAGCAGCAAGGCAAACAGGCAGGCAGGCAGGCAGTCAGGCAGTCAGTCAGTTGCAAAAATGAGATGACAAAACACTACAGAAAATCGGGTGAGTTAGGATTTTTTTTTTCCTTTTTTTTTACAGAGCAAAGGAATGAAAAACAATGCATACGCACGGTCACAGACGGGTAGGCACGTACTTACGCACATAGATAATTTTTGGCTTTTTTTTTTTTTGTATTTTCGTACGATCCCTAGGGTCTCTTATCTTAGGCACTTTGGCGGTCGTTATGTATGCGGTAGACCAATGATGATTGCGATGACGATGAACACTAAATGATGAGTGTTTAAGTAATGTCTGCGGCACAGCGTTAAATGACAAATAACCCAAAGGTATGTACCTGGAAATGTGCGTACATATGTACATACATATATACCGATATTTTGCGTACGTTTGGTATACACACTCTAATGCACCGAGCCGAAAATGTTAATCCTTGTGCAGGATCTTTTTTTTTGCAATTTCTTTCTTTTTTTTTTTGGATTTTGTTACTTTGTAGAAAAAATTTTTTTTTTTTTTTGTGTGCGTTAAGCAAGGAAGGTTTACTTCTGCATGCACTGCAATCTGGCCAATAAATAGTATGTGAACTTTTACTAAGCATTTTCACCTAAACGATATTTGGTTTTAGTTTGTTTTCTACTTCGTTTTCTTTCATTTTTCATTTTGTTTTATTTCAGATTAAAAGTAATCCAGGTTACAGGCTTAACATAAAACAACGCTCCGTTAAGGTGAAAAAAAAAAAAATCGTTCTTCAGCACTTATTCAACCACGTTACAGATGTTTTCTTAGTGATCTATAATTTAAAACAAGGAGCGGCATCATTATCCTCACTTACTTTACTTTCACTTTTGATAACTTTCTAGAATAATGGATTTCTATTAGATTTTGTAATTAATTAAAAAATATTTTCAAACACTTTTGCTGCTCAGCTCTGCCCTTCCTACGGTACATCTGCAGTGTAACTGTAACAATGTGTTATAAAATCTAATTATGCAAAATGACTTAATGGAAATCTGGTGAATTATGGATATTTCATGACATATGGCAATGCTTCTATTCCAATACGCTTTTCGCGTAACATTTCTGTCATCTCAGTAAAACAGAGAAATCATATTATATATATATATATATATATATATATATATATATATATATATATGGCATATATATGGTATATATATAAAGCGCCATCTGGTGATTAAAATCATATATATGATATATAAGAGATTTGTCGATCGAAATCGATTTGCCTCTGATAGCTTAGAAATCCCGATAAAACGTACGTATTTCCACTTAGCGAGAGCAGGCGAATTAACTTGGCAACCGTCAACTTGGTCCGGCCATCAGTCTCTGTAATCGAATTCATGATTTAATGGATAAACTTTTTGGTTAGAAATATAAACTTTTTTCCCCAATTGGACGACTGCATTGGCTTCTTAAATCACATGGTTAAAATGGGCGAAAAAAGTACTTGGAGTCATTTCGTTTTCTTTTTTACCTGCCATCAGTCAAGCTGAACAAATTCTTGAGCCGTCTGGCCACATTGCGCTTTCCGAGTAATAAGTAAACATTCATTCATTTCATAATAATTCATTTCTTTTTATAACGACAGCGAAACATTCCTTTTTTAATTTCTAGGTCAAATTAACGAGCAACGAGGAAATCTCGCCTCCTCTACTTTATTTGTTGCAGAAAAATATAAATATAACAAGTAAGAAAATTGTAGTCGGTTACGACCAAATACTGTATGCCCATCACCATCACCCTAAAAAGAAAAAAAATTATATTTTCAAGCTCTATAAAATTGGGTGGGCGCGACCGATTTCTTTCTATTTTCAGACTAAAAGTGCAATTTATGTGGTGCATGTATTTTACTTTGAGTACCAAGCAAAAAACATGGAAAGCAAACGTGTTCACAGTTTTTGTTATATGGGTGTGTGGAAATGTCGTGAGTGTATTGTTTGAAAAGCTTGAGTTCTTTTTAAATTTTTTGCACGGTTGTGCAGACGGAAAGTAGGACATATGAATAGACGGACATATTTAATGTGCATATTGATGCTTGTTTTTCGTGGGTTATAAGGGTTTCTGAAGAAAAACGAAATCATATTAAGCTATCAGCACATTTCGGTAGGCGTGACCGATTTTTTCCATTTCCTTAGAAGTACCTCAAGATTTATCTGTTGTAGTTTAGCAGTAACGAGCAAGAAAGCAAATTTGTATTCTTTTTGAAAAAGAGAGTTGTCTTCACTTTACATAGCAGTGTAGGCGTGTTCGGCGATCGACATGGCCCATTTTCAATGCCAACCTGCTTACAACAACTGCCAATGTTTCTGCCGAATATAAAGTCGATTGCTCTATTTTTCACTTTGTAGAGGAATGTTCATAACACACACTACGGACAGACGGCCTAAATATATATATTTTACGAGGTACTTGAAGTTTCCTTCTGGGCGTTGCAAACGTTTTGATAAGATGAATATACCCCTCATCGTTCAGTGATGCATATGACAAACGTTTCAAAGTGCGGGTGTTTAGCGACTTTTTTTCGACGATAAACAATGTTCGCATTATTTCCCAATTGAATATTAAATGTAGTTATTAAGAGACGCTGAAGAGCCGTAAGGAAAATCTTGCTTTCACTTTCTTACAAGTTTATGGTAAAAGCATTTTCACAAATCAAAGTCCCTATCTCTTATATCTGTCCATTGCTTTCTAAACTCAAATGCTAGAATTCTTTTCCAAGTAAACCGCATAAACATACCTACATTACTTTGTGTTTAAAGAGAGAATTGTTTCCTTATCTTATTATATATCGTATAACTCTGCGAATTTTGTACATGCCTTACAAAATTATCTTCAAAAATAGTTGAGTAAATTGAAGAAGTTATCTATATAGCTATAGACAGACTTTAGGAAGCTCAAATAAGTGAGAGCATTCTTTTCCTTACACTTTCAATACGACAAACTGTATGTGTTATATAATTGCTCTCTAAAGGCACGCAATAAATAGCTCAGATCCATAAATTTAAATTAAATCAAGCGTTACAAAGCAAATGTAAGAAATTATTAAGTGATTCAAATTTTCGTTAAGCTTACATGAAATTCGCGTAATTAAGCAAATTTTCCTTAGGCATCTTGTATATAGAAAAATTGGTCCATACATAGTAAGCGTTTAACTTCTCTTTATATTAACATAACCAGTGATAGGCACGAATTAAGACATTTTAAGTGTGACTAACTTTTCATTTTAATATCGACTTGCTATGGAACAAGACATTTCCAATCTACGTGATCTTTGGGCGGAAATAAATCATTTGCGGCAATTTTCTCATATATTTTTTATTTTTTCTTTTCAACCATATTTCTCGTATTTGATATTTTTTTTTTCTTTATTATTATTGTTATTGTTGTATTAAAACCTTTGGTAAGTGTATCAGCACGTTTAGTTTAAGAATTCTACTATTAATTTCCGCCCCTTACCAATAAAAGTAAATAGGATTTACAATGTCAGTTAAGTCTTTTGGTTATATATATGCTAGGAAAAGAAAAATAATAAAAAAAATAGACGTTCGCTCTGATATTGTGAACAAGATTTCTTTGCATTGTTTTGTATAACACTGTGTGTGATGTAATTTTCATAGTTCCTGACTTTACTTCTTTAAACTATTAAGCACAAATAAAAACATTATAGTGGGCCACAGTCCACCCATATATAACTTATATAATCATACCATCAAAACAAGACGTTATATGGGAAGCAGTCGAAAAAGTTGTCCGCGATCTGAATCATCTTCAGTAGGGCGCAAATATATCAGTGCGCCAACTTTCATCACAATATTTCAAGGATTGTGGAACGCAAGGCAGCAGGATAAATAGACGGACAGAGGTACAGATAAAGTTGGATCAATCCAGAAGTGGACACGCCTACAATGCTCACGCACCTATACGACAAAAACTTTTATTTTGAAAATAAAAAAAATCAGTCTCGTCCACTCCGTGCTATAGACGATGAAAATTTAGTTCCCTTACTTTTTTTGTCTTTTTAGGATAACGGTGAACGGTATAAACGATTCGGTCACGACCGAATGTAATTTGCTTACTCGTTATCATTAACAATTAATTTCCCATTCGTGGAAATTTCCAAAATTCCAAATTTATGAAAAGCTGGAATTCGTGCTGTTATGTTAAGAGAATATACTCCGACATTTGCTACCCACACATGATGCGTAATACATTTAATGTGCATGAAAAAAGGCTGAACTGTTCTGATGCCTCTCTTTTATTTCTGAAGAGGGAAAACGTTTCACAAGAGCGCAAAAACATAGTTAATGCGTAAGAAGCATATGTCGTGAGCGGAGCTGAGTCTTAAAAATAAGGACAGGGTTTTCGCTCTGGTCCGTCTTTTATTACTGGTGACTATCAAATCAATGATAGTTTAACGAATTGCAACCGGTATAGGAAATCGAATATTAACTCAAGATCTGAAAGATGGATATCTCCAAATTAAGTGGTGATAGAATTTTGAATCCGGTGCGGGCGGATTTTAAACTTAAAGTGTGGATGCGATATAATGGACTAGATTTAACCAAGCGATGCAACTTTTCGCTTCGTCAATGAAGAGTGAGCAGTTAAGCTTAGGTATGGATTAAATTAATGTATTGAATAATTGGGTTTTTCATGGGTCTATGGGTCATGTAGACCTTTTCTCCTTTTTCTGTTTTTTGTGAAATTAGACAGTTCTTGTAAAAAAAAAACTTAATAGCGATGTGCAAGTTTCTCATAAGTAAATTCAATGCAATAAATAATAGACATCTATATGTATATTGTTTTTTCGGACATAGGAAATATTAATTATTAGATGAAAACTGCTTTTCATTTTCGCACATCTCGTTATTTGAATTTGTAATAGACATATATATATATATGTATATATATATATATATATATATATATATATATATATATATATATATATATATATATATATATATATATATA
>KK499789.1:1379876-1453528 GCA_000688715.1 Glossina pallidipes | reverse complement strand
CATAGGTATTCGTAACATTAAATAATTACCGCTTGCTGTGTGTATACAGTATAAGCCAGAAGAAAGTGACGCTTTCAATTTTAATTTGATGCAAAAAAAAAAGAAAAACTTACGATTTGGATTTTGAGAAGAATAGATTTAGATTTAAATAGGGCTCAGATATATATATATATATATATATATATATATATATATGTATTAGAGATTGCATATAAGTACAACGTATATAACTAGTATAGCTAGTGGGGTGACGAAGAAAGGGCTCCAAGTTCATATAATCGCGATCGATGGAGTTAAAGTTGTTTTTTAAATTTAAAAAAAAAAAGCAGAAAAATTATGCAACATTTTTGCAAGCCAGTTAGAGCCTTTGAAAATTATCTTGAACGAAATTCATTGGCAAGCATATATGTGAAATTTGTGGGTGATGGAATTGCATGTCTCTGACAGACAATTCTCAGAGGATGACATAATACACGTATGCCGCACAGTGCGCGATTCATTGAATATATTGAAATTCCCACATTTGCTTACTCAGGATAAACAAAATATACTCCGAAGTGGCCATAATTTTATTAAGTGCTACTACGCAACATTCCTGCCTATGTACGGAGAAATTTGTGAATTCTTCTTTGTCTTCAAGCAAAGGAATTCAAGTTGTTTCAAGGTGCAGTTAATTGAACAAAGCTGTTTATAAAGATCAGTGTTTTAATTAACTGAACCGATTGCACTATTTATCTCCTACTTTATGTAAAGATAGCAAGACAAAGCAACTTATCCTTGCTAAGCATAGCATGGGTCTTAATTTACGCACCAATTATATCGTTGTTGGCTTAACCCGTAATTACTTTTGAACATTTCCAAGTAAGAGAAAAATTTACTATTCTTGCTTGCGTTTGTTGAAAGCGAATATGGAAACGACCAGTCAAGAGTACTATTCCTCTCATTAAGCAAGTGGATGTCCAATTTTAAAACTTCGCTTGTTTACGGCTATGCAGAATACTTTCCAATTGGAGGCGCGTAGGTACATATAAGTATGTAACGATTATGATGTGAATATAATAAAAGTGCGATTCATTTTTAATAACTTTTCCTCTCAGAAAATTTTCCTAATCTACAACAAAGTTGTGAAAACTTAATAAAACATCGATCTAAGAAAACTATTCGAAAATTTTTATATTTATAATGAAAATGATTTTGCCGAGGATGATCTGACGGTGGAAAGATTGAAAGAAAACCAAAAACATTGAAGAGATAACCGCCTTTTTTTTTAACGGTTAATATTCTTCCAGTTAAATTAAGCAAATTAAAATTTTTACCAACTTTTTTAAAAATAAATTTGTTTATATAGATTCTCTTTAAATGCTTCTCTTTCCCAGATGAAATAGGGTTAAGTCCACGTATATAGAAAAGCAATCAACATAAGAATTTTTCAGAGAAGCTAAGACTTCAAGATCATTTCTCAGAAGGAACATTATGTAGGGAAAAACTTTCAAATAAAATCACATGCATTTAAATAAGATTTTTGATCAAGACATCAAAAGCCTAATAACCAGATATCTTTGATAGTCGGAGGAAGTAGAAACATGTTAGCGAAAAGGGTCACAACGTTATTTGCTTACAAGAGCAAGTTCTACTTACAGGTATAAACGAATTCCTAGTGCTTCGTATTCCATTGTAGTTTTACGATCTTTTTTGTTAATGCATACGTTTGCTGACTTGCGAGAGGTTACCAACTCTCGACCACTCGATGTCATCTCCCCTTAGATGTTTTATATAAATACAGAGAAAGTCTTCTAGTATTTTGACGGCTTAACAAAATACACAACATATATATATATACTTGATCATTGCTTTGCTTTGTTAGCAAGTAGTGGGTTGGACAAGAAGTCTGTAATGTAAATATTCCTGGCAAATAATTCGGAAAACAATTTCCAAAGGGGAACTCTAACTACATATGCATGTATATTGGCTGATCTTACTAGAAAGAAAAAAGCCTGATTGAAATGCCTACGGCGCGGAAACTGCAGGGGATAGACAAAATAATATGAACGCTATGCAGTGTAGTATCATCATCATGTTGCATGCTGGCACAACACGGCTTTCGTGTAAATATGTACGTTTTGTATATATTTCCTAAATTGCCTACTATTGCGTTAACCTCGACAAGTACTAAGCGCGTCCTGTATGCTGGCTAATAATATTATAGACTAGGCCAACACAAGGTCATTGAGATGATCTTCTAAAGGCTTGATACTTTTCACCGAATACTAGATATAATATTGAGCATACTTGAAAGTAATTGACATGGTGATGGACATCGTACATGTGTATAGAAAAAAAAAAATCTCAAATTCAAATTTTGCAAACTGTCGTTTAACACCGTGTAAGAGCAAATTAACGCAATCAAAATGTTGTGCAGCGAACAACCCCTTTGGATTTAATAATTCTCGAAAAACAACTCCATGCCTTTGCGCATTCAATATTTGATATAAATAAGATAACAAGAAGAAGAAGAGGTTCTAATCGTTCTTCTTTTTCGCCACTTTTTAACCTAAGTACTAAGTAAAGTGAAATACATTGAATCCGACAATAAAGACAACATTAATTGTTTCGAAATATCACTAGAACGGATAGACCAAGAGATCTTAGTTGAGTAAAAAGTCTCATTAACCTATACAAGCGAATGATTTATGGAAATGGATGGGAAAAGAAATTGAAGAAAAATATTGAAAAAAAAGTTAATTTAAACAGGTTCACGTTCTTTCCTTATAAGCTATAGAATATTAGAAAGTTGAAAGTTGATCGTTACAAGATATTTAAGATGCGTCAAGAATAGGTCCTTGCATTTTAAGATTTTATTAAGAATAAACACAATATTGTAACTACTTCAATATTGAGGATCATTTCGACCTGAACATGAGAGCATGCCTTAGTCGAACAACAAATTTTAGTGTAAAGACTGTGAGTTCGTCGTCTGTCTTTTTATTTGTTTTATTTAATACGATATGAGAACGACGCCTAAAAATTATTATAGAAATTTTTTTAATATTTAACGAAAGTCATACTTATTCTTCACATGTGATGAGTAAACGAAGTACTAACGTATTATTCTGTAGGAAGATTGAACTCTTAATTATTGCACGCGGAACGAAGGCATAAATAAATGTTAAATCATGCTGAGGAAAGAGAAGGTTTAAGAAAATTTCAATTTTTTTCTTAAACATAATTGCAACTGGATAAATGAATATATATAGGATTCCAAAAATCATTGCAAGGCGATTAAAAAAATGTCCGCTTCCAGTTTATTACACTTTTGATGTATTCATTACAAATAAGTTTTTTTTTAATTAAAATAATTTTCATTTAAGTCATTCCGAAGTGATTATCTATTTGTGTTTTNTTTTCAAATAAAATTAAAATAATTGAAAAATGTAAAAATTATAAAAGTTATTAACAAAAATGACAATAATACTGGCTGTAACATTTTCATTAACAACCACTGTAGACAGGTTCATGCACTCGTATATATATAAATATATTTACCGTTGCAGACCTCGTAATGAGCTGTCGTTCAAAATACGAAAAAAAAAAAAAATGAAAAAAATGAAAAAAAAAAAAAAATAAATAACAAACAGCGCAAGATAAGTTGATAAACTTGCTATATAACAGAAGCTTATCTAAGCGTCTACAAGCACAGATAAATACATACGTTTGCAATGGTATAAAAAAGAAAAAAAATAAAGATAAAAAATGAAAAACTTATCTGCCAACTATTAACTATCAACTCATCTTCTGGCATTACTGGTGGCTACCGTAAACCGTACGTATGTAACGATGTACATGTGTAAAAGTCGTAGTTGGCGAAAATAAAATGAAAGCTGAATGCAGCCTGCCGTACACAGTTTACTGCATTGTGGCATCTTAATAATAGTTGGACGTAAATGCATAGATCAAGTGTTTGTGTTTAACAAAAGAAGAAGAAAAACAAAAAAATGCACAAAAATGCAATATAAGTGTTCTTGTAAGTATGTATATATGCAGTTAGATTATTATTACTATTATTATTATTATTATTATTATTATTATTAAAATATTAAAGTTGCCAACATACGCCGTGTTATGGTTGGCTGAGTTTTGTAGCATTCATTCATGCACACTTATATGTATGTACTCACAGGTGAGTGAATGCGTGGCTATACATTTGCGTGCATATGAAATTTACAATTTTTCGATTTAGAGTTGGTGCTGCTGCTGTTACTGCTCTTGCTGCTGCTGCTGCTGCTGCTGCTGCTGCCGTTTCTTTTGCTGTTGCAGTTGTTCACTAGTTAGTTAGTATTAAATGCATTTTGACAAGTGGATTTTTTTTTTTTTTTTTTTTTTTTAATTTTTACTCGTTTTTCATATTTCTTCTATTTTAGCGTTTGAATAGTTTCGCATTAGTAAGCTGCTCGCAAGTAAACAGTGCCTATACGAAATGTATGTAAATATATACGTATGCATCGTATGTCTCGGTTAGCAATGACACGCATGTGTACTGTCATCATCTCGATGATCATCACATTGTTGATGTTGCTACTACAGCTAAGGTGTGCGGGTTTGTTGGGAGATAAGTTAAAAACGCAAAAAACAAAAAAAAAAAAAAAGTAAAAAGGAAAAAAAAAGACAAACTTGTTCAGCTTGCTTTTATTGTGCTGATGAATCTGTTAAAAAACTCAACTTGAAGTTTAATTAAGTCTTGTGCCAAAAACTTAAAAAACTGTGAAAATTTGACAAGTTTAATGCTCTTACATATACAGAAATACCCGCAGACAGACGGACGTATACATAAATACAAACTCTTACGTCTGTATGAGCTTAGGTATTGGTCTACTTAGAATAATTTAACATACTGCTGGCAATCTTCTCATCTCTCGTAGATGATTTGTATTGCCATTATATTCGTATTTGAAATTTTTTCACATTCATTTGATTTTAATTAGATTTTCTATTAGTCATGTCATGCCTCGAACATGCCTTTTTATTCAATGTCCAATCATACCATTTAATTTATACACTAACACTCTATATACGAATAATCTACACGCATACCCGTACTTATATTTTAATTTATATCTTGTGATTTTTCGAAAATGCTATCTTGTGCATAATTTTCAGCAAGTAACAGAACTAAAAAAAACGAAAAAACGAAAAAAAAAATCGCATTGTGGGCGAATTTTCGGGTGAGCACTGCACAAGAATTGTTGAGTATTTTTCACTTCGCAAAGCCCGGCTTTTTTACACAGACATTTTATGCGACTGTACGATCAAGTTTTCATTCCACATCTTTTATATCATAATATAAGTGAAGTAATAAGTGAAAGTTTTTCGCATGTTCTCGAGATCTTTCTGCATTTCGTGGGGATATTTACTTGGTGAAGTTGTAACTGATCTTGGGAGGAATGAGTGTCATAATGTAGATTATAGATCAGACTTTTTCTTGTTAATATTGTGGGCGTGAGTGTGTACTACACTTTATTCGTAATCACAACTAGGTATATAAATAGCAAATTGAGATACGTACGCTTCAACCACAGATGCAAGATAAGCAGGCGAACGAGCTAAATGGACCACGAAGATGTGTTAAAAAAGTGTATGAGTCGAGCTTATCTCCTTTCTTGAACAATCATACAGTACGATAATCTAAGAAATGACTAACAGTTGCATTGTTGCAAGCTAGTCATGTTAGTCAAACGATTGTTAGTCTGGCAAGTAAGTAAATATCGTTTGTTGTCAAAGCAAAGAAAAAGCGAAGAGTGAAGCTTGCCTAACTAGCACTTTGACTGTGCATTTTATCGTAACCTGTACGTGGCCTATAATTGTTTTCGATAAAAGCCCGAAAGTTGAGGGTAAATGTAACGGAGTATAACGAAGTGTTTAAACAATATTTTAGATTTTTTCATCTTAATACGATTTCAGCTCGGTGCAATAGACCTAAGCAAGATCACAGGGACGTCACCAGCTTCCTTTTTTTTGTGGCTTTCAGACTGGGAAAGGCTTTAAGGTTTCTTCTTGAGCTAAGGTATTTATTGTTCATCTATTTTTTTTTTTTTTTAACTGTAATCGTTTTCTTTCCTTCTTGTTCGGAGTATTTAAGTAAAAGACAATGTGTATCGGGGAGGGAGAAAATTCAAATAAGGCAATAATAATAACATATTTTGCGAAAATTTATTCTTATTTAACTTCACAAATAAAATATTAGATTTTATAGAAAATATTAAAATTTTTAATTTCATTAACAGTCGTTTTATTTGAGTCTATTCTTAGACCATACGTACAACCAATCGTTAAATTATAACACAAACAACAAGAATTTTTTGTCAAGTCAATGAGCACACACTTTAACCTCTGACCATTGCAACCATTTTGATCATTTTATTTAGATACTTCGTAGGTGGCGATGCCTCTACACCCAACTAATGGTATCAGTTTTTAGAACAAAGTACCTTAAGATTGGCCGTTGCGGCGATCGCATTAAATAGTCTAGAGCTTCCTTCTTACTCAACTATGTGTCCTTGAGAAATGTGAAAATGGGCAAAATTTGATCAATGAAATCTCGTTGAAAATGGGAAAATAAGACTTTTGAGGTTAAGATAGGCGAACATTTGGCTGACATTGTATTTCACATACGTTTCTTTCAATATTCAATGAAACCTTAGAATTTTTCACGAAATTCCAGAAAAATAAATGAAAAACTTGGGAATGATGTATTCATCGATGTATCGGAAACAACGTAGAACATACATTTAAAGTTTCGATGCGTTGTTATATACCGCAAAACACATCGATGCGTTTTTGCGTCCATACCGAGTACTGAGGGCAACCTACTGTTATTATAATAATTTGATGCAGCTTTTATTGTGCTCCTCATCCGTGCAATTATTTCACAGTCCTCTTAAGCTTTGAAATGGTCTCGGAAAAGGCACCTCTCGCTTAAACATTTTCTCACCAATCGTAGACGTGAATTTGTTTTATGGGCTTCACCGTTTATCGTTGTCACCTTTTGAAAGCTAATGACAATCACTAACTCACTACAAAGACTTCACTTTCATGATCGTTTTTGAACTCTAGGCGTTTGTTTTTTTCCATTCGAATCGATGGATCCATATTCCTTCTTCAATGGCAAATATTTAAAAAAACAGAGGTTTTCGCTTTCAAATCGTGTCACTTGCAATTGGCGAGCGATCTTGATAAATTGATGAAAGTAATGGTGAGACATGTCTTTGCAACCACAACCGAAACATACATGCGAGGCTGCTTGGATTAATTCAGCCTTTGAATTAATTTCATATGTGGAGATGGAAAACAATAATATGAGCATATTGGCCGATATATAGGAGCATATACAAGATTTAAAAGATAAGCTAATGTTAGGTGCAAGTTGTAATAAATTCGTTAATTAAAGTGTATTTTAGCGTCAGCCATTAGAGTTTTTTGAATTCTCCGCCAAAAGGGCATCTAGTCTGCAGTCGTGTCCAGCTTAATGTTCGCTATTGTTCAGCACTCTTTAGTGATGCTTTCCTTAAGTTTGACGCAATTCATCAAGCGTTATACAAAGCGGACCGCCCTAATGCGACATTATTATCGATCTTTATCATCCACCTGGCCGACATCAGGCATAATATAAAAAGTGTAATGTTTGTTTCCATCGCGTAGTAAAGTAGCGTCAGCCTTCTCATCAAAAAGGTAGGGGTAATGCTACTCATGTCTTGTTTTTTTTTCTTATTCCTGTGGCATGGAACTCGATTCACTCAAAAACTACTTTATATAAATTTTTGTAAAATAAGGACGAAAGCTTGGAAAATTAAATCTTGATCCGGTGGGATTTGATGAACAGTAGCACAGTAATTGAACAGTTGAAGACATATTCTATTATTTCATAATCCTCTTACTGCCGCGCAAAACGAACACAAGCACATATAACTGTACAGCAAGGTTGTTTGGGAGCAGCATTGTGTAAAAAAGGCATTATCTAAGGCTAGGCTAGATTCAGCTGGACAACAACGATCCGATAAATCATGCAGAAATTTCTGATAAAAGGGTCGCGGCGTTGATGTCCTTTAGACAAAGCATTGTAGTCTTTTCCAAGCTACATATTATTTAATATTGAAAAGTTAAAGTTTCTTTAAGGATTAATCACTACTTGTAATGACATTCAATTGTTGTCTTAACACCTTCACGAATGACATAACGTCATGTGCTTAAATTGTTTGATTAATCCACCAGTAAGTCACTCAGTCAGTCAATCAGCCAGTCAGTCAGTCTTTTACTTGGTTAGTCTGTCATCCTGTCTTTTATTTTGACTACAATATTTGATACATTTCAAGAAAAAAACAAAAACAAAAACAAAAAAAACAAAACAAACAATAATAAAATGCTTTTCTCAAATAAATTGAAAAACGTTGTTTACATTTTTTTATTCTCATACATTTCATAACGATCTAGATAATATTGCGCACACTGTTTTACACACCTGAATGATTTTTTCGGCTTTGATTATCGAAATCACATGAATTTTGAAAAATTCAAAAAAAAAAGAAAAAAAAACGAATTATATTTATATTAAGGTGTGTTTTTTAAACACAAAAAAGAAAAGGGGAAAAAAATTCCAAGTAATCAACCAATTAACCAAGTAACCTTCCATTTATGCATGTACTCGCAAACGTTTTCATCTCAATCTTATACGTAAAAGAAAAAAAAAAAAAACAAAAACACAAAAAAACAAAACAAACAATAGTCAAGAGTTTTTGTATTTATTTTGATTGACTTGTGATTTTTTTTTTCTTTAGAGTCGCTTATGTGGCTTAATACGAACACATATTGTGATATGTCTGTCTTTTTTTATTTTACATTATATATGTAAATTGTATGTGAAATGATCATACAAACACGCACGTATTTACAAAAATACACAAACATGAATAGACACACACACACACACACACACACACGCACACATAGACATTCCTATTGCCATAAGGCATAGTATAAGATTTCCAAGAGGTTGGGTACCTTGTGCACATACTCCAAGTCAGCATGAGCGTAACTGAAGAGAAT
The DNA here is from genome assembly GCA_000688715.1 of Glossina pallidipes. Classification (NCBI taxonomy): domain Eukaryota; kingdom Metazoa; phylum Arthropoda; class Insecta; order Diptera; family Glossinidae; genus Glossina; species Glossina pallidipes. The sequence goes on along the minus strand of KK499789.1, from coordinate 1,444,435 downwards.
GATAAGTTATCAATAGAACACAGAGTGTATGTTTAGATTTTGTGTCATTCAAGTTTTTCTTAATGTTTTGAATAAAAGCGGATGTTGTCATTTTACAGTTGCTGTTGCTGTTGCTGTTGCTGTTTCTCTTACTTTTCAATACAAAGTCTTTAATGCCGTTTTTATAAAAAGTTTAATTAAATCTGGTTGACTGACTTTTCGTATGCTTACAAATACCACGTCATACCATGATATATATGCTGTGCTATATATATACATAGATATATATATATATATATATATATATATAGACCATCTATATTATGTTGACATAAGAGTTTCTCTATGCTAAGACGTAGGTGTTTATGAGCTACTCATTCATATGTCATTTTTGTATAGATCTTTGTCATTAAAAAAGAAAAAAAAAAAGAAAAATGTATCTAAAAGATTACCAATAACAAAAAAAAAGGAATGGAATGTTTGGTTGAAACAATTTTGATAACCAAAAGCACATTTTCGAGTCCCTTTGCATAATATTCTATTCGATCTATTCTATTAGCCGGGCGGAAATCTGAAAAGACAAGCAATAAGCTTCTAATGTACTTGCGAAAATAAGACCACCGGCCATCTTGAATGTATCCAGTTGGTCATATAGCTTGTCGTTAGAAATTACGAATCTCTTGTTTCGTGCACTATGCAATATAGGGCTTTTCGCACTTTACTGGCATTGTACACTTTTATGCTTTCCTCCTTCCCTCTCTTTTCAAGGCTCATTAAAGAGGACGTCACACTTAAACCGATATATTAGTGATGCACTTTGTACATAGTGTGTAATTCTTTTATAAGAAAAATTTTAATATGTTTCTCAAAAAAGTCACTTAACACTTACGCACATACGTTCGTTCCAAACTTGCACTCGTTGACTGATTAAAGAGTCTACGAGTTTAAATAGTGGTTTTTTTTTCTTTTTTTTTTTTTTTGGATCAGTAATAATAAGCTTGTCTGCTCCGAAAGCTCGTTCATCTATTTACGAAGCTTCTAACATCTTTCCAAGAATTGCTCTAGATTCCTATTACTCTCATTGCTGATCGATCACTTAATCGTGTTGATGAGTTCATTAGTTGATTTATTAAGTTTTTTTTGAATGCTTAAGTCGCTGCGTTAAACTATAACCTAACTTTTTTGTAATGAATCAGAAATTTCATAACTGACATTCGAGATTATCTTTAAATCATATCCCGATAAATGATATCATGTTTTTTATCTTTCAATAAACGGACTCTCTCTTGCCTATATTCGTATTTATGTAAGAAACAAAATATATATCACAAGAAAGTCTTGCCGCAGTTATATATAACTTCAAGAACAAAAATAAAAAATTCTTCACTCTTGAGATCTGACTACCCACAATTTTAACGGCATTTATTCCTTGCATAAAAGTGTTATCAAAATAGTTTCCCGTAATTTAAATTAAAAACAGAAAAAAAATTGAAGTACAGTCAAAAGAATTCATGAAGAGTTCAAGTTTTGTGAAATTTTATAACAAGATTTTTCACAAAATTTATCGAAAAATTTTTGGAACAAAATGTTCCCAAAAGCAATACTTAAGCACTGTTTCTAAAAAATATTAACAAAAGAAAATTTTCAAATCAGTTTTTAAGAAAGTTTCCAGATATAATTAAGAATGTGGCCATTATATGTAGATGGTCCGATTAATTTTTGCATTATATTTCCTGTCTATATCCGCTGGAAGGTGTTCTTTAATAAAAATAATATTTGAAAAATTTCAATTTTCTAAATTTTCATTAGCAATTCTGGATGAGGCACAAACTCTTTCAACCCTAACATGGCGGCATACGTGCGCCAGGTCCCATAACACTATTTCAGTTTTTGTTACCCCAAGAGGTAAAATATTTGATCAGTTTCGTAGCATTGATCAATCTATTGCACAAAAATCAATGGCAAAAAACCTATACTCTTAGATTAGACTAAGATTTGTTTTGTGAAATCTTATAAATTTATTAAATTAAAAAATTTATGGTAAATAATTTATGGGTCTCTTGGAAATAACGGCACGATTTCCACAACATTTCCATACATAAGCTGATTGGTACTCAAGCTTGTAGCTTGCTTTGTGATGAACTTTTCAATATCGCTCTTACTATATAGAAATCGAACACTAGCTTGAGATATCTTTGGCTGACTATTTCGAAATAAGTTCACTAAGCGATTCTGACGTAAAGTAATAGCCAATCAATTAAAGCGTGGTTTTGTGAATCGACTAATTATAGATTTTAACTTATTTTCTTCTATAATTATTTTTTCCTTTTGCATGCTTTACCGTTAAACTCCACATTATGCGTTTACTCTTTCTTTACGAAAATGATTGAACGAAAACCGGTTTTCCATTTAAATTATTTTCTTCTGTTTTGATTTTTTTATGGGAAAACCCCTGTCTTCAATAATAAAATCAAAAAATTTTGTTATTTGGTGAACACACAATAAAAAGCAAAAAAAAAAAAACTAAAAATAAAAAAAAGTGGATCTTAATTACACTATTCTGTTTATTATTATTAATTATTAGCTTTTTTTTTTTTTTTTTTTTTTAAATAAATTATAATTTATTCAATCTCACAGTTACACAGATACAATTATGTAAATCAGGTCTTCGATGAATAAGTTTTATTTTTATTTTTTTCTCCTAAAACTATAGGCCGCAACCTTAATATAATTTATTACCGTGGGTTTGTTATGCGAGCAGGCGGATGAAGATATAAACGATTTTCCTTTCAGACTTTTCAATAACTATCTACCATATGGGCTTAGACTATGTGTGTAATATTGTTATTCATTATATCGAGCGAAAAAGAAATCCGCATAAAGTAAACAAATTCTTCAATAATTTACGATTTTGTTCTCATCCGATCAAATTTTCAAAGTTATATGGAACACTTCGCGTAGGCAACACTATCGTGTTCATAGACTCAATACAACTATTCTGTGACTGCGAGAAGCGTTGAGAGTCGTACGTATTTTATTCGCGAATGTTGTCCTTACACTGCTATGCTATCAATGTATGTGAAACTTTTGTTATTTTCGAACCAACTTTCCATTTCGTTTATGTTATGTTATGGAAGTTACTTGTCTTCTTTGCTTTATCTTTCAATCGAGTTCTGTATACGAATCTCATAATAATGCGAAGATATTGGACTGCATCGAAGAACGATTTCATTTTCTTGTTAAGAAATGCTTAGGGAAAACCTTTCACATTAGTGACCCTAAGTTAATATATCCGCATACAAATAACGGTAATCCTGCGAATCAGCTGATAATCTTTAGCTTTTAAATGATTTTTATGAATATGTTTTTTAATAAACATTAAATTATTATTTTCCATGATTTAATGAAGATATCGATGAAAACCTTATCATATCAAAACCATATCACACACATCAACAAAAAAGGAAAAAAGCAAAAAACGTTGAGAATCTTTTTTCGAAGCTTATGCAGTATATCGACCTTGCGAGCTTTGCCTTTGATTGTATAATTTCGCGTTCTCGTTCAAAATGCGACGGCCAAACTCCACTTTTCCAACAACAAATGTGATAATGAAAAAGAGGACACATTAAAAGATTTAAAGAAGAAGAAAGGAAACTTTTTGATAATAATGTTGCGCTTAGCGGCAAACGTATATTGACTCTGACGAAATTGTTGTCCCTATGCTGTTTCAATCCACAATTCATCTCTTGCCTTAGTAAAAACAGCTAGAAACTCTAAACCGTGACTTTTGAAAACCTTAGAAAATCTATTTAGTCTTCTTTATCTTTTTGAATATTTAGCGAGTCAACAACAAACTCTATTATTATTCATTGTATCACATTATCTAAAGCTTCTTTTCTTCTTTGCACGCAAGGATCCACAATATTCTTCAGTCATTGATATGTAAGAATAAATGATTTTCTACGAAGTCTACGGCGAATATTTATTGAAAGGAGGCTACAAACTTGTGTTAATTAATACGTCGAACTTTAAGAGAGAGAAAAATTTATTTTTAATATTGCATTTTCTACATATAGTTCGAGTGAACATTATTTCGATAGCGTGGATATATGGACATTCTAATCGCCCTTGGGTTATGTGAGAAAATTGGCATAGATTACTTAAAAACAAAAACAAAAAATTAATGTAATTATAATTATTCAAACATGATTACGAACATTTCATCAGACCTTCATAGTACATGAAGAAGTATCCTGAGAGAAATCCTGATTAATTTAAGATAACAAATACAAACAATTTATATATAAAAATCTAACACCAAGCTGAGTGGGGGAGAGCTTTTCAGTATCCACTTGATAACCGATACGAAGACATGGCTGGCTCAGTTTTCGCAACGAAAACTACTCTAAAGATGCGCCTGTCGACTGGCACTAATCGGATGTCCTTTAACAAATCTAATATATTGAGATTACACTCCATTAGACACCATTTAGAGTTTTACAAAGGACCCTAAACGGGTTAAAAAGCTCATAATTATATCTTGGCACTGGTGAAGCTTTACGAATAGGAAATAAATTGAATAAAGATTAGGGGCATTAATCAGCAAACTTATGTATAACATAGGGATCATCAAATGCTGTGGATCATCTTTTGATAAAGACAAGAGCAATCCTTGCTTTATTTATGACAGGCTCACTATACAAATTGCAACGTAACCTTTGATCAAATACTACTCCAAAGTCGAAGAGTGATTTTACATTTTGCGATTTTTGCAAATCTCTAAAGCATTTGGTGGGTAATGTACTCCTCCATGTGAATGAAAGCTTCTTACAACCTTTTAAAGTTGAGCTCCGTAAAATTAAACGAGCACGTTGCAGGTAAATAGTCTACAAAAGATTGTAGGATACATGAGTACGTTCCCACATGGACAGAAGAGAACAGTTTAACATCATCAGCATACATTAATAGATAACTGGCTTAATCAGACCATTTATATAAAGGATAAATCGTCAGAGGAGATAGAATTGAACAGAACTCTAAAGAACCTATTCTCCAGAGAGGAAAATATCCAATAATAATATCAATAACTATATTTAAGCGTATTCCAATAAGAATTTTTAGGGGAACATTTCCTCTCTTTAATTGGGTAAAATCGATTTCAAGCATTATTATTGAAGGTAAATGAAATCGCTATTATCTGATTGAACGAACCCTCGATCGTCATTTAACTTTCTTCTGAAATCACCGCCAATAGATAGCATTGTGTCACATTTGTTTCTGCTTGCTTGTAATATTCAGAAATATAGCGTCTGCATCTGAATAATAAGAATCTGCTATGATGGCCGAAAAAGCTCAAAAGTACATTAGAAATTCATTTGTAGTAGCTTTACGTATACGAGAGAGTTACGTAGACTAGACTTGTGCTACTAATGATAGGAAAATGAATTTTACTCCTAACAGCAACGCTCGTCTCGGTAGTACATTCTGACAGTACTTACGGACAATTCTCCACTATCCCTGCACTGTAAAATTTTGCGTTATATTATGGATACCTTATCTATACTTTGGAAAAATAATTTACTCCCAAAAAGTGTTAGGAAAATATATCTTAAATCTGTACTTTTCACTATTTTTAATATTTATTACTGTTTATCGTGGTCCACTGTGCAATGTTTTCAAAGCAACAGATATAAAACTTCTTGCTATATGTATATTACTCTCGGATACTTTTTTAGTTTCTTTGTCCCTTTTCTTTGTTTCCCCCTTCTTTCTTAGGTCCATAGAGTATAGAAATCTCTTATAATCTATATATATATATTCTTCATCAATAGAAGGCTCGAAGCTACATCCGCCTGTTTCGCTATCCATATATACAACGGTCTGTCCAACTTTTACAAAATGGAATGCTTGTTCCAACTTATATTTTTGATTGATAAAATTTGAAAACTGATATGATTCATCCTAAATCAATAGAAATTTTATAACCTTTAACCTTCCGGAAAAATTGATCCCTAATACAACTTACAGTGATTTTTCCAAGCTTATGAAAATTCAGGCATATTTATGCATATATGTAGAGGATGTTAACAACACCTCGGTCAATAAATGCTCGAGCTGACATATAGAGAATCGTTTCTAACAGAAACTCAAGATTTATTTATTGATTTTATTACCATTGTCGACACAAAAATTAATTTTTATATAATTTAAGAGGAGGAGCCTTAGGAACGAAAAATCTTTAATATAAATTTAGAAATTTCTAATCCTTCATCGATACCGATCAAAATTACATGTTAATCAGATAATATGCTTACACGTGACTTTAGTGAGATTGCCTTTGTTATATTCAATACCAAAGGAAAAATCAGGATTTCATCTGTTAAACAAACATTGAGTTTTGATGGAAAAGGACGCCATATAAACTTGGCCTTAACTTGAAAAGCCTTACGGTGGCACTTCTATGCATCGAACGCAATACGTCGGTAAATTGCTATTTGAATGTCGTGCACGTCCAAAAGAGATGGCTCTCTCTCTCTAAACTTGCAAGGGATAAATAGTCACATCCTGAGGATATTAAAAGACAGTCTATTCGCTATTTTTATGAAACCTTAAAAAAGCCTTGTAGCACAAATCGCTGACTGCGATAGGAAAATTGCATTAAACTATGTTAAAACGCATTTTGCGGAATGGGCAGATCTTACAGACCTTAGACGTTAATGTACAAGTTCAAATTCTAGAAAAAATAAAAAAATGTTTTCTTTTATTTAGTTCTGGGGATTATTCACTTATGTAGGGAAGATTTGATTGTATTGATAACACAAGCGTTGAAAGTTCAATCTTCTTTAAATGGATACTTAAATTTTTCTGCGCTTCTTCAAATTAGGAAAACTTCAAAGTTTTCGTTTGTTTGTTTTTTTCTTTTTTTTATCTATAAAAGTTAGACCAGCCCGTTAACTTTACTAAATGATTTAAATTAAAGCGTTTTCCAGAATGTTTATGAACTTTTTATTAAATCGAAACGGAACGGTTTTCTCATTTAGTAAAACTAATCGAGCCAACTAACTTTGTACGCTTGCCTTTTCGGAACAGAATAAATCGCTTTGGATTAATACGATAAAAGCAAGCACGAAGTGAAAATGTTTACATAGCTAAATATTTATTTTTATTTATTTCTCCATTAAATAAAAACCCTTTTAACCAAAAAAAACAAAAAAAAAACCCCGTGTACCAGGTTTTATCCATCAAAGCATTACGATTGGTCTATAAATGGCCTTTGGGATACAATTAAAACAACAGTAATAATTAGTTTAAAAATGCATATAAATTCTTATTAAGGATTAACAATATGGCAATATCTACTATTGATCTCAATATTTTTGAAACCAACTAGTAAGTAAATCCAGGTAAAGGATAATGTCTGCCATTTCAGCCTGCTAAGATGTGACATTAAATGTGAGAAATTCTGAGAAATTGTATAAGGAAAAGTTAATGCGCGGCATTAAAACAATTATTGCAAATACAATTTCGGTCAAGGTGACACGGACGGCAAGATGTGATTTTCCTAAGAAAAATTTAACATATAACCCTTTTTAGATTTTCAGCATTTGCACGCTTCTAGACTAGACTAGACTAGATAGATAGGTGGATGGATGGATGGATGGATGTGTGTACGTAATGCAGGATATACATATGAAGGAGATTTTTCTTTAGAAAGATTTATGAGAATTCTTTTATGGATTTTAATTTTGGGAATTATTTTTATTGTTGTATTGTCGTTTCTTGTACATTATTAGTGGCTTTACCATCACTTACCAAAAATTAGTTAGTAGCCAAGCACTAGATTAAGTGCTAGTTTAATGTAACAAAACGGCAGGTGTTAAGCAGCGGGCACCGACAGGTAAGCAATTAGTAACGAAATGTATTCCAAGTTTAATCAATAAAAAATCACTTTTTCACTTCAAATTAAAGTAAATGAACGAAACAAACATTTCCAAGCACACGATGTACGAATTTTTTTTATTACAAAAAACTTTTGCTTTCGTAAATCCAAGTATTATTCACACGGATGTCAAGTTGATTTTGTTTTTCTTTCTAATTTTCTCCTTTTTTTTTTTATTTTTTTGCTTGTATTAAAGAGTAATTAATTTTGCACTTTGAATATTTTTTAAGGTTTCTATTGATTCCGTTTTTCTCTCTTAGCGAAGAAGATTAGAAAATCAAAAAAAATTTATTAAAAAAAAAAAATTCTTCTGGAATTAACTTGTTGTTGTTATAAATAACACAAATGCATACAATACGTTATTTATTTTTTATTTTATTTATTTATTTTTATGGATTATTGTATTTCTGTTGTGATTAGAGCTTTTGCCAAAATTCAAATGTAATTAAAAATCGGTAAAGTGGAATGTGTGCCAAATAACGCACACCAGCTTTGTGTGCAAGAGAAATGCAACAGCGGCGGCTGCGGCGTAAACGTGAGCATTAAATAAATATAAAAGTTGAACAACGCACAACAGTAGTACCGGAATATGCACACAAACTATATCTATATCTATATCTTTATATATATATATATATACATATATATATATATATATGTATACAAAACAACGGACGATACCACAGATACAACACTACAAAACCGTACGAATGTTACTTTGGAACTGATTGTTATTCTATGAATAAAACACCTTTTGCCAAAGTCATGCAGCAGCGAGACGTAAGTATATACAAAACAAAAACCGATGCGGTGTGTGTGTGCGTGTGTGACTGTATAGAGCGTTCGTAAAAATTGTTTAGACAAGCATCGTGTAATGTTAGAGTACGATAGCGCTAGAGCAAGACGAACATTTTAAAAGCAAACCCCTAAGAGAGAACGAGATATCATGCAAATATGATTATAGTAGAAATCAATGCGAGTGCAGAGCACATAATATGCTGTGCTATTCTTTATAGCAAGGAACAGTGTAGCAGTTTTCATCGTAAAAATACTATTTTTATCTCTTTTACTCTACTTGGCTGCAGTTAAACAAGTGGGATTTCTCTTACGTACTAAATAATACCACCATGTATGCAGTGCCTCTTCATCGTTTGTGTTTGTTGGTGTTGTTATAAAATTCACATAAAAGACATAGGTTGGGAAGAAAAAAAAAGGTTAATATTGTACGGATGCGAGTACATACGTACAGCATTTTTTTCTCTTGCAAAGATATCGTTTGTTTATGGTTGTAGAAAACCACTCCCCCAGCAATTCAACGAGACTACACTACATGTAATACATGCAACATAACATTGAGTAGGAGCGAGTGGCAGCAATATCACAAAATGTATACATTCATTAAGTTAGGCGGCCATCCGTTCGTATTCACATGTATGTGCACAGCATACTAGGTACATATATATATAGTTCTTTATACATATATAGAAATACATATATATATATATATGTATATATATATAAAAGATACATATATGCGTAGAGTAGCCGAACAATAAAAACACCATCGTATCGGTTTTTTCTCTTTACATGAAGTTTTAGGTGTGTGTGCGCATAAATGGTGGTGAGGGTGGTAGGATGAGGTTAGATGTGGAGAGTCGAAGTGTTATTTTGGATTCATGCTGTAAGCCAACGTGCAAAACCATATCGTTGTACCAATCTACAACATGTCTGCGACAAATCGTTGAGCGCTAGGCTCCATAGAAATTGCGTGCGTATATTTGTCTTGCTGCATTAAGTAACCGTTTTCCCAAAGCCTCACATCTTCTAAACCACCTTTCAGGAGCCTTGGCAAAATGTTCAGCACTCACGCATACTACATATATATATATATATATACGGATATGTATACTCACGATACGCATATTCCCTTTTTGCAAACGAGGGCCGTTAACAGAAAATATAAAAACAAATTCCTTTTTCTTTTCAAATTTTACACAGCACACGCACATATACACATTTTTATATTGCAAAATATTATAATTAATTTCATGGTAAAAAAAAATGACTAAATTGCTTCCGAATAGGTTGCAGTTTAGTTAGTGTGCTTGATATGCAGTCGCATGTAAAAGCAGAAAAAAAATCGCATCTTAGACATGCAACGCCTGAAGAAAAAAGGAGAAAACCTATTGAATCAAGTTATAGCAAGCAATTTGTAATGGGAACTGAGCGCATGACTTGAATAGATGAAATTGAATTGTCTGACAGCTTTTTCTTAATCTCAAAGAGTTCTTTGACATTTATTCACTTTAACTGGCCAGCTGCGACTATTTTGACATCAAATTTTCTAGTTGATCTAAATAAGAATTTAAGCCGAATTTTAACCCGACAACTATTACGTTTTGTAATTTAGTGAGAGACAGATAGACATAAATTAAAGTTATTAACAATTTTTCAAATTTAATTCAATTTCTCATTTTTATAGGAAAATATTATTCGCCTTCAATTCGATGTGTGAATTTTATTCATTGTAATATCTTTTTCAAATTTAAAACTCTGGCTACTTACTCGTTAGCAAATTTAGCGCAAAACACCAATAGAGAGAGACGGACGGTTTAAATTGATGCGATAATTCGATATTACATAGGTTCAAGTAGTGACTTCCTTCGCGGTAGCGTTTATTCGACTAAAAGGTTAATGCAACTTTTATTCCGATGAATTTAGAGCACCTACGTGTGGTGGCAGCTAAATTTACACCAAAAATTTTGCGTAGACTTTTTCCAACGAAAATCAACGATGTAAATTTGTCTACGCGAATATCGCTTATATCAGTTGTTTTAAGCGGATATTAGTTATATTATGTACGTTTGTGTGGTGTTATATATTTTGACATGTATTTTTCAAGGTTAATGGCGTCAAAAGCAAACTAAGAACTTCATTGAGACACACTCGACTTTTCAGGCTCAACGTTTATTCCTTTAGTTAATCGGTACAGATAGACAGGCGTATTATCCGAATGAAAGGCAACACATTTATTAAAATCTTAAATAATTATTTTTGATTGACTTACAAATCCTCGGAAACTGATTATGCACTGATTCCACCGATTATATTCAAGAATGGTTTATGCTTTCATTGCGAAATCGTGCGATATAAATAAAGTAAATTTAAAAATTTCCCGATGACATCTAAATGAGTAAAAAAAAAAAAAAACAAAACAAATCAGACACTTCCGTAAGGATGAAAAAGACTATTAGGTGACTTCATCCTTTTTTAACCCTTTTTGCCTACCAATAAATCTCTAATTAATTTGCAAAAAAGTGTATAAAATGTGACTTAAAAAAAAAAAATTTAGTTTAAATATTGACAATATGACATATCTAATAATTGAATGAAAAAAAAAAAAAAACACATTAATAATTTTAATTAACATAGTGTTGAGTTTAACTGGACATAGGAGTTGGTGTCAAAGATACGCTGGCGGCACATGATCGTGGAAGGTGTTAAATGCCACATACGATGAAAAAGCTCAAGGGGCAGGGAGAGTCTATCAAGCTTTTGCGCAAACCTATTTACGATTTGCGCGAGTGAACTTTTCAATTATCCCTCGTAGAGTTTAGTTAGCAAACCATATTAGGCACTTAAACTGTGCTAGAAATACTTGTCATTAAAAAACAGCAAATGGAAAGAAAGAAAAACGAAGAAACCGTCCCGGCACATACTCCTCCGACTAGCATCAAACACAATAGAACTAATTGAAGTGTCAATTTTGTTCGTTTTTTTTTTTTTTCGTTTTCCATTGCCCAATTTATCCTATATAAACGTGCATATATTTATCTATATACATATATATATATATATATATATATATATATATATATGCATGTTGTGTGTTTGCGTGTGTTTATGTGTTTATTTATGTGTGTGAATGTGTACTTATATGCATACACAATCCGCCCACCTACCACAACATTTACAGAGCCATTTTTCTCCCACAAACGTTTAAAATGCATATTCGTCGCATTCATATTTGGCCATAAATTGAGGTTTTGGCTTTTAAATGTTTATGTTTCCTTGTGTGTAATATTTGTGGTGTACTGCACTGAAAAAATATAAGTCGAATCCTTCGATGGTTGCATATATTAAAGTTAAAAAGTATTTTCTTTTTATAGCAAAAAAAAAAAAAAAAAGGTATATACATACATGCCGTTTACCACAAATCGAACGGCGAATGGATGCCATTTGCATATAACTTTGACCAGACGAAAATATTTTTTTAAAACCAAAAACTTTAAACTTTCTCTAAATACGATTACTAACACTGAACGAGGTCTACTCGTTCAACCCATTGATAAACTGATGATGTAAACAACATCATGAGTACCTCCTTAACAATGTGATTACATTTCCTTTGTTCTTGCTTCATGGCTTATACATATTCTTTAAATATAGATATATATATATATATATATATATATATATATATGTATGTATATATACGTATATACCTATATAAGTATATGTATACTTTTATATATATATATTATTTATGTATATATATACATATAATATATATATATATATATATATATACATATATTATTTATGTATATATAGTTTACATTGAAAGGAACTTTTGTATGGCATTATATATGAAAGCGGTAGTAATAGTAAGTAGCAATGCGAGGGTGTCGGTTTGTTTATTATTACTGTTGTTTTTATTGTTGTTATCAGTTTCAGTTTTGTTACTCAAGATTTGCTTATGCGTTATTTACTCTTTCTCTTGTTATGGTTGTTTTTTTCTTTCTTACTTCCTTTTGTTATGTTTTAATAAATATTTTTCATTTTGTAGTCTGTTTTATATATGAGTGGATTGCATACACACATACGCACAAATTTATATATATATATATATATATATGAATACATATATACGTATAAAGTAATGATGCCATATTCATGCGCACGAAATAAATTCGTTTATTTACATCCAACAACAATCGCTGCAACGAGAATTCATTGTAAAAACAACAAAAGTGTAAAAAGACAAAAAAAAAAAAGAAAAAAAAAGGCGAAAAAAGGAAATAACATATATGAAAAAGCTAAAAATAATAATAATAAAAGAAAAAAGTTCACAAAACAAAAGAGAACGAATTGATTTTGAGGGCGAATGTGTATGAGTGCGTTCGCTTGTTTTTCATATTTCGTAATAAATTTTTAGAAAAATTTGTAAGTTTCGTTAGTTATTTCGTTTTTGCTTTTTTTCATAATAAGTTTTTATATGCATTTATAACAATATAACATATATTAATACAAAATTATATATAGATTATGCACACACCCAAATCACCCACACATACACACCCGACTATCTCTATCTATCAGTTAATCGAGTTTTAATGAACGTGGCCCGATATATATTTAAAAACAATATTGAATTGTAAGAGGACAGACAGACAGAGCAATTGAATTGTTTTGTCATTGTTATTAGACAACAAAAAGCGCAATCATTGCAGTTGGTAACCTCTTAAACAGTAACTTCAGTGTCAGAAACCAAAGGAAACAAAATATCGATTTCATTGGCACTCGAATTCTCATACATTGGTATTCTATTTTAGGGGATTATATTTAGGCACTTTTCTTCGTTTAGCCAATTTAAAAACATTGTCACTTTTTGTTGTTGCTATTGTTCTTCTTATATGTTCATATTCTTTTCATTTCCCTTCTTTCAATGCGTGTGTTATGATCCTTTAATTAACATTTAATATGTCTACGACATCAGACAATATAGTTTACGTTTGATTGGTTGATGATAAGGCATTTCGTTATAAAAATTGATTTTTATACCTAATATCGTGATGTTAGAGGTGCGACCATCTGCAATAGGCGTTCGTTACGTAAGTTTTTCCCAGATTAATTGAGTCCTATCTGCCGTTAAGTGAGATTTAATTACACACAAGAAAAAGGCGGCATTTTGTGTATTTTAGAAACTTCGACATTCTCCACCAAGCTTACCAAGAAGGATGAGATTCTTCTGCGAAGTTACAGCTCAACGGCTTGTCTGTTGTTGATTTCTTTAGAAACAATTTACGATCATTTAAAACTGTTTTTTCGAAAGAAAAACAAGTTAGCTTAACTTCATTGAGTAGATATGAACCTGAGGACGACTCGACGAACTTTCAATGCTTCTGTAAAGGAATTGAATTACAAATTTTTCGATCATTTTCTCTGTCACTTTGGCAAAGCGTGATACGTATAATTTTTACTTCGGTAGATGCGGCAAAGGAAACGCTGTCAAGTAAAAATATGCTTGCAGGAAAAAGGATAAGTATAGAGGAAGATGAATGAGGATTGAAGATAGCAGGCTCCTGAGGTATTAGAAAAGGCTAAGAGAGAATTACAGACAAATGAAAAATATAACAAAATATTTATTGCTATAAAAAACATGTATGCAGCACATTTTCGGACTTTAAACATATTGGGTCAAGGAAGCATGACGCATAACTTCAACAATCTTCATTTTTATACTCATCACTGAAGGGCGATCATTCTGTCAAAACGTTTGCAACGCCCACAAAAGAAAGTTCGAAGAATATTCACAAACCATATTAATTTGCTAATCAGCATCAAATTCTCAATCGATTTAAGCTGTCCGTCTGGCCGTCTGTGTTGCTGTGAACATTGTCGTGGCCGCAAAAATAAAGCTATCGAGCTCATATTTGGCAGTAACATTGTCAGTTCCTGCACGCAGGTTGATATTGAAAATGGTCCAAACGAGTCAAAGAACACGCTTGCAACATCCACATATCTATACAAATAAAACTGAGAAGAAAGCAAAAGAAGTACATTTTCATACTTTATGATATCGGGCGCGCGCGGATGATTTTTTCTATTCTCAGAATAAAAGTCGAAATTTATATGGTGTATGTCTTGCGCTTTATGAGTAACAACAAAAAAAAAAAAAAAACGAAAAGCAAAGGTATCCACAGTTTTTGTTACACAGACCTGCGGGCGTTGTAGGTGTGTCATTTAAACGGTTTGGAGCATTTTCAAATTCTTTTACTGATTTATAGACGATATCTTCTTTTTTGCGAACGGGAGAATATATACCACGGATACTATATGGTTGCACAGACGGACAGATGGGCAGATGAACGGTGGAACATGCTTAGGTGCTCATCTTTCGACGATGGGTATAAAAATAGAAAAAATCATCCCCAGCCCGCCCAATATTAAGGCGTATGAAAATTTACGTTTTTCATTTTTTTCAATCTTTTACAGGATAACGGTGATAGGTATAAGAGATAAGATCACAACCCAACATAATTTCCGTACTTGTTCGCCTTCAAATTTTATATAATAACATTTTCTAACGAGACGCAACACGGATTTGAAATAAAAAAATTAAAAATTTTTTTCATCATCGAAAGACTGCTTTTTTTGAACGTTCTAACCCAAATACTTGTCAGGCACGCCAAAATCAATATTTTTTTCATACTCGTCGTGCTTCGCTAAATACTTACGTGGATATTATGTGATGTTTCGTTTTTACTTTTTTCAATTAAATTTTTTCCAGTTACAGTGCACGCCGCAAAGCCGTGCCAAAACTTTTTACTATTTTTCAAAAATCTTTTTTCCCAATACATATTCGAAGCATATTTCTTGATTATTACTATCCGATTAGCTTTCATTTCATTCCGAAAAGAATTTGTCTAAAATACTTTTTTCTTCCGGCTTTTACAGAATCTTCTTCTTTTAATTGATTACGTAGAACAATGCATTGCTTTGCCCGCACGTATGAGATCATCTGACGCGGTTCAGGGAGTACAAAAAAGCTTCACAAAAGTACACTTTTATCTATAGAGATTCGGATAAGATCAACAAAGCGAAATGCAGCTAAAAAAAATAAAAATAGCTAACGTTGAGGTAAAAAGAATAGTTGAGTGACTTCGATTCATACGGAGCTGACAACTATGGCAAAGGTCCTGTCGCTTCAAGCGGGTGTCGTCCTAAATCATCATCTTCCAACCTTAACGTTTGTTTGCTAGCTTCATATTAAAAAGTATAAAAACAAAAAAAAAAGAGCTACCAACACCAAATGAATAAGGATTATATACAGAATGCTGGAAATTTGATTGTGCTTTCCTTTCTTAGAGCAAAATAGACGTTTTCGGAAAGTTTTTGTTGATAACCATTTGGTGATATGATTTATTTTCTATTAACAAGAGTTTATAAATAACTTGTAAGATAAGATAGACAAACGTTGTGTAAGTAAGATTTTAACATGAATGCCTTATAACTGCTTTGATTAAATTAATTGGACAAAAGTGTGTTTGAATTTGACTTTAAACGTGAATAAGGCTCGTCTCAAATCTCAGTAATCCATAAAATAACTAACTTTTTATTAATATAACTTTACTCATTCCACCTCTCAAACAACTCATTGACGGCACTTCTTACATCCTACATTACTTGTTGCGCAAGCGTACATTAAGTTTGCGCGGATGTATGAAATGATCAGAAAGACTTGAGATAGATGCACGTTTTACCGAAAGAAATTTTTTTCTGCCCTTTTGTCCGTCTATGCGTCTTTCTGCGTTGTTTCCCTCTGTTCAACCTACAGGCCGCAGTTTTCGCGATATTTTGATGAACTTTGGTTCAATAATATGGACGAACGTTATTGAGAATATTTCAGATCGGACCACTTCTCATTTAATGAGGGGCTGTGGCGAACTAAATGCTACATTTTCAAAATTTATCAATACGAGTTGCTATTTTTCAAATTGAAAACATATATGCTTACGGCGCTGGGTTGGCTGGTTAACGATTGGTTCATGCCGTCTGAAATGATTCTTTAATTATCCAAAACTTTTTATAGGCTCAAATTCTTAAAGCGATTAAAAAAGTTTATTGAGTAAAGTTAATGCAAATAAAAGTTTTTAAAACGACCATCATTTAAAACTTGATACAAATGCTTCCAAGTGGCATGTAATAGTTCAACATATAAGCAGCTTTGATTCATCAAATAAGAGGTCTACAATTAGTCAAATGCTTTACAATTTTGATACATTAATTCAAGTTATTACTTAACTTGAATACTTCGCTCTAAGAATGATATAATTTCTTTGCTAATTTCTATTGCTTTATATAGTTTGCAAAAAGTTGAATAATGAATCTCTAGAATCACTAGAATCCTAGAATTTACAAGAAACATGACAACTTAACATCGACTTGAAATTGATCCGTAAACGATTGCCTTAATTAACTATTTCGGTTGCATGCTATAAAAGAAAAATTTATTTTTAAACATAATTCCCAATAAAATCGATTATTTGAAGGATTATTCAGATAATCCAATATCTGTAAAGATATTTGGTTTTTCTTAGTCTTTATATGAGCTTATAACTGGTATAAACCAATTTTTGTAATCATAACGTTTCATTAGTACACTCAAAAGATTCATAAGATAAAGAGAGAACCTTATCCAAACTGCTTAAAATTTGCCACAAGCCCATTGTTCAATAAGTCTTCGGTTTAATTTGGTGTTTTCCGCAGTTTTTTCACTCAAATCCACTTATACTACATAATATTCACGATTGATCCTTTGTCCATTTTCAAGATAGTCGATAGTCGACATATCATGCGCAACGCCATAACCTTCCAATCGATTTTTGCGCTTTCGGTTGCTTTGGGCGGGTTCTTGCTTTCGCTTGGCGCTGGGGTATAGTAATGATTCCATGTTTCATATCCATTGTCTGATATAGCAAGAAAACATTCTTTTTAGTTCACTTAAATGGCTCTAACAAGTGGTTGTTTTTTGTCAAAAACACGGCACCCACTTCGAACAGATCTTCTCGTTTTGCTTTTGACATCTTTAAGGTACCGGCTATTTCATGCAACTTCATTTTTTGCTCTTCCAAAATGATTTTTTGCACTTTTTTTAATTTTTTTTGGAACAACTACCGGAGATGGGCGACCAGGGCCTTCAATATCATCGGTGTCCATATGACTTCGTCTAAAATTAGCAAATCACCCATAATTTTTTTTTTTTTTTCGACAATCAAGATTCACTGTAACGTCTTCTAAGCCAGTGCTGTTTGTTAGCGGTTTTTTTTTCTTATCAAAAACCAACGTTTACCCCACAAACGAAATTCAGAGTTTTGCATTGTTCTGGGAATTACAAAAGTAGCGCCACTAAAACCACTGTAACCTGTCACCTTGTTTCCACGATGTGATGAAATTTTGAAAGATATCGTTTGATGGACGACACTACTATTCAGAAATCGATATGCGTCTGTCAATAGTCATTACAAATGTTACATCTGTGTACCAGAGTAAAAACCAGCCAAAGTGAAGCCACATTTCTGAAATGTAATGAAAGATCATCAGAACGATATGATACGCCAAGTCCTTCATGGAATTGACAGAAAATCGGGATCTATGAGGCAACCTCACAGGTTCCGATCTAAAATAATTTAAAAGCAATGGGCCATGGACATAAAAAATCATATCACTGTTAACTGCTATAAGAAACGCATTGGATATTATCCTTGATTCTTTAACGATGTCGCAAGCATATGCGCCAGGCCGAGTACTTATTGAGCGATGGGTTAGTTTGAACTTAAATTATTAAATTTATCAATACAAAGTAGAACGTATTGAATCTATCTTAAAAATATATAGCAGATAAGCCAATATAATTGTCGCTTCTTCCTTTTATGTATAGCAATGCTGTTAACGTGTTTTTTTTTTCTCTCGTCAATCAAATGATATTTGCTTCATTGATTCGTTTCCGAGATTCTTGCCCTTCAGAGAAATATAATTTTTAATAGCACATCATAAAAAAAACAACGAAGCATTTATGATGGACTAACAAACTGAACATTTCATCATCCTTTATATTGCTTTAGCAAATTAAAATCTGTATTATCCGGATTATTATCTAAAAGTTAATTTTGTTATAACCCCTGAGATGTATTTGCACGCATTATATGCGTACAAAATTCCAGATAGAATTTTTGAAAAACGAAGTACTTGAGAGATCTATCAAATCGTTTAATTTATGAGATCATAAAATAAAAAAAATAAAAAAAAAAAAACTAAACTAAACAAAATTGACATACGTTTTAAGACGAATTTCGAATACTTATCAATACGCGTAAGTGCCTCTTACCGGCAGGTGTAAATGGATTGATCGCATGCATATTTCGCACGCACATTTTTACGAAATTTTAGATCGATATTGTTTCGCTTATTTGCTTGGAATAATTTTTTTTTAAATCTAAAACTTAATTTACCATTGAATTCAACCGCACATAGATGGGATGAAAAGATTATGGAATTTTATGAAAATCATACGCTAATACATGTATGCATGGAGGACAACATAAATGTTAAACTCAGTTATATGATCAATGCAATGAAATGCATTGAAATTATCTCCGACGTGAGATATGTTTATCAAAATTGTGCTTAGAATCTCTCCTGCGCACAAATGGAATAACGAACTTGGAATATCTTAACGTTAATAGCTTTACAAAACAGTTAACAGTTAACAATTGTAACTGCCTAACGATAAGTAGACATATTGTTGTAAAAATTCCGAAAATTGCGAAAACGTAAAAGCCGCATTTTTATAGTTTTATAGTGTGATATACAGTATAAGTCACCTACAAAGGTCATCTTTTCAATTGTAGAAAATTTATTTTCAGTAACACTTTCAATTATAAGCAGGCCCGTAAGTGAGATCGACATTATTATGGTAATGGTGTCATAAGTGAAATTTTCGCAAGAACCTTTTCAAACCTAAAATGAAATGGCAATAAAAAAAAAGTTGCTATCTTTGCAGCTGATTTCTAAGCGCTGCACTCTTGCACTGAGTTGTCCTTAAAGTTAGAATATTACCTGACCGAACCTAAGGCTTGTCTCATTTCCAGTAGGTGCATTAATTTTATAATTTTACATGTAATAACTGGAAACACTGTTCCAAGTATAACCGCGTCACTGAATTGCGAGACGGCCTAAATCGATTGGGGTTTTCTTTTTTTTTTGTTCTCGATTTTTAGTTTCATTTTTATATTACAGGTAAAGAAGCAAATATGTCAAATAACGCTACGCCTTTGGGGAGAAGAAGTTATGAAGCTTCAACGTAGATGACAGACACTCCGGAGTTAAATTAAACAATAACTCTGATAATCGATTGCAACGAAATTTCGTCCATATTTGCGTGATTCCTCTTGCTCCGTTTTGCTTTAAATTCATTTTCTATTCAGTGGCAAAAATCGAATTCATAGAAAAGGCTTCGTTTTTCTTTTCTTTTTTTTTTTTTTCGAAAATATCAAGTGGCTCGATGTCGCTTAAGGAGGACACTATACTCGGTTGTAGTGTAAATTATTCCTTGCAATTTAAACCAAAGGTTCCATTAATTCAACCTAACATACAAGACGGATTCGTATAACGCGGCCATAAATGATGACCGTGTTCCTAGAACGCTCGCACGCCCATACAGCACGGAAAAAGTATGGTGCAAAAAATATGTATGCATATGTATAAGTCTTTATACATTCCGCTCTCTATCTTTGGCGAGAAAAACACATTTATTATTATTAAGTAAACGGCAATATAAGCTGTTGTCATGTGGTGCCTTAAGCCGTAGTAAAGAAGTTAAGTAAAGAAAATTATTTTAAGTATAACAAATAAGTTAAACGATTTTCAGTTGTGAACGGCCCATATTGTTTTACAATCTAAGTGACTCGTACAACACGGATTCATATAGAACGAAACGAGCCGTCGTGTTAGAAGAGTTTCTACTGTAATAGACAAACATATCAGTGTCTAAGAATGGCTGATTTGTGCGTTCTATACCTGGCATTTGCTAAAAAATACCACCTTTCCTTTTGCACTGATATAATAATAGCCCGGCAGTACGGCGTCAATCTGGCATTTTATAATTTCGAAAAATTTCAACGATGTCGCGAAAGGGAAAATGAAACTGTCCTTTAGCTGAAGAACTTACATAAATATTCACCGTTTCATTTTATTCGAGGAATAGATCGACTTTTTGTAAATTCCAAGAAAATAGCTCATAAAAACGTGAAGTCAAAGCAGCTGTGCAAACACGAAAAAGAAAAGCAAAATTTCATTTTATAAAAGAAAAATTAATTAAAAATTGATTAGTTGTTATCTACCTTATGTAGGTTTCCGATATTTTATTTGTATTCTAAATGTTTACAATATACATAATTATGCATATATTTTATATCCTCCACCAGTTGTAGTTGTGGTAGAAATGTATATTATAATTTTGGGCGGATGTTTTCAACATCCAGAAGGACTTGAGTTCAAAATCACTTTTTAAACCGATCTAAGCTTGTCTGTCCGTCTTTCCATATACTTTTATTGTGTTTAAGTTAATTTTCAGATATTCTGACGAAATTAGATTTACTGATGTACTTTGATTCAAAGGCGAAAAGGCTATTGAAAATGGCTCGGATTAGACCACTTTTACGATCGCTTTGTATATAATGCTTTACTTTGAAAAGTCGTTATATGAATAACTGTAGATGGTGTAGAGTGTTTAATGCTGAGCCGTGTCCCCCTATAGTGGGCCACAGGGAAAATTCTTATTTATTCAATTAACACTTGTATATATAGTGCACCGATATTTGGGACTAACTAATACTGCGCCTTTTCTAGGCCTTAAGCTGGGCTTGATTTTTTAGAAAACGAGAAAACTTTTTTCCAATCCTTTATTCTGCAATGAAAAATATGAAAATGTTTGTAAGTTTGGATCTTTCAATTTTCGAAGGACATCGAAGGACATCATAAGATCTTCAATAACAAATATTTTAAGAAAATGTATTTTATTTTTACTAATTGTAATCATTTCAATACACTTATGGTGATCCCGTTGTGTGGAAAGAGTATGGAAAGCCATAATGTAATTTATTAAAAATTTTTTGTAAAACTTTTTTTTTGTTTTCGCTATTTTTTCCTAGGAATTTCTTAAATATAAAATCGAACTATTATAGTTTTAAAAAAATAATTGAAATGCTATAAATATCTAAAGAAAAAAAAGTAAAAAAATTATATCCGGCCATGGCCGAATTTCGTACACCCGTCACCATTCTTCTAAAAAAGTCTACACTTTCATGCTCTATAGTAGTGCTGCTAAATTTGTATCGTGACCCTATTGAAGTTTATGGGCAAAAAGCCCAGGCTCGCCCACGGTACAATATAAAAGCGAGAAACAATTTTCAATGTGGTTGCCAAGCTTGAAGCAGATATTTCGAATTAATATAGTCTTTACAACCTTCTTGTTGGGCGCTGCAAAGATTCCGATAAAAGAATAAAATTTTTAATATTTTATAATATCGAATAGGCGTAACTGATCTTTATATTTTTGTACAAGTATTGCAAGGCCACCCATAGAATATAAATGGTCAATTCCAACATCAACGGGTGTGCAAGAATTTCCAATCTTTATACAAAATTTGATGCCAATTGCTGCATTTTTGCGACCAGGCGAGTGTTTACCGTAGATATTACACAGGCAGACAGAGGCATAGACGGACATGCTTAAATCGGTTTAGAATTTGATGCTAATAAAGAATAAACATATTTATATATGAGGTCTCTGAAGCTTCCTTCTGGGCGCTGCAAAGATTTTGACGAAATGAATATACCTCTCGTCCTTCGGTGATAAGTATAAAAATATTAATTAATATTTAACTATATACATATATATATATATATATATATATATATATATATCTTTATGTAATAAATTGTAGGAATTTGTGCAACCAAGTGGCATAAGTTTTCAGATTTAATCTGTACATCGAAAGTAAGTGTCAAAATTTGGATTTTTATTTCGATTTTTGTGATAATAGAAATTTTAACATTACAATGCGAATGGAATCTTCCTTCTGTGGTTAAATTATGTTCTTTAAATTAAAATTATTTATATACTGTATGTACGTATTTCTGAGTAATTAAAAGTGGAACGATGTTATTATGTGTGTATTATATCGGTCGGGCATGTTGTGCTTAGAAGGTTCAAGTATTTGTATTTACCTTTCAACAATTTTATTCACATGTTTATATACCAATACATACATACACACATACACACATACAATTTTAGAATCAATTATTGCGATTGCCTCTGTTACACTTAATGTTTTATTATATCAAATGCAGGTGAATTTTAAGCGACGCTCAATATTGAAGACTTCAATTATAATGGCGTTACAATTGAATATTAAAGAGAAAGGAAAGAGTTTTAAAACTGTTGCACAGACATACATATATATATAGAGTCATGCAAGAACCTAACCTGAATTTTCTTTTTTTATTTTAGATATGATTTCAGGACATTTTTATTTAAAAACGATTTCATGTAAACGACCACCGTTGGACGTTTATGAGAATTCAATCGTGGAACAACAATTTTGAGTCACTATTCCATCAATAAGACTAATAATCTTGGTGAATACGATCACTAAGAGTTCACGGTTCTTTGGGGTAATTCAATGCTCCAATATATAACTCGCATAGTGAAAAGCCCAATGGGGTTATATCGCATAGTCTTTGTGGTACTCACTCACATAGGTATTTTTGGAGATTCATGATTCACTTTGATCATTGAATTTTTCTCGTAATAAATTAATTTTGTCAAGGAATGTACGACATATTGCAACATTTCTTAGAAGCCACATATCGTCCAAGTCGAAATCGTTCAACTTTTGCCACAAAAAATCAGTTTTCATTTTCATGCTGTTCTACAAAGCAATTTTTGGCTCCCAAACCACATTCAAAAGTTATTTTTGTACAGGAAAATGTCGTTTAGGAACATCAGATGTGTTCTCTTTACATCAAAGGGACGATAATTCTTATTTGCGAAGTCGTTTAAACAAATATTAACTTCATTCCGCATGCACGAAACCTAACCGTGGTTTTCTCGTTTTCGTAATGAGGTCCAAACAATATTATTATGAAAACGTTGAGTCAATGACAGCATTTATTAACTTTATCTTCAAGGAAAAAATTTACATTTCTCTAGTGAAGATGACAGTAGCAGGACCAGTAACCTATTTTCTGCCTATAATGAAACAAGCGAGCCGTCTCTCTAAACTTTTTAACGCAAAAAGCAAACTTGATTTCTTTTAAAATTAATCCGACATCACAACGAAGAATAGGTGATCATAAAGCAGAGGCATATTTTGTATGTAGGTCTTATTAAGGTCACTTAAATGGCTTTTATCATCTAATTCTAAAGACGAAAGCTTAATGAGGCCGAGCACCGATCCAATTTTATATAAGGATTGTGCACTACGCACATTGAGGTAAAGTTTATGATCACAAACAACTATTCAGCGAGAACTTTTTGCATTTCTTTTGATTCTTTAATTATTTAAACTAACACATATCGGAGGTGACGTGATTTAATTGCTGACCTAATCAATGTACTTTAAGCTTTCGTCTCACTTCTTTCTGACCGTCGCGGTGATTAATCTGATTAATAAGAAACGATGGATGGGAGGTCTGTACTGTATAGAAAATACAAAATGTGTCCTAAGTGACTATCATGAGGAATTCTTGGCGGTAACTTCGTCTTCTTCAGTTGAGGGAAAATCGACTTGACAGCGTAGCTATGTATAGAATAGCTATGTTTCCAAGTACTTTGTACAATAGACTAAGTTAAGCAATGTGTCCATGGCATTGAATAAGTCATCTTTTACTTTTTACTTATTACTTGGAGAACAAAACTAGTCTTCAAGCAAGTACGAGATCTTCTTATTCGAGGAAATGGTTGACTATGAACCCATCCGGCAAACAACTTTTTTACAACAACAACTTTACATCTTGTTATTCCTGATCGTCAAAGATACTTATCTTAATAGTGGGTATATATTATATTTGCTATATATTGGTACGATTAGTGAAACAAATATTAAAATTGATTTGAGTTAAAGCTATTGTGAGTTGAAAGAATTTAATGAAAAAGCTTGAAATTACGAACGACGTGTCGTAACCATGAAAGGATATAAATGAGGAGAATGAAGTAGATTTTCCTTCACCTTTGATCAATTTATAGAATGGCTCGAAGTTGCTTAATAGAAAAAGTCTTATCTTAAATAAGCGCACTTGCTTTAGGTCACTTCTTCAAAATCGTTTAGAAATTTGTAGGCGATGTCTTCATTTTCGCTAACGGGAGAATGTTTATCACAGATACTGCACAGTTGGACGGACGAACGGATGAACAGACGAATGGACGGACATTCTTAGGTGCATTTAAAATTTGAAACTGCCCAAGAATCTATATATTCTATGGGGCTTTTCGAGCTTGCTTTTGGGCGTTATAAAGCTATTGAAAGCAACAAATTAAATTTTGATATATCATAATATTGGGTAGGAGTGATAAGTTTCTTCCATTTTTGTTCAGGTAGTACAGCATCGCGTATAGAATATGCGTTTATAGTTTTGTACGTTCATCTGCTATAGTTTATGAATACTGAGCAAAAATCCAATTTTCTATTCCTCTTGAAAAACAGAAGTGTTCTCAGCTGTGAGCGTATCCTTTGGTCGATTTGGATCATTTTCAATATCAATCAGCATGCAAGAATTTTCAATGTTTGTCCCACATTTGAAGTCGATAGCTGCATTTTTGCGGTCAGGAGAATGTTTACAACAGACATAGCACAGCCGGGCGGGCACACAGACGGACAGGCGGACATGAATCGATTTAGAATTCGACGCTGATCAAGATAATGTATACTTTGTGAGGTCTCTGCCACTTCGTTCTGGCCATGGCAAACGTTTAGCGAACTATAGGCATAAAAAGAATAAAAGAGAACATATACCACTAAGGACCTACACTAATCGTGCAGAAAAATAAATAAACTTCATGGATACCCAAGAATTTTTCGATAAAAGAAATCTTCAAAATTTCCTCTTCCAACTTTTGAAAACATAACGTGACCTCATATCCTTAACATTGCTTCCACTCGCTCCTGTAATATGAATAACTAAGGAAGCCACATGAAGCAAGTTGTGAAAAAATCAAATATAATGCAAAACGATCACGTGAAAAGAAAACCATTGTGAAAACTTAAAGAAACCGCATAAAAAATGTACGCAAAAATATCTCATAAAATATCTCGTAAAATGTTAACGTAAAAAAAAAAAAAAAATCATCTCAAAATCAAATCATTTTGCTACTTAAACTAGACAACGTAAAAAACTAATGTTAACGGTGACAAAAGCTTACTTGACAATGTTACCCATGAAGACAAAAAGTTAACATACTTAGCGATACTCAGCAATAGTGACTGTAAAAATTTAAATAAATTAAAAAGCGGGTATGTGTATAGATTGAGGGGGTGGGGTGGGGGGGATAATTCGAACTTTTCTTATACGTGAAAAATATTTTGTATTAAAAAAATTTGTAAAATGCTCGTCCAGAATATTATTCGCAAAATTTAATAAAACTTTATCCGCCTACTAAATATAAATCATTTTGATATCATGATTATAAGAATTCTTTTATCTTTTATCTTTTAATCAATATGTAATACAAGCAGACTAACAAGCGTTTATACATTTTTAAAACATCATCATAATCATTATCTACTTTGTTGCCAATTCATAAAAGTTACCCTTAATTTTTGTTCTTTCAATTTTATAAAAATTTTCCATCTCTTTACCGTTATTAGATAAGAAGTAAAAAAAAAGAAGAAGAGGAAGAAGGAAATTTCCCTTCAAAACTGCCTGCATGTAAACTTAACTGGAAGAGAAAACAAAAAAACAAAAAAACAAAAAAAAAAACGTAAAATTGAATTGAAATCAAGTAAAGAGACAAATATCATATGAAATCAAATTGAATCAAGCACTTAACTTAAATATGATAGCGAAAACAACATTTGACTTGACGCTTAATTTGTTTAACGGGCGCATTTTTGCTTTTCCTTTTCCTTTTGTTTTTTGTTTTCAGTTTTCGATTTTCGGTGTGTGTGTGTGTGTGTGGCTTCTTTCTTTCTTTTGCAATAATGCTCAGAAAACAAGAGATTCCACTTACAAAGATAACGAACAAAATGAAATTAATAGCCTAAAGGGGGGAGGTGTCTATATGGAAACAATATTTCTATGCCCATACACACTCATGTATATATTACATTGGAAATTAACATTGATTTTGAAATAAACACATTGTCCGCATATGTATGTTACATATATATATATATATATATATATGATATATACATATATCTATATATATATATATATATATATATATATATTGTATATGATGTATGTGTTAATTGCATTTTGGATCATCAATGATTCTCACAACCCGGATTAAAAGATATGCAAGTGAAGATAATTTCTATAACAGGTTTTTGTAAAAAGTTTTCTATAAAATATACATGTGTTTGTGCTTAAGCGAGCAAGTTCATCACATCTTATTAATATTTCAAGGGTAACATGAAAATATTGCTCTTTCTCTTTCATGCTCTTTCTCCAACGGCGATAATCATATGAAATGCATGATAGATCCATGGATAGATAATTCGTTGGCGATTGTCTGCCGGAAGAGAAAATCTTAATATGTTGAATATGATAAAAATATATTTATCGAATTGGACAGATACGCGTTTTTTTCATATAAACACAACTTTACCGAATGCTTGACTAGTTAACTGACTGATCGAGTAAGCATGCACTGCATGTGAACAGAATCCAATAGAGTCAGTCGTAAGGATAATTATAATGATGATGAATTTATGAATCGTATATGTAGTTTATGGTGGCATTAGAGCGTGTTAAGTTGCGGTTAAACGCATTACCGCAAAGTTATTTATTTATTTATTTTAATTTTTTTTTTTTTTTGTTCTTTTCATATTCAGGGCTTAACTCGTGTCGATATATTTACATCTTTGTATTCTTTGTTGTTTTATTATTACATTTAATACATATACTGAATCTATAAACATCTTTACGATGGCGACCTTGAACATAAGTTGATAACATTTTGCGTTTTGTTATTTTACTGTCACGGTAAAAATTGAAAAATACATTAAGCTAATCAATCCGTATGTGACCGATACGAGATTATGTGTTATTAGATAGACTACAGTATATCCCTTAAGCTGAATTTTGAAAATCAACTTTCTCTAGCATCCAGATTAGTTGTGACGATGGCAAAAGGCCGTCTGGTTCTATTTTCAAATAGAACCTTTACATAATTCATATACGTAAAAACTAAACGGACCAAATTTCAGAACAATATCCAATAACTGAATATTATCCCTACAATATACTGGGAGTGTCCAAAAATGCAATCAAATGAAGCGACTAAACAAAGTATTATCCGTCGCTGGCTACTGCTTTTCCCCACCCCTTAGGCAGGCTGTTCCCAAGGGGACGCATAGTTGTGTATCATTATGAGAATCGAAACACCTTTCGAGCAAACAATAAATGATTTATCGAAAGCTGCCTTTATCGGAAGGAGTACTGTCTGCTGCTAGCAACGGAGAGGATAGAACATTCCAGGTGAAAATACAAACATTTACCCAACAGATTTTGCTATGCGTGGCCGAAGAGCTTTCATACTGAAATCTTACGATATCCCTGCTGTTGGTCACAATTGTGTAGTACACCTTAATTATGGTTTTATTTGGTTGGGTCAGCCATAGCCGGCTGACCGTTCCAAATGGTGTTGCCATGGATACTAAGCTTTACTGTCGATGTTAACGACTCCTCTGCCCTCCATTATGGCTTTTTTTGGGCTTTGAATATCGCATTATCCTTCGAATGGAGCAGGAAAAGTGAAGAACTGTATTCTTTCAAAGCTCCAAAAAATTATAGTATGTGCGCCTCTGTGTTATAACTTATGCAGTGAACTATAGTCTGAAGAGAGTACTTTCTGAAGTACTGAAGATCTCATAGGTTTATGCGGCATTTCAGAATTCCACTTAGAAAACGGACCGAACTACTTGGCACTACCAATATGTTCAAATGTAAAAAGTGTGGAGCTTGAAAGAAACATTTTTTTTTTGTTCAAATTTTTACACTATACTTATAGTTGGAAACTTATCACTAAGTAAATCCATTCCTATTATAATTAAATACATTTTTAACTATCTGCTCAGTTAATGGATTTTGAAACGGAAGATCAAAGATCAAAATAACTATTCGACGTAGCTGGCGAATTACACTGTTAATGGACGCGACTGAAATTATCTTTAAAAAATCATATTTTCTTGAGCGTTTGCGCATACGAGCCCTTTTCTATTCATGTCCGGATCCGGAGACGCTTTCCTTTAGCTTTTAAACTATCATAGTACTTATACCCAACCACTTTTGCCACTTTCGCTCTCAAATTCACTTTAACTCACAATCAATGAAACAGTTATCTAAAGATGGATACGAAAAAACTCAGATTTTCTTGCGAGATATAATCCCCATCACTGTTACTTAGTTCATTGATAAGTAATAGTTGAAGTCCGTTCTGGAATTAGGCCGAATTCGAATAGATCCGAATAGCATTGATAGGTAAGTAGTAATTCGTTTTTAACCAAATATATTATGTACAAGTTTTCTTTACTGCTCTGAGGTTTTTGTTGCTTTTAATCTCAAAAATAATAATTTGTTTTAGCAAATTTTCGGTTTTTGCTTCTTTTTGCCCGAACACCTTTCAAATTGTTTCGTTTACGTTAGAACAGGTACATTCGTAATCATCGTTACGAGAAACAATACGGCTAATAATTATTTTTCGTGTCCTTCTATGGGTAAGCAGTGCAACTGTAATTTTTTTTTTTATCTTTTTTTTTTTTTTTTTTTTTAAACGCAAAAGGATTAAATATCGGATTACGGAACAAACGATATGCTTTATTCTATGCGAATGGTAGACCGCCCGTTTTTTGTTGCGGTTAGCCAAAAAGAAAATATCGCCTTAATCGTGTTCATTGTTCTTGAGAGTAGAAAGCGTAAAAGCCTATGCACATACACTCAAGCGTATGTATTAATCCATCAGTTTGAGATGCGAGTCCATTAGTGAAACTGTGTTTTCAGAGCAACAATATGCATACATGTATGTGTAGGCCTTAGTAAGTAGGAAGAATTGTACCTAAAAACACACATACCCATATATATGTATGTATGTATGTATATGTATACGTGTGTGTACATCTATGCATGTATGTATGTATGCATTTATATATGTACGTATGTACGTATGCATATATGTGTGCGCATGTACGTACAATTTGTTTCACATGCATGTGTAAGTGCTTCAGTTCTACGGTGAAGTATCGTTCGTTTTTTGGGATAAGCCTAATTTCGATTTAGATGAGCCAGCCAGATATAAACACATGCACAAATAAGCACTCATCTAAAACGCCTAAATTATTGTCAGTTGCACATGCATTGTCGTTAACATCTTAAACGGTAAAGTTATGTATTTACTCGCATACACAACGACGAGTGTTTACCACCAGCAGATAAAATGCCGTGATTATCATGACGATTTCATTTATCTGCCGTATGCAAAAAGTAAATAGAAAATTATATGTAGATGTGTAGATGTAGATGTGTATACAGCTTTTCTTCTCTGCACATCTCTCGCTCTATCTGAACTCTATTTGTATTTCATGGATGCAATGTGAACAAGTATTTGTTTAGCTATTGTGTATTTTTCACCAGCTTTTAGCGCTTAGCCTGTTAAGCATTAGATTATGCAGAGATTTCTTTTGAAAATGGAAAAATTAACTGGAAAAGGGACACAACTGCAACTTCTGCCATCGATGACGGTTTAACTGCCTAACTAAGTGCACGGGATTATATGCGTATGCACATACATATATATGTACACGCACTTCTAAACTTCGTTACCTTTATAATTTCGTAGCAAATGAAGAAAATTCTTTCCTTTTTTTTCCGCTTTTTTTTTTTTTTTGCTCAGCGTTAGTTTAATACGCTGAACGGTGGCATCAATTACTTTATAATGGTTTTAGAGATACTTAATAGCTGATTAGGATTTAGTTGTATTTTTTCAGGATCATCGTATAAACATTGCTTTATTTAATGTAGCGTAACAGCCTAACATAGGTGTGATCAGATTTTGATGAAATATATACTTGTGGTATAAATATTTATCTGCGACTTAATTAAGTATTATGTGCAACAAATGATCTTTCAATTAAAGCCGTAATGACATTCGCATTGTTTGTCTTTGGATATGTTTTTGTTTTTTTCTTTTATATACTTATTTATTTATTTATTTATTTTTCTTTTTTTTCGAGTATTTAAGTGAAATATTTATTTAAATTTTATTTCATTTAATTAGGTAATCTCTCGATTATAGGGAATTCTACTTACAAAATTAACAACCGTGTTTGTTAAACATTTAATTATAGGAAGAAGAACTAGATTATACTTTGACCGAATATTGATTTTGATTGGTTTTTAATAAAGGCATCCCGAAATTGAAGATAATAATAAATACATAAACATGTCAATGTAAACATTGAATGGTGTCAATAAGTCATATATATATAAATGTATGTACGTAAGAGATTTATCTCTACTTATGGTGACATGATGACTAATCTGCGGTTGTCAATCTTGACAATTCTCGATGTGGATGCACTCAAAATTTCATGACCGATTTTCTCCATTTTTCCACTTTTCTCCGGAAAGCAGAGGTGCTCTCAGTCTATGTTAGGTATGTCCTTTAGTCTATTCGGCCCTTTTTCGCCAAATTTGCAGCTGACATCTTGACTTTTGGGACTGGGAAGAATGTTTTCACAGACACTGCCCAGACGGATAGACAGACAAATAGATATGCTTAACTCGATTCAAAACTTTAAGAATATCAAGAATAGAATCAAGAATATTTATATTTTGGATGAAATGCTGCTCTCAACCATCGGGCATCTCTTCAAGGGGCTTCAAGGGTAAGTTAAGTAAGCAAATTCTTACAAAGCACATGCGTAAGATCGCATTGACTATAGAACTAAAGTTACTTTATCATTACGATCGCTATAATTTCAATGCGTAAGTCACGAATCATTTTCAGCCACGAAGCTGAATCGAGAACTTAACGAGAACTCCGCTAATAACCGGAATTGCTGCACAGCAATCCGTGCATAAAAAGTAATTAGACCAAAAAAAATGCGTACTATTTATACCAGGGATTTGAATACCAGGCCGTGACTGTCGCTCCGACACGTACATTTCACAAAATGGTGGACCGCACTACTCATTCGGCCAATGAATTGATTGATTGAGAACAAAGTTCACAGAGTTACACAGTTAATGAAAAGGCTTTGCCATGTCGCGATCATGCAATACCGTGAAGTAGTGGCAAGTGAAGTTCAAATGTTGACTTGTGCTTGTAACATTAATTTTTTTTATATTTGTTTATCGAATATATAAATTTATTTATTTATTTTTGATTTGGTAATGAGCGCTCGGTAAGTGTTTATGTTATGATAGCTGCCTTAAAAGACAGCAAAGTTAAATAAAAGGAATTTCATTAATAAAAATGACTTTGAATTACAAGAATAAATAAAACAACATGGAAGCAAACCGTAAATCGTAAATGTTTTGCTTGTTTTCGTTTTACAACAAAAAATCAAAATAAATAAATAAATAAATAAAAACAGGAAAAGAAAATCGACGATGAATGGTCAATGGACAAGGAGACTGCTTGCAGAGTGAATGCAGTAGGCAATGCAAAGAAATACTCATGCTGAGCATAGTGCCATCAAACATGATGGAAATGCTGGCATGTTATGCTCTGTTACACTGTGGTCATCAGAGTCGTTTGTTTACATGGTTTTATGCATGTACATATGTATATATCTACATACGTACGTATATATATATATATACGCGCGTGTGTGTGTGTGTATGTGTAACTGCATACTTATGCATATATGTGTATATGACTGAGTGACACCACGTAACCGTCCATCATAGCCTTCAGCCCATTTAACACGTTTTTGACGTTAATCCCGTCTTGATGAAACTAATTTTTTATATAACTTGCCTCTGCGCAACCAGCATGATTTATATTGGCGTCCGTTTTCTGTTTTCTGTTTTCTTTTTCTATCTCTCTCTCATTCTGATTGATGTTATCGTTGAATCATTAGTAGCTAAGTTGGCTAACTGACTGGCTGGCTAGCCATGATCAATTATTTTACTGCATTTCCTTGAAACAACATTGAGTGCATATGATACATATTTTGAAAAGAAATTTTTTCCTCCTTTTTGCTTTTTTTATTTATTTTTTTTTTTTCTTATCACCTGTTGAGGTCAATATTATACAGACTATATATCACAAAGTTGCTTTTTATTATTTGTTTATTCATTGCTGACTTGCATATTTAAAAATGAAACTTTATTTATTTTTCTTTCCATAAAAATGTAAAAAAGAAATCTCCAGCAAAATCATTCTCTTTTTCTTTTTTTTTTTTTTCTCAAATATTAAGCCACAAATTAGTCTGTTTAGCTTTTGTGTGATAAATAAATAAATAAATCATATATTGGGTAGTCTAATAAGTATTGAGCGTAATATAATAGAAAATGCAAATACGAAGTAAAATGAATGAAACGCATTTTTGTGTAAATATGATGCAGCCTTCCCTCTAAAGGCGCAATACTTTTTAAGCAACCTAATATGTCTATGTATGCATATACATTTAATAAAATCTATATACATGTCAATCACTTGACACATAACATTGCCGTATCATTCCCAATTTCCTGCGCTGTCAATTTAATATTTTTTATCTTTCACGCCAACTAACTTTTCGAATAATATTTAGATTAGCTTTAGTTGCATTAGCAACACTTCAATAAAGCGTAATATGGTAAGAAAAAAAAACAAAACTATATATATATACATACGTGTGGGTGTGCTTGCGTTGGTGTGTGTAAACGTATATATATATATGTACATCACGTGAACATTAGATTATTTTTGCAATTTGTTCGATCTTTTAAAAGCAATTCATCCGAACCGCTCCAAACGCGCTTTTCGTTACTTTTGAACAACGGATTCATAAAATTATAAATCCCGACCTAAAATCGATCTATTCAATATTAAAATTCTTTTCACGTCCATAACCAAGTTATCAAGCCATAAGCCAATTTTGTCACTCCATTAATAAGATCCATCGAAAGACTCTTAAAGTGTAATAAATCACTCAATGAGTTTCTAAGATAATAGTAAAAGAATTTTGCAGGCGATATAAAACATTGGCTGAAAAGTGGGGTCGAATCGGCAGTCAGCCGAGCTGTCCAAAGCGACCAACGTAAAAGTCAGCTGGAAAGTTTATGGCGTCCGTAGTGCAAGGCTTAGTATTCACCGACTATCTCGTAAAGAAATTAAGGATCAATACCATTATTAGCGCCTTTGAGTGACGCAATTGACGCAAAGCAAAATATGAAAGCTTGGATATGGTCCAAACTCTCCCCTCTGGGCAATGGTAAGCCTATCCGCACCTCTAATTATTCAATATCCCCCGATTAGAATAACCACAGCCATCACGAGTACTCCCGAAGGACCGCATGCAGCCGTCACATTCTCTGTCGTTCCCACGCGGACTTTCCGTAAACAAAATGTGTAAGGCTATCCTTTATGCATGCGACTTGATGTCATTATCACTGCGAAATTCCCTATGTATTGAAAAATGCATATATGTGACTAGACGTCGCTTTTACATCGACATTCTTTACACATTGAAAACGCCGACGGCTATTCTTGATAAGATGGACATCCTAATCCCCGCGGACCGATAGTTCAGACTGTAATGCATTGGATTATTTTTATTACATCACTTTGCCTTAGTTACTTTTGCATTCGGACTATCCATGCTTCCTGCATTTCCATCCAATCTTCCCGCTTGCACTTTAAATGTACAAGGAGCAGATACCAACGCAGCAATGCTAGGCATCCAGTTACACTACTACTTATCTAACCGCCTTAATAACCCACAGACTTGCGGATAACCTTAAGCAGCTAATTACCTAGAGCCGACGAGATTCCGGGTGCTGCCAACGACTTCCCCATGGCAGCTCCCGGCCTTGTAATAACATTTGCTTTTACTGATCTAAAGATTCAATGGGTTTTCTTGGTCACATTCATACGTTCTTCAAAATATTGTCTATTACTGGCTACACTTTGTGCAGTTTTACGTAACAGCCGTGTAGCTCGACATATCTACTTTTAAAGGGAATTAACCACTATTCGATTCGATCACTGTCGATAGATATGTTAGTCAAAGGGACCAATTTTTCGAGCGATAAGTCATCCACAATTTAACAATCGTTTTATATTGTCGTCGTTTTGTCTACGGCTCTGACAGCAGTCGCAAAAATTGCTATTTACACTACCACTTGAAATCTTTTGACTCAATTGCAAAGTACTTTGTTAAATGTGGGCATTTCAGTTGGTCGATCAGACGGGTTTTTACCCTGATCTTTTAGTTGGCCCTAGGAAATATTTGTGCAAAAATTTAATTCAATACATACTTACAGACTGTGAGCTATAATTTTTTGCTTATTGCAAGCTTGGTAAAAGCCAGATGAGATCCATGAGGCCGATTTCAAAAACCTAATCCCTCAACATCAAGTAAGAGTTGTCTACTTTAAGTTTCTGTTTTACATCTCAACTTTTATGATCGATAGCATTCTAGTGACAGAAAGACAACCCGAAATTAAAATAAACAGACGAATGAAATCGATCTAGAATTTTAAACTTGATTAAAATAAAAATAGTTAGTTTGTAGAGTATAAGCACAACAGGCAAATGGTCCTTAAAGTCTTTCAAACGTACATAAACATAAGCATAACATAAGGTGTTTACTGACATATTTCTTGACCGTTTGGATACAGTATGCAATTCCCTGTCTTACGGTATTCAATGAATCCTAAATTCTATGTGTGGTTAATGGGCTTCGGTTCTGAAATCTGCTGTTCAACTGACTAGATAAGAGCCGCGGCTACTAAATTTGTGTTCGCGGATTCAAATCTCAGTGCGCGAGAGCATACTTTGTGTACATATACAGTTACAGTGAGCACTCAATCGGTAAAGGCATAACACTTACCGATTGGGCGCCCATTCACTAGGCTACGGCCACTTCATATCACCTTCTCCACTTCTTTCTGACCACGTATAAGGCAAATCTCCTGACTGATTGGTCTAATTAAAAAAACAAAAAAAACAAAAAAAACAAAAAATTAAAGATGCAGATCTTTCAGTACAACCACATGCTGCATAGAGATTCTTGAAAAGTCCAATTGTTGACCACGATGCCGAACTGATCTTCCTCAACTGTTAGCAAAACTCGCATGAACCTGTCCGATGTGTTGGGCTGAAAAGCGCAAGTCTCTGCTGATTTCAGTTCAATGCAAAGATGGCACAAAATTCCAATCTTCTATGAATTCTAGGGCACACGGTATTAGTATTTGGACGTTACAAATCGAATTAACAGTTCAGCATACCCAAGTAATATATACTCAATTACAAAAAACTAAAGTCTAAGCCTTGTTTTAATTAATATCCGATAATTACTAAAAAGGACCGCTGAAGTAGCAGAAAGATAAGCTAAGCAAGCAAAATCAAACGAGCCGCTAAGTCTGGCATGGAAGGAATGCATAATTTTGCGACTATTGTGCCACTAAGTTTGTGCCATACACGAATAATAATTTGGAATTGTAGTAGTAGTAGTAGTAGTAGTAGTAGTAGTAGTAGCAGTAGTGAGTACAAGATGCAAGCACAACTCCTTAAGCAGTGATGACCAAATGACCGAGCTGCACATGCCCTAGGTCTACGATTTTACAAAATTTGATTCAGATCAGTCCTTACTTAGCCTATCTCAGAGATGGCACTTATTGTTATCATACATTTTTTGCATTTTTTCTTGATGTATTTTATCAAAAGGATTGATAGCCATATTGTCAATGTATCTTAAATAAGATCAGAGGTTTTTTTTTTTTTGCAGACAGGTAGAGATAATCACACCAGGAAAAGCTTGAAACTTAGAAAGAACACAACAAAGAACGCATATACATATTAAAGTTTTATGGCGATTCTACGATCCTTATTATCATCGTCATCATGACGATGTAAATCAACAAACAAATTCGATATACCCTGTGGCGGTGGTGGTGGTTATATAAAAAATGAAAAAATCTTCGACTTATATTATAGATTAATAACACTTTAAGGTTTCCTAAGTATTACACAAAAATCCCTCATCTAAGCATTAAAATATCACAACATATTATGCAAGGCGTTCAACAACAATTATACGCTTGCGTTTAGATTCATTCGAGCAGCAGCAGCAGCAGCAGCAGTAGCAGCAGCAACAGCAGTAGAAAGGAATTGCCTTTTTAATGATTTAAGTAAATATGTTACACAGAGATTGAGACGAGGCAAATATTAAGGCAATAAATAGAACGTAGTAAAATCAAAAGCTTATCGAGAGAACGATAGAATGGATTGCAGTTACAAGTATTTATTTTATTTATTTTTATTTATTTATTTATTTGTTTTTTTTTATTTTTTGGGGATGCTTCTCGCTCGCATACGTGTATGGTGGGCATAGCGAATGAGGAAATGAATGTGTGTATGCATGCGCAGACCATCAGAGCATCATTCGTATCGTATGCATAATGCAAACAGATACGTAAGAAACCTTTTGTCTACATTTGGGCAATTGTTGTAAATATTCAGAAAATTTCAACTAAGTTTCGTTCGTTTTACGTGTGTTTTACGTGGGCCTTGTGTATGGCTTTGGAATGTAAATGTGCTTATGTACTTTCTTTAGTTTTCTCGTCTCTTTATACATATACATGCATATATATATATACGTTTATACGTAAATATATATATATATATATATATATATATATAAGAGTATATATAGATGCGTGTTATAACGATCATAATTAATTTTACTATGGTAGCCAGAGTTGAAAATCATAAAGTTCGAAAAATAAATGAAAAAAATGAAAAAAGGAAAAAAATGAAAAAAATGAAAAAAAGTAGAAAAAAAAAATATATATATGAAAAATTTAAATAATGAGACGACATTTCGAACGCATAAAATCATCATAATAATTTTTGATATATGAAGCAGCACAGCAATGAAAGCGCTGAAATCAAACGAATTCTTGGCAAGATAAACAGATGAACACGCTCTTAAACAACGAACAATGCACAAACAACACAAAGTGAGAAACGAAATATTAAAACGAACCGTATGCGCAACTGTAAAGAACGTAACAAAATAATGATATACTGGACGCAGGATAAAGAACACCTTTGGTAAAAGGCGAATTCTGTGCTCGTTATGCTCACATTATTGATAGATAGAGAAAGAGCGAGAGAGAGAGAGAGAGAGAGAGAGAGAGAGAGAGAGAGAAAGAAAGAAAGATATCGATATTATCTATAAGCTTCGCATCGCTTCCTTCGATATCCAAATAATCTTAAGACGCAATTAATAGATTGTTACGACTTCACTTACGTTTCTTCAAGCCAACTAATCGATCCATCAAACTATATAAGCTTTACGATCATGTAATCCTCTTAAGCAATGCGATAGACTAAAAGCGCAATGCAAACAAAAAAGAAAAGAAACCTGCTGCTTGATTGCCCAATAATTCAAAAGGTGCTCTGGACTTTGAATAATATTTTCATCATCATCAAGAATAAAACAATTGCACTGATATTTCTATTATTTCCTATGAAGGCTCCAATTGCAGATCGAATCATTCGAAAGTTTAGTAAAGAATTATATCTCTTACGAGATCACATTAAGAAGTCAAGAAGTGAAATCAAATAATGCCAATTGTATTGTCACCTAAATTTAAATAAAGTCAGTCCTTATTCTTATATTATTATCAGGTAATGTGATTGAGTTAACTGTGTCAAGTACAGTTATACAAGGCATTGAATAAAGTAAACCATGTTAGACCATGAGAGAGTTGAATGGAAAAGAGTAAATATTGTGAATCGAAAATATATTTAAGATGACTTTTTATTTCACAAGACGTGTTCGTTTTCTATACATATATATATATATATATATATATATACAGTTTTATGCTTTTATAGCATTAAACTGATTTCAAACTCAATCCTATAACAAACAGTTTTTACCTCTTTCTTTCATAGTACGAGGCAATAAAATTATGAATATGAAAATCTAGGTAGGTGCACGCAGCAGCGTAACCTACGCGGTAACAATAAAATCTAAGATGAGTTTAATGCAAATTTAATACACTCTTCACTCTTAGAGGATAGTCACGAATGCATTTTCTTTCTCTAAATATCTTTCGTATATATACATATATATATATATATATATATAATGAAGAGAAGGACGTATTCTCGCACGACGCAAATTTGAAAATGTAAGAAATTTCGCGAAATTGTTTGTTGAGCAAAAGTTAAAAATAAATGAAAAATATAATGAATATAAGCAAAAGCAATGAGATGCGTAGCATACCATCTCTCCGATGGCCGATGTGATGGCAATAAAAATACAATACCAACTATAAAGAAACAAATCTTATATATATTTAGTGAATCCGAAAAAACAGATATTACAAAAGCCAATATTACCAGGGACAACAAAATTAAATGGTATCTATACAAATATGTGAAGACACCGCGTTGTGAGAGCAATACTACTGAAGTTTTTAATGTCAATACGGCTGCTAGGACTGCAACGGCAACAATGACCATATGGAGTTGGTTAAAAGTTATGACCGTTTATTCTGCTCTGCGGTAGCAGTAAACCATCTCTAGCATACACAGAATCGAAGCACACGCATGCACGCACGCACACAATCATGCGCATGCACACAATCATCCTCAACAGATGAATCTTTATATCGAACAAAAAAAAAAAAAATATGTAAAAACAGAAA
This sequence comes from Glossina pallidipes, assembly GCA_000688715.1. NCBI lineage: Eukaryota > Metazoa > Arthropoda > Insecta > Diptera > Glossinidae > Glossina > Glossina pallidipes. The sequence goes on along the minus strand of KK499789.1, from coordinate 1,404,573 downwards.
AGGGCTAAAACGAAGAAGCAACTACAAATGAGCAGTTGTTGCTTACGTTGGTTTATTTATTTATTTTCTTTTTTTTTTTTTTACAATACATAAGAATGGTAAATGATTTTTTGTTTTTTTTTTTGTTTTTTTTTTTTTTGGTAAAGTTCGCACGTAAAACCAATATCGGGAAAAAGCAGCAGAATAACAAAAAAAAACAAAGTCAAAATATATATGATATGAACTGAAAAAAGGAAAAATAATCGTAACAATGTTATTAGTCGTACAACAGCGGATTAGGCTACCGGCGATTACGTTGCCCCACTTGAAGTTACACAGTCATTCCACTGTTGCACAGTTAGGCTCGTGCATATAATCATATCATAGGGGGATAGGTAGAGCGAGAGAGATAGAGAGGGAGAGCGCTGCACAAAAGAAAAAGAGAAAAAGATAGCAAGAAAGGGAAAGCGAGAAAGAATGAGTTATGGATGGCTCTCGTTCTTTCTGTTTATATGAAAGCATACTTAGTAGGGCGGTTGCGTGCGTTATCATGGATATTCAAAGTGCACGATCATCATCCGCGAGAAGACTTTAGAATTTTAGTCAATATTACAATAAGCGTCTGAATTAATTAAAATCAAGTCAAGATTTTATAGACGTTGCGTTCATGTATGCGCGCAAGCAATGCGTGCGTGTGTGTGTGTGTATCTATATGGCTGTGCATTCTAAAGACACAGTAGTTTCACACACACACACACACACACACACAAAATTATTGTGCGGTGCATTGCGTTACGTTGTGTTAATACTAAAAATATAAACTCGAAATTTTAAAACTGTGCATGTGTATGTATGAAATTGATTCATATTTTCAAGATGTGTGTTGGCTTTTCCTTTCTTTTCTCATTTTATAATTTTTGATGTTTTCTCTTCAAACAATTACTTTACAATTTATCTTTCAAATGCCATCAAATTGAAATCTTTTGGAAATGTTTTTTTTTAAAAAAAACAAAACTTAACTAAAATGTCTGGTGTGAGCGCAAGAGAAAAAAAGACATATAATAATAAAATAAATAGAAATCAAAAAATAAAAAAAAAAAAAAAAAAAAATCCAATCATTCCCTAGCAATTGCCTCGACGATCATCCTTTCATCAATTTATTGTTTAGCCATCAACAAATGCATCGACGAGCTGCACGGTATGCAGCAATAGCAACAGCAACAGCAACGGCAATAGCAACAATCAATAGTTAGTTATAGATTTCATTGTTTTGATGTTTTCACATGTACGAGAACAGTTGAAAAATCATAATAATACAAATTTTAAGTCCACATACGTATGAATGTGAATTTCATTGAATACCCGGATTATCCGGGCAATAATCACAGACAACCGAATAAAGTTATATGAAGAATAGCATGTACGGACGGCGACTGTGTGTGTGTGTGTGTGTGTATAAAGTTTTTTCACTTTTCTTTTTTTTTTTCTCCATATTTTCCATAATACTTTACTCAATGTTCTTTCAGCGCATACAAATATAAGTAAGTGAACCTTTTACTTGCTTCTTTTTTTTTTTTCTCTTTTTTTGGTGTATGGAAAACTACAATGAAATGCATGCAGTAGGCACCCTTTGTTAGGTCATTATACATATACACATGCATGTACTTACTTTAAATGGCCTAGAAATCTAGTTATTGTTCGTTTGTTACATACATACATGTATGTATATCAAAAAAAAAAACATGCATATATACATACATATATACATACATACATACATACATACATACATACATATATACATATATCCATATATACATATATACATATATACATACATACATGCATGCATGCATGCATGCTTTAGCACCCCTTACAATATTTCATACGTACTTATGACGTGTATGGAGATGTTTTCTGTTAATGTTTTCGAAAATAGAAACCAATTTAAATCCGCCAACAACAATTTGCACTATTTGTTTAAACATATGCATGCGCACACATGCTGAAAGGTGAACTGTGTCAATCAAAAGGTTGTACAACAATGACAACAACAACAACAACAACAACAACAACAAAAAGCAAGCAAACAAACAAACAAACAATCATTTATTACAAATTTTCCAAGAAGACAAATTAATTATTTTTGCTCTCAACTAAATCCCTTTTAGAAAATTGTTATTACATCAAAACAATACTTACTCCCCAATGGATGAGGTTGTTGTGATTGCTCGCAAAAAAAGGAAATAAAAATAAAAATAGAAATAGAAAAGAAAAGAAAACGATTAACGATCATTTTTTGTCTAAGCTATGAACCTTTGCGGTGTTAAGAATATTGCCCGGATACCTATAGCTATATAATTAACCGGGTGGCCTAAGGATTATTATTTCATATTTAGTTAATAAATCTTTGTCTTAAACGAGGAGAAGAGATGCCAATAACTTTATCTTATTTATTGCATAACTCTTTTTCCGGCGTACAAGCAAAATTATTCAACAGCAGCAGCAAGAGTTCAACTAAAAGTTTTTGTTCCTTAAACTTACACAATATTGACTCTCATCAATGAAGAGATTGTCCTTCTTTGCGCAGTATTTAAAAGAAAAGAAAAGGCTCTGTTGATTCTCGTTTTCTCTTCCTGGTGTTCGTTAACGATCTCCTGTACGTGACAGAAAACCCTATTTACGCAATTGCGCACGACAGCACCCTGTCTCACCCGTTCTCTCTCAGCAAGCGACTATACCGCATCGAAGTAAGGATTAAAAGCTGCAGGTTGAGACCAACACTTAACAGAGACGCCATGAAGATATACGAATGTGTTCGGACAAATAGTGTAAGCTCTAGTGCCACCAAAATCCAATGTTGTCAGTTAACACCCAAGAAAAGCGATGAACCAACACTCGCCTTTGTTGGTGTCAGTATGAAAAAATTGGCAGCTCTTAATATTCTGGGCATGAGAAAGCAAAATGATGTTCGCTGGACAGATCATGTATTCGATCAAGACTCGAAGTTTTTCAAAGTAGAGTAAAGCGTGCATCGCTGCAGCCGATATCCGTACCAAAATACAATTCGCGTATATGGATCTTCGAAACCCCGACCGGGTATGGCAAAGAGCTCAGATGTTGACGGGCGATGAGAATATGATCAAAGTTCTCGACACTTTTGGGCATCGGCGTAATGGGGACTGGATTTTACTTATGCGTAGGTCTACACCGTGCAAGTGTTCCGCAGAGATAAAAAAGATTTCTCCACTAATCAAGTTCGTTAACAGCACTACTCGTCTTTCTCAGTGTCCTCATTCATTCGCATTGCAGGTGCTCGCCCAGCGTAACGCAACAGTGGACCAGTACCCAGTGGTGTTGTGCTAATTTTTTTTATTTTTTCTTTTTATCAGAACGCGTATATATAATTACCGATCCTGGGTAGGCGGCCGCTCTGTGCGGTCTCATGTCCCAAATTTGACGACGTGGGGGAGATTTCCCCCAATTTTCGCCCCTCTCCTAATGTTTATTATAAATTCTCGTTATCAAAAATCATTTTCTGTTCCGGAACGCGTTCCTGTCCAAAGAGGAAGTACCGGAACGGCGTTCCGGAGCGTTCCGGCTCGACAACACCACTGCCAGTACCAATGGAACGCACAGAAATGCTATTCCTCTCTCTCCTAGGGTATTGGGATGTTTCCTACAGGAGAGAAATGGGGCAGGGGGGCGCGGGCGCGTGTGATAAAAGTAAAAAATAAAACACATATTGTCTCGATCATATCCGGATACTGATCGATGCAAGAAATTCAGAGAAGACTGAAACTTGGTAAATATAACCAATTGCCACAAATCAAACTGACAAATATGCCGACATTCAGCCAACAAAACCAAAAATTATAATTTCCAATCTACAGTAAATATAACGCTAAAACTTGGTGCTCCCCACAGACCTGCTCGCAAGTCTTCTACTCAAAGCAAAATCTGCATGCATTGGTTTGCAGCGTCACAAAACAAATAAAATTTTTGATTAACTATTCCGATCTTTGGATGCGAATGAAATCGAATGAATCGAATTACCCAGAGCAGGTAATGCATCACAGTCTTAGACTTTGGAATTTTTACGAAAATAAATGAAATAAATTTCTCTGTTTTTTTCAAGGTTTTACGCACGTTATCAAATAGTATGTGTAAAGTAATTTTCTACACCACTTGTAGTGTTCATAAATACGCATAAGTGACCCCACAACCTACGTATATGCTTGATGGTCGTTAGAATCTTAATCAAATATGTCCATATGCCTGTCTTTATGCTTTTTATCGCGATTCTCAAAATAGCAAAAATTGAAACGGACTGCTAAATGGAGTACGCGGGCGGCCAAGAAATACTCCAAACACCATAAGTAGAACCTAACAAAACTGTAAGCTGTAAACTGTAAACATAATCTGACATAAGTACTTATTGCGTTCGCCATTTCGAAAGTAGGTCAGATTGACGACATTAATGTCGTCGTAGGTAACAAGAGGCTTGACAATTATTACCTAAGTGGTTAAGAAAGTGGGTATCCAAGATTCCCTACAGCTTTTTTACTGCATTTGCCTTACCCGTATACCACTCTTTCGTTATATCGATGCAGATATGTTCCACTCATAATTAAAATAATGATCTTGATCAGTTGCTTCTGTTGTTCGTGCTGTTTGAAAATGTTGCTTGCGTGAAATTATTAGTTAATTGGAACGATTATGAAACAATCCATTGCTATTTTAACTGAACCTTAGTGCAATCAAGTTTGCAACTTCTTTGAATTATGGCTGACACTTAAACTGGTTAACTGGCCCCTTGATTGGGATTGAATCAGTACACGAGCAACGTTTCCAAAAATTTGTAAAGCTGCTTTCTTCCTTCTCCACACTTTTTAGTCGCATACAACATTGTAGCACTTTGCGATATGCTTTTCCGCATGGAAACTGCTACCCATACTTTTTCTATACATCCTTCACTCTTCCACTTGCAAGCCAATAATTTATCTTATAATGTTCATCCAAGTCATAATTCTTTGTTTTCCTCTCCCTTTATCGAATTTAAGGACTACTTGGAAGGTTGAGAGCTGATTAGCATTTTCCAATACTTTTCGATTGCACACTGGCAACAACTTTCTACAATATATGCTATTTATGGTGTACGGACACGCTTCCGCTAATGCTGAAAACATCTTGACGGTAAAAGCTGTTGGTGTCCCCGACCGTAAGATTAACTCTGGAAGTCGAAGTTGTGTAACTATTTTGAAAAAAAAAAGCGAGAGTTTACTGACTGATCGACTGAACAAAGGCGAAGTGCCCGTAAATGCTGCAGGAGCGACAAACGTTTTTAAACGTTGCATGTTTTGACGAAATTTTCAAGCCCAGCGAACAGATCACTGTTGGCCAATTATTTTAATATCTATCGAGAGCTTAGGAGAGTAAGGAAATAGCTAAAAGTGCTAACCCTAATCCGTACTATGACGAATACTTAAAAAAAGAAAACATTTATAAATTTGGGCTTAGTTATGATGTCAACATTAGGCTTTTTCACAAAATGTGTGTTATTGTATTGTATGTGTGTCATTCGTAGACAAGAAGGACCCAATCGAAGAAAAGCTTTGTTTTTTTTTTATATGATCACACAGAGCGCAAGCTACATATCTTACTTTGCAGATGAGAAAATAAATTTTATAACAAATTATATCGTGATGTGCCTCTGAGTCTCTTACGAGAATCCTGGAAACAATTAAAATGTTATTGCTTTTGCATATACTTTCAAGTCATCTATTTATCCAAACAAGATATATACAAAAATAAAACTTTACACACGGGCCAGATATTTTTTGAGCTTGAATTACATAAAAGGAAAACCTGCAAGGAAACCTGCAAGATAAGAAAAAAGTTATTTGTTGATTTCTTATTTCATTATTGTTCAACCCTGAGTCCAGTTCATAGCTTGGAAAAAGACCATCAATTGGGATACTGCTGTTACTGCACGGTACTACAGGGTATGCCCGATTTCTCAATGCACCATAAACTTTTTGTCCACTCTTTCCACACTGTTTTCCGGCCGCACCGTGTTGCACGTATCGAGGGGACATGCTTTGACGGGACGGTCGTATTGAATACAAAAAGGAATAAAAGCTATCCGTGGAACTCGACTGTGTTACTAACATCTGCAAACTTGAAATTCAGCTTCTGAATGATGGCTTCCCGGCTAGATGGCCTTAGAAGCAGAATTAGTACCAATTTTGCCTCCAAATATTTATTTACTAAGATTTTGCGGGATTTTCACATTTCGAAGACTCAATTGTGTGATGTAATTTTAAACAAGGAGAAGTCACTGTTGATTTTTGTGTCAAAAAAATTCGAGCAAATGAGTTCATTTGATCAGTGCACAGCACAAGCACTTATCATATCGGAAACTGTCTTTATGTAACTGGTTACACTCATATATATAGTGTTTTGTAAAATGTAAGGGAACCGTTGAGACGGTACAGCACATTTTTCAATTTAACCCCAGGACGAATGATAAGAAAAATTTCATATTGAATTTGTTCCACAAAAGTGAAATCCCTTTGCAGTTGGAGTCTAATACGAGAAAGACATTGGGAGTATTACGATCCTGAACGAAAAAAAAAGGTGACTTTTCAAATTTCGTGGGCTACGATAGTCGATTTTTGATTTTCGATTTTTTTCCTTTTGTCTTGGTACACATGTCCGCAATATACGTTGACGTTATCAGACATTTTGTTAGACGTGTCTTGGTGCGCTGCAATTTTTTCGTATGTCTTGGGTACGAAACGTATAGCAGAGAAGTTTGTTCCAAAATTTGCTACGTTTGAACCAAAAGAGCTGTCGCATTTTTTGACCAAAAACAATACCGTAATAATCCTCAGTCATCATTTTCAGCAAACTTGGCCCCCTACGGCTTTCTCCTGTTCCCAAAACTTAAAAGACCCATGAGTTTTGCCACCATTAGGGAGATAAAGATCGCGCCATTTGAAGAGGTCAAGGCCATATCGAAAAGCGCATATTAGAAATGCTTCGAAGATCGGGAAAAGCGCTGGCGCTTATATCTAAAGGTGAGTACTCTGAAGGGGTCGAAGTATGTATTGATGAGTGAACAGGTATTCGCCTTTTTCTCTTGAACATATTTCGTGTATGAGTTTTAATCAAATCGAACGCATTCCATTGTTAAGAACATCGCGGATGTATGGACTTGAGTTGCTAATGCGGATTCACGACTTCCACGACACCAAATACATCGAGAACCGATAAATCTTTGTACATTTTTGTAGTAACAGATTGAATTGAAGTAAAGAGGTGTGTCTTCAAAAGTTTGCTAGCATATGCCATTGAATCGTCTCTCATCTGAGATGCGAAGATAAAAGAGGACGGAATTTTCCTTTTGCTTGTCTCACAACTCCCTCACAGTTCAGATGACGTTTATTTGGGTTATTTTAATGACTTTTGCTTTTAATATTTAATGCCTTATAATATTGCCGCCTGCAGTTAAGCCTAGTTTTTTTTTTGTTTTTTTTTTTTTTGTTTTCATTCTTCGACTTTTCTAAATATTTTTATCCCCCATTCGATATTGATTAATATTCAATTTGAATAAATATTTAATACATATATATATATATATATATATATATATATATATATATATATATATATATTTGGTAACCCTGTACGCACATAGCATATTTACTAATCTTTAGCACTTCTCATCATCATCAGCTTAATCAAAATAAGAAAAAATTTTATACTTTTTCCTTGGTTCTGAAATTCCTGCAACATGTAGTCATAATTGCTTAACTTAGGCGCTCATATGCAACAAAAAAAAAACAAAAAAAAAAAACAAATTTCTTTGTGAATGACAACAAACAGATCTTGTGAGTTTGTTTAGTTATTTCTGGTGACTTTGCTTGAGCACCTCAACTGATTGGTAAAGAATTTCTTTTTATTTCAGCGTCTGCCGAAAGTTGAGAAAAAACCAGAAGCGTAACAAAACAGATAGAAAGCTCAGATGTGATCAAAAAAAGATCAAGAGATAAAAATCAAAACTTGAGAAAAACGAGCAAAAAATGAAATTTTTATTTTTTTAAATTTTGTTTTAATAAGAAAAGAAACAAAGCTAACGCACGAATGCATGCACATACGTACACGAATGCACGCACGCGCACATAATTAGAGATATTTCCACTTATATAGGCGTGTTGCTTAACAAATTTGTTAAGAACTCCAGTGGAGAGCGGTGCCTTTTTATTGAACAGCCGTTTGTTTGCATGCGAGATAAGGAGGGAGCTAAAGAGACGCAGACGAAAGACACAAAAAGGATCAACACCAGACAGACGTATTATCTGCATATGCAGAGATGAAAGTCAATGTTGCTGTGATCCCTGAAAATAGGAAAAAATAAGAAATAAAAAAAAAAAAAAAAAAAAAAATGTAAAAAGAACTTTAGCAGCTTCTTTAGCAACGCCGTGCAGTCTCAGAATTTTATTGTTGTCAAAACCCTGTGCGGCCTTTTCGGCTGAGTAATAAGCAAGTAAGCACTGCCTTGGTCAAGTCAAGGAATGTCCATAAATTTTATAACGAAATGAAGAGTTTCTTCTACCTCTCCCTCTCCTTCTTTCTCCTCTTCATCATTTTCATTTTTTTTTTTTTTAGAAGTCAACTGTGAAAACACCTCTACGAAGTTCAAGAGTAAGGAATCAACGAATTCATGTGTAACATTAATATTATTCGATATAAAATTATAGCCAAAAAAGAAATAAAACCAATATACGCGTTCACAAGCACACATACATTTAGCAATAGCAGTGATATGATGCGAGGCTGGCTGGTATGCGTATGAGTATGGAAAGTATGGTATGGACTTTTATAAAGTATAAATGCCGACATATAAGCGATTTTTGTGGTCGGTCGACCATTAAAATAAGTAAACGGTCGATGGCTAGTAACTATATATACATATATGCATATGTCACACACTGAAGGTGTGGTAACTGCCGACAGCGTGTCGAGTATATGAAAACTACCGCATTCGTTCGGTAAAAAGCTGGCTGACTAATCGGACCCTTGTTATTGTTGTTGGTTGGTGTTGCTGCAGGACGGCATGATTCACAACAAAATGTTTATGAAGCTTAAGGAGGAGGAGTAAAGTAGCGATAGCGGTGACAGCAGGCGATACCTTAGCAATACAACGGCCAACAGAAAGTAATCGATTGATTTCCCCACAGTTGCGGTAGCATTTTAACATCTGTTCTTTACATGTATCGCTTTGTAAATGTTTCCCGCTGTCATACGTTTACGATGCAAAGCAACAGTTTTGTTCTGGTCGCCAAGATTCACTTAAAATATGTAAATCATGCCAATGATATTATTAAAAAGCAAATAAGTCACACGAAAGATTTCGTATACGTCTATAATAAATTATCAACAGACAGTGAAATGAGGCTTAATGCGCTTCTGGATAACGCTACATGCGAAGACACCTTATAACAATAACTGCACCTTAATGTCGATACCGAGTTAAAGATTGCAGTAGAGATGTTCTCCTCTTGCTAAGAGCCCTCCACTCTGACTGACTAAACACTCTTGTCATTAGTCCTTGCAGTTAACAAATGCATTCAAACATTCACTCTTTCTATATAGTCATCCTTAGGTAAACGTATCTCGAGCTTCTTTGGTGACCCGTAAATGATATACAAATTGAAGCTCATTTATAAAGCATATGACACACACAAAAAACATTTTTTTTTTTTTCAATACAATCATGAATACTTGAGAGTTCAGAGCAAAACACCATCATCGAGATGATCGTCGTCATACAAGTTGCACTAATGAAACGAACAATGGGTAACAGCATCATGATTCCAATGATGAATGCGCATTCACGGCTATGCATGGCGAACAGTGTATGGATACATGTTTATGCACGTGTATAGAACAATGTGTGCGGATGCGCATAGTTTGTTTGTTTGTTTGTTTGTTTGTATATACATATATATGTGTTTATGCATATATATGGTATCGTATCGTGGAGAAAAACTGGCTGCCAATATTTGCACTAAAAGCTAAAAATAGCCTACAGGGGGTTTACACCGCACATCAATTGATTCGTTTTGCTATTTTTGTATCTGTGACACTCCGGCAGCAACTGCAACTGCAACTGCAATAACTGACAAACTAATGACCAGAATGTCTATAATTTCGTCGTGGTTATGAAACTTGTTGCCCGACTATATTGAAATTAACCTCTATTTACAAGTAATTTTTCAATAAATCTAATACAATCAGTGCGGTTAGTTGGCTACAGTTTCTTCATATCGCGGAGCGGAATGGAAATGCATTGAAAAGAAAGAAAAAAAAAAAAAAAAGTTCTTTAATATTAATATTTCTTTTTTCTCTTCTTATTCTCTCTGAATATGATATGATAGGTAACTGTTATGAAACTTGATAAGTCGGTCGACAACAATTTCTCGATTAGTGAATAGCGATACTAAGAAAAGATCTTGTTTGACTGAATGCCATAGAACTGCTTTTTAGAAAATATGACCTGAACCTGGATTAGAGCGCATCCGAAGCCGGAGTCTATACAATTAACTAAATAAATACAAAAACAAGCTTTCATTAATTAGCGTATTATCATGCACGCGACACTCTTTAAAATTGTCTTAAAGCTGACGATCACCCAAACAACCATCAAAGCCTTATGATAAGCTCTCTTGCAGTAGAGACGATACTTGCAATACCTAGAAATTACTGCAATGAATACACGTGGAACGGAAAGTCTAATCGGACAGGAGCCGAAGATAAATATTTCGGACAGAATTGAAAGCAGGCGGACAGAAGCAGTAAAATCAATTTTGCTATTCATTTTTACGTTAACATCCCGATCTCGTCTTTAATCAAGAAATCCGCATTTCCTTTACGAAAAATCAATTGTCGAACGACGACTGTGACAATTTAAAGTTATTTCGATCAGTTTTTTTTTTTTTATTATTTACAGTTGTTTTGCTAACACTGTTGTTTTTTTTTTTTGTTATTGTTGTTGTCATAATATATGAGAAAAATGCGCATTTCATGTGTCAACTAAACATTACTTACTGATAGGAAGGGAAATAAAAAGTGTTATGGTAACACTTCTCCAATGAAACTAATCATGTTTTGTCGATGCTTCACTGATGTTGAACAAATCGAGAAGGGATGAATGCCCAAAAGAGTTGTTTACGTGCGAAAATATTGAAAACAGTCTGACAATTATTTTTGATAATTGAAACGTGCGAAAGCTGAAAGCCGACATTCTAATGATGTCAAATTTACGCATGCAAAAGTTGTTTGCGAACGCGCTTAGGTGCAGTCGGAACAAAACCAATCAAAACGTCAAGCTAACAGTTAGGGCAGCAAACGTACATGTAGTCGGAGTCGAATTGCTGCTCCAATCATCGTATTCTCCAAAAAAAAAGAAAAAAATTTTGAATCAAATTATTTGGAATGATGAGATTCTTGCGGACACTGAAGTCTACGAGTTTCGAGTGTGTTGTCGCCAATCACAGCAAAAAAAAGGCTTAAAAAATGATAGCACTCTTCTTATGGATGACTATGATTATCGAAACGGGACGGAAAAAGAAAAGAATTTTCTCTTACTTAGTTCCGGGAATTACGGACCGCTGTATGTAATGTGTAAAAACTGAAGAGCTTTCTCGAGCTTGTGTTCAAAATTCTTTGCATTGGAAGTACGCATGCCCTTCAAGTGTTCTACACCGAAACTGAGCCCTAATTTGAGTCCTGTGAAAGGTTTCCAAGCCGGTGGATTATTCGCGGCCTAATAAAATTGACAGGTAACAAGTAATACGCACTTCGATTGACGCTACATATTCAATTTGCCTATGAAATTTATTGCATTTCAGATGATTGTCATCCCGGACGGAAGCAAAAAAAATCAAGTCTTCGATAAAATCATTATTAATTATCAATTATCTTTCAATTGACGGATTCCTTATAGTCAATCAAGCATAATGATAGTCAATAAAGTGACAAAGAGACCACCAGGACGTGCGTGATATTTGAGATCAAAACATATCAACATTTTCACACGCTAGCCACAATGGGGTTTGAAATTTCCTCTTCTTCTTTCTCTTTTCACTGATAAGAGAAGGAAAAATCAAAGTTCATTAAATCAAAGAAGAATTGAATTAGATGTTGACAGGTTACTCCGTAATGGTGTTAGATGCTACCGTTTTCTCTACGCACCGACAAATAAAATGAAATTACAATTGGGCGACATTTCCTTCCTTTCTGCCATTGAATGAGAGTGAAACACAATCAAGGTGTAAATTGAAACAATTGTGCGAAAAAAAAAGAAGAAAACAATTTCTAGTCCTATGCGCATGTGCGTAGGTGAGATGAGCAAAAGGAGGAAAATGTCCTTCAGCTGAGAGTTTATCAGGTGTGAGAGCGTCGGGAGCGAAGCGATCTTCAGTGAAAAATGTATTGCTTGTCATTAAGGATTTCTTTCATTGGACTTGGTCTCAATCAATTTCTTTCTTCTTCTTTCTTCTTCTTCTTTCTTCAGCTCGATGGTATTTTGTAACGTCCTCTTAAAACCAAGTAAAAGATGATCGGCCCTTGCAACTTGCCTCATGGTGTAGTAATTCTCGCTATTCGCTTCATCATCTCTTGGGCTTCGATGCCTTTTCCCAATAATGCGTTTAATTTTTCGCTTTTCGACCCCAGCACTCGTAAACTTAGGGTAAGCGAAGATGAGCTTTAATAAGGAGGCTCAAGAAAAAAATGCAAATAATTTCAAAGGGTTTTGTGACCTCTTCTTCGGTTTGGTGGTGGACGGAATGAACAAAGTACAGCAAATAACTCAACATAATCTCCTAAATTATACCTAAGGGAAGATATTCTTGTAAAGGCAGCCCTGTCTCTGGAATACCGCAAGGATATCAAGCGACAACGATCGTGATGATGACGCAAAGTGTATATCCGTACAACAATGGCACTTAAATGTTTACTGCGAACAAAAAAAGTTAAGAAATTCTTAAATGAAACGAATTGCACCTGATTGTGTGATTGAATGTGCAGCGTACAGTTTTCCGTTTCAAAGATGTAAACGCTCATAGCTGACTGCTTTCTTTCAAATTGCATCCACCGCTGCAACCAAGGAGAAGTGATTGACCTTTCCCTAGGCATAGTGTAACGCATGATGCCCTGCCTTTCAAATTAATACCAGTTGCGTTGTAATTGTTTCATATGACAGTAACAATAAATTATAGACCAAATGATTATTTGTGGACGCTTGTCCACATGCAGATAGATATTAGGTAGTTCGGTTTCCCCACAAATTTTTTTAATCATCACACAATCGATTTTCATCTGCGGACTGACTGACAATAATAAAAGTTAAAAAGAAATTTATAATTGTGTATAATTTCCTTTTATTACATATATTATGCTTTCTCTCTTCGTACCTCTCTCTCTCTCTCTCTCTCTCTCTCTCTCTGTCTCTTATTTAACGATTTTTCTTCTTTTTTTTTTTTTTATTATTTATTTGAACAAAGCAGTTTATAGGCTTGGCCTAGTCGCTGCTTGTTCTATCAGTAATATTCCCGAATATCATGTATATATATACATAGATGTTTTCTTATAATCCAATATTGTTGTTGTTATTGTTGTTGTTATTGTTATTGTTTACTTATAAAATAATTTGATCAAGTCAGAGCAACGAATGAATGTAACTTTTCTCCTTTTTATTTTTTGATTTATAGTTAATTTGTTGTTGATTATATATATAAACTGAACTTAATATAACAGAGTGTTTTAGGGCGACTTTTGCATGCCCACTACATCGAGCGTTCATAAATATATAAAAATCGGGATACATTTTCCTACTAACTGTGAACGCTTGAACACTTGATCGTTCGGAGATGATTCTTGCAAGTATTTCTCGATAATCGAAAATATTAAATCAATCGATAACAGATGATATCCCTATACGGGGTGATCAGGAAAGATCATACGTTTGCCAGTACGAAGAAGGGAAAGAGAGATCGGCGCCGTTCTGCGTACGTTCGTTTCGAAAGTGCAAGCATTGGTGCAACGGTGCGGAGAATAGATTGAAAATCACAACAGCTTTGCAATAAATGTAAGGCGATTAGACCTACTTGGGTAAAGGGTCTGCTTATAAGCTTAAACTAAAGAATGTGTCAGTTAATATTTGCTTTCAAGTGATCCATATATCGATATCATGGCGACATCCCACCACCATTCTGTAAAGGATGATAGTTGACGAGATCTTCGAGTACCTTTTCGCTTAGCTTAGCTAATTTAGACTCGAAGATGGCAAAATGGATTTTTTGAAAAGGTAGAGAAAAACTTTAGTCTTTGGGGTTTACTTTAGCTTTTCCGTTAGAGCGTGCCTATGGCCAAAAAGCGCTTATATGCATATAAGCATGAATGGATAAGTATGTGTGGAAATGTGTCCATCATTTTGGACAGACAGGGGCACACGCGAACGAACCGAACAGACACTGGACATGGCTAAATCAAGACTTATGGACTTTTAACATGACGAACGGACAGATAAGAGTATATGTAGCATAAGCTTTTAGTTTCGTATGTATTTCTTCCTTAAATTGAATCTGACTGAATTCAGTGAATTATATGATTCGTTATAGGTAGTTTTTGCCACAGCGACTCTTCTTGAAACCATTGCTTACACAATGCGTGCAAATCCATTTCTTACCAAAATTGAAAATTTTTGGATGATCTAAAAAATATTAAGCCTAAAGGAACGAAGTGACTATAAATGAATTCTTAGTGTTTGCGCGCATTGAATATTAAATTTTTTCGATCGGCAAGGAATATAGGACAAGAGAAAAGAGCAATGAACAATGGCGGTGGACGGTTGAAAATGGAAAAACACGGCATTTTATGAAAATTTGCGATACGATGCGAAATGTGGTATGTTACGAACGTAATAATGAATTTAGTTTGCCCTCAAGACATTTTGGTTATTATAGAGACGTTATGAGAAAGGTTTAAAAGCCCACGGTGCCATTGTTTGTAAACGACAACAAACTCACACGTAACGTAACCGCCGTTATGTTTTATATAACACGGCTGCGCTTTTATGTGCATGGGTGTGCGTTAAATGTTTCGCTGCTTGTTTGCCGCGAGCGCAGATGTGTGTGTGTGTGTGTGTGTGTGACAAACAAGGAAAAAAAAAAACAAGACAAAAAGGTCAATTCATATTTTGGTCTTTTATCGTGTATCGTGTATCGTGTATCGTGTATCGTTTCTTGTTTTTTTTGTTTTTTGCCCCAGCATTAAAATCAAATTCATTTAAAATTTTTTGGCCATTAGGAAATGCGTACACGTCACACATTATTCGTTTAACACGATTTCCTATTTTCTTCGCATTTTTACTTTTATTTCATTTTTTTTTTTTTTTCGTTTTTCTTCACGTGATTCAATTCATAACGTTTTTTAACACATTTCTCTCCTTAATACCAATTTATTACTTTCTGGAAAGCTGCAATATGTTCAGGAAACTCATTTTTTTAAATGCACGAATTTCCAAATAAATTCCCTTTGTTTCATTCATCTCTCAAAAATGCATTCACACACTAAGCGACATTTTGATTTACTATTAATATTCTAAATCGCGACAGACGTAAGAGACGTAACTGCACGCGTTATAGGTGACAAATGCAAGCGGAAAATAATTATTGTGTATGTGTGTGTATAGTCAGTCATACGACAAGGAAGAAATTTTCGAAAAATTTAAGTCTGTTTGCTTTCTTCCGCTCGGATCGAATTCGAGTTATCGTCTATCTATCTATCTATCGCATCGAATCCTATGATATTTTCATTTCAGAGTCACTCTACTGCACGATGGCACGCACACATTGCAACTGACGAAAATTATCTCTAAGCGCTTTTCGATATTTATGCGAAACGATTTCAGTACAAGTACAAGACGAACTTCTAGGAAGGAAGCACTAACTAATAGTGGTTACTGTAAATTTTCACACACACACACACACACACATACAAAACAAAAAACGCCAACATTTGAAATTGTTTTCACTCTTTCTCTTCTGAATCACTTCTTTTGGGGGGAAAAAAAAGCATTTTGTTTGAATATTTCTTACAATTGTTTACACCCTACACCATTTAGGCGACAAAGGCATATTGAGATTTTGCGGGCATATGCAATACGCAGAAGGACTTGAGATGTACTTATCAATTATTACACAGATCGATCTAAGGTTGTCTGTCCGTCTGACCGTTACGTTTTCTTGTGTTCAACTTTCAAATCAATCGATTTTGATGAAATTTAGTCCATAGACATGTTTTGCTATTAAAAATATTTCGGACCGGAAAACTTTTTCGTCGTTATACGAACAACTGCACTAAGCGAAATGGTGTAGGGTATTTAATGGTGAACCGTGTTTTTATTTGGTTAATTTATTGAACTTTTTCCCTTAGATTATGTCGTGTTAGATGTTTTAAGTTCAAGTTTAAGTTAATTAATCGGTACATAAGCATAAATTAATGAAAATAATTTAATCAATTATTAATTAAAATTAATTAAAATTAATGTGAAATTGTTGAAGTGTCTTCCTTTTCATCTTATCGGGATCTGCCACTTATTCCAACAGCGGGACACTTTTCAACAAACAAATGGGCTCAGTGGGACAGCGGTATTTATATCGAAAAATATTTGAAAAAAAGGGCAAAAAAACGTCATGCTTCCGACATATGGTGCAGCATTGCACGTACACGCCACGAGAAAAACGAGTTTTTCATTCAAAATGGCGTATTTCAATAAACTGAGGACCATTTCGTTACAAGGATCCTATACTTTTAAGTCGGTTCATAAGACATAAGAAGAAGCAAAGTTTTTAAGAAATCGAATGTAGAGAAGGTTGCACAAGTAGAATGATATGACTATTGAGCGTTTGCCTGTCGTCTTCTGAAGCCGTCGAGCCGACGTTAGAGTATAGTGACAGCCTGTGCTACAAGAATAGATCAAAGTTACTGGGCGGTTTACGAGTTATTGTAGAAAAAATTTTTTTAAGTGTAACGATCACGTCGCTTGCTTCTCTTACCTAATGATAATTTTTACGTAAATGGATCTTCATGTCCTCCATACGAATACTTTATGAAAGATAAATATGCTAAACCAGACTGCGGAGATAGAAAACGGAAGAGCAAGGATCAACTTGTACTTGCGTCAAGTCGACGAATTTAACACTGATACGATCGTAAACAGACACACTCCGCTTTACAAAACCTTACTCTACGCATATGGTTTTTGGTAAGTATGGGCGAAAGCTTTAATGGATTTGCGTCTGTAAATTTTATTGGAAAAAGTTTGACATCCAATTGAAAGAAAAAATTTGCGAATTTGCATTTCCGGACTACGCACACAAGGCCACAAGGCAAACAGGTAACACTGAGACCACAATGATTTATAAACTAATGATCGGAATGTCATTTGTTTGCAGGCTAGCATCCTCATCTTAAGATCATATGAATTTGTTGATAGTCATCCTGCGTCTACATCCAAATATCGTACGACTTTGTTGAGTAAATTATTGCGATTAAAACTGCTTCGATTACCTACGAGAATGTACGTACACCTTATTACAGTTACAAGGTTTTGGTTTAATAAGCAGGTTGCAATACGTTGCATAGGTTGAAACAAAGGCAAGATGTCTGTTGTGGCATAAAAGAGATGGAAAGTAATTAACAATCATTTTACATAATTTTTCTGCTAACTTTAATTACGAAAGTAATTAAATTTTTCGAAATGATGACCTGGGGTAACATTTTAAGGATTTCCACTTGAGTGGTGCCAAAACAATTAATAGCGAAATCAAAAAAAAAAAACACACACACACACAAAAAGAATAAGAGAAAAAAAAATAAATAAATAAATAAGAGAAAAGAAAAGAAATCAATGCTTCAAACGAAACAAATAAATACATAAATGTAAAGCTATATACATACATATATATATATATATATATATATATATATATATATATATCGCTATAGGAACATTTGTATGGGAAGAGAATGAAAACAACACTAATATCTTTTAGTCGATACACAATTGAGAGGAATACACAATGCAAGTACAATACAATAACAAATATAAGGAAATCCTTGCGAGCTAACAATAAAAACTACACAATGTAAGGACAAGAGATGTGTTTATATCAGCTCAGCAAACATGCTACGTAGCGTACAGCAATGTATCTAAACAAATTGCTAAACTTTGAAAAGACTATTAAAGACCACATGTTTGTTAGCCTCAAAAATATATTGAGCCTTCGAAATTACTTTTTTTCCAATTTGTGTTTAAATAATCGCCAACACTATCTCCAGACTCAGATGCAACGTCATATGCATTACAAGAACAATAAACAATAAGTGTGTGTGTGTGCGTGTGTGTACGGTGTGCGCTGGAGGAAATTCGAAAATTTATTTTATTGATTTCATTTCTATTAGTTTTCTTTGTGCGAACAAACGGGAGGGTAGGGTTACTTTTTTAAGGTTTCATCTAATACGAATCCATATATGATAAATTCTTAGCGAAAAAAGGTGCAGATCTTTCGAGCCACCGCTCTAAGAAGGGAGTCGGCCACGCTTGTTTATGTCTCCAAAATAATAAATAATCAAATCGTTGCAAACAACAACGATAATCGAATAGACAAGACAATAGCTGGACAGTACGTATGGACGTCTAAACACGATTGCAATATTTCTTTAACTCTGTCGTGTTAGAAACTCGTTTTATTTTGTCTTTTCCTGCATGCGTTTTTCACGCGTTACTTATGTCAGGAACGCGGGAAAGCTCGTGATACACTTCACTTCGCCCATTATAGAGCACTGGGTTGGAGAACTTGCGATCTATTGCAAAGCCTTTGGCGGTATTAGACACATCGCGACAATATTCGATATTTCTCGGTATGAAGCGGTACGTGCGTTAGGCAAAACGTTTTTGCTTTATTTTCAAGCAGTCAAGTTTGCTAGTAATCCGCTACAGGTATGGTGGTTGTTCGATATTCCCTGCGTTTGTCTTCAAAATTTTCTTAGATATTTTAAATCTTAAACCGGCTCAATCGTGCTCGATATACTGGTTACAATGTATGACCATAAGCTTCCTAAGCCATTCAACGAGATTCAGAAGCGAAGACAACAAAAAAAAGAAAAAAATAAATTCATAAATGGAAAGGAAATATCATTAGAATTGAGATGAATTTTTTTTTTTTTGATATCCACCGTTTGACACAGTAGTCAATAAGGTCGTAGGATGACATATACAGATGACAGATAGTGGATACAGTGAGATGACTACTAGCGAATCCATACGATTTTTAAGTAGTAGCAAAGGACCGACCATTCCTACCATTAGCTTACAATCAATTGCTCAATCAGCTTGTGGCGACATCTCTATGTCATCCTACGGGTTTATTGAGTGTTATGTCGTACACCCACATATCTCATGATTTACCAAATTCATCCCATTTTCAAGAATTGCAATATAAAAGAAAATCTGAGGTAAGCTTTGTTTCTCTAAACAACATCGTGAACTCGTGATAATATAACGATGCGACATTAGCAGAGAGTATATAGAAAGAGTTCTACAGTCTCTGTAACATTTCGTTGCATTATAAACGCATCTGAGAAATCGGATATTACTTTCTACGATCGATTTAACAATCACGTGCTCAGTGAAGGCAAAAATCCGCACTTACAACTCCCTACACGTGCGCTTGTAGATTTGTACGCAAATCTATTACTAATGAAGTCATATAGCAGAACATTTCCACATATGTCAACATAGGGCAAAATCTATTAACGCGGCTCGAACCATATATAACAACACAATATATACAGATTGGGTGATAAGTGTGGGTATACAGCTCCCCTAGGGGAAAAACGAATATCCTGTCTTTATCTCACTAGACGCCCCTATCCGAAAAAGAAGTTGGCAAAGTGAGAACTCAAGTTATAGTTTGTTGAGAGAAAGACGAAAAAGAGTTGATGTGATGCACGATCAATTTTGCGAAAAGTGTGGACAAGAGTGAGATGATTTATAGGATAGTACTTCGATGGACTATAAACTCCCGTAGACCTGACATTCAGTTTCGAAATGACGTCTAGCTGGTTGTTCTGCGCCAGTGTCTAATCGAGCTTGCTCAAGCGACCTTCAAAGAAAATTGTAGCTGTGTGCTTTTCTGTGTTTCTGTTAAAGCGCATGGACATCTTCAAAGCCCAGATGACTACTGTATTATTAAACAAATCGCATTTTCAATATGAATGCATTCCGTAAATACTGCGCACCTCTTCCTCTCTCTGCTTGTAATCATTCCAGACCACCACCGTACTCGTACGTATAGACAGACATCCTCTGAATGGCTGGTCACGGCTGGCCATCGATCGGCCTACGCCGAGTAAGTGACGTGAGATATTCGGAGGAATCCTTATCGTAAATTTGATTCAAAGTATGACTTCTTACTCGTGCTTACTTAAAGGAATCACACTTTCCCACTTTCCCGGTAGAGTTACGGGGCACTGCGAAGCAATTTACGAACTATCAGCTTTACAACTCTCTGTAAAGTTTACTTATTCGATTCGTGAGTAAATTCGATTGTTGTCATTGCGTGGAGGTGCGTCAGTCCGTGGGAAAAACCGCGGAGGATTTTCGAATTTTCAAAAAAAAACGTATAAAACAAGGACAGACATCAGACTGCTAGTAGCGGAGACAGGCTTGACTAGATTCGGGAAATAATACTGAATCGATTAATATCGACAAAACGGTGAATTGGCTTCGCGTCCTTTCGGATACACGAATACATCCTTCCTGATAAAAATACTTCTTCTAACGAAGAAAACACCGAGCTTTCTGCCGATCGTTTTTTTTTTTCTCTTTGCAAAAGCAAGTCTTTTTTGCATTATATCCTAACTGGAGAAGAGTAGTGGATCCATTTGGGGGATCCTAGGCGTAAAAATTTGTAGGTAAATCCAGTTATACTAACTATATGCGCAGACTACGAGATCTAATTACTTAAGTAAGAGGAAGATAATCTGTGTTTGTTGGTACTAAGGGGGAAAAGTGTAGTATGTTACTAGTCTGAATGAGCGATAGATTAAGAAAAGCGCGGCCATAGGGAAAATTGATTCTCAGCCTCGTTAGAAGCACTCAAGTGAGAAATGATGGCCTATGTGGCTTACTCGCCAAACTTAAGTCCTTCCGCTTACCACTTGTTTAGATCGATGGGACACGTACTTGTTAAGAAGCGCTTCATTTCTTACGAAGATGTACAGAAACGGTTCAATAAGTGATTTGCCTCAAACTACAATCGACGAAAAACGAGTCTATGCCGTCGCTTCAATGAAAAATTTCAGAAATATTTAAAGTTAATTCACATGAATTACGTAGCTGTGGATGAAAAGTGGATTCATCGCCACCCGCACCCAAGATACACGACGAATCGGAATGATGGATGCGGACATAAATATCGGCGGGAGAACTTATGTTCACTGCTTTTTAGATTACTAATAACAAGCCAAGTTTGTACTTACGTCTACGTAGGAAAAGATGAATGGGCGATGGCGAGACGTACATTATTCAGTCGCATTGGATCGCTTGAAAAGGAAAAACTACTCCTCCATAGCATTAACGCACCAAGTCACTGATCAAAAATGCCATAGGAAAAGCTGTTCGGATTTGAGCTATGAATTGTTTCCGCAGCTACGAAATTCTTCAGTTAAGATTCGGTGACTCGTACATGAAGGAGGTCATGTTGTTGCCGAAAACGTTATGATCCCCCTATTAGATGGGTCCTTAGTTATAGGCTAGACAAGGAGTGGGTTTACGTTCGCCAGTAACCTAAATGCGCTGCAGTCAAGATTATCAAGAACATTGTGGAGACAATGCGAACTTTTAGTTGCTTCCATTATATAGCTGAAGATGTCATAATTAAGCCCTTAAATGCTATGCTATGTGATGGCGTACTTGTGCGTGTCTGTGATCAGCCGACAGCTACGATATAATCGTAAAAATAGTAAAAATCACAAGTGCTTCGCTAACATTGGAGCCTTCTGCATGTCTTCTGCATGACGCACCGAAAAGCGAAATAAGAGGCCATTGCGATGCTCTTTTCGTTCTTTAGCGGAATAGTGTAGAGCAGGACGCTTGAAAGTGGATTTTACTGCAAATTCTGGCCTACGATCCAGTAAAGGGATGAAAAATTGAAAAAGAGTTCATTCGATTTTGCTCTCAAGAGCTATCTTTGACTTAACAGACGACAGAGACGATTTGTTTAACTTGTCCATACAAGATGAGATACGGAATGAATGTCATTTTTAAATGCTCGCCTGCTTCGAACATTTGCTTTGCTTACGACTGAATTTGTGGAAAATGCCTTAAGACTGGAAGAGCAGGAAAACGAACTTTGGCGGCGAGAATTCGAAAAAGCTGTTGGGAAAAAAGCAAAATAGAAGATCACATAGATGATGCATGGCTTTGTGTTGTGAGACGTCTCTGTGTTGTTTTGTTTTTCTTGTCAGCGTTTTTCGAAATCCAATCCATTCATTCCATGGCGAACACATGTTAAATTTCTTGTTTGCTTAATGTCGGTAATGGGTATCCAAGTTTCGTTTTAAGCTGAATGAATGTTTGTTTTTGTTTTTGTTTTTGTTTTTGTTTTTGTTGTTGTACTTGTTTTGATACTTTAAATACAGATTGACTGACTCTTTGCATACGGTAGTAAAAGCGGTAGAACGAATCCACTTTTCTACATGCAATCGATATATCTTACGATACATTTTTATTTTCGTTCCCACAAATTGATTTTAATCGAAAGCGATCATCTGGAAATGTTGAGAGGTTTTTATCCAATACTTTCATTGCCGCACTTTTCTCTTCTCTTCACTTCACTTCACCTCACTTCACTTCACTTCACTTCACTTCGCTTCACTTCGCTTCGTAACTTGCGAGTAGCAGTCTGTTTTAGGCCAGGCAGGCAGGCTCACTACGCGCAGCCTGTTGATATCGCTTGAGTAGTGGTTTTCTTGTTTCTCTTATTTTTTTTTTCTTTTTTTTTTTTGCGTTATTTTAATTCTGTTCCTTAACATTTTCAGATCTTTCATATGCTAAACGATATCGAGAGAAGAAAAGGAAGATTCATTCAATCATTTTCTCATTCATTCATTCACTCATTCGATGTCGTAAAGAAAGACATTACGCAATACATTAAAATTACTTTCAAATCTTCTCATTATTAGCAAACAAATATATATGACGTCATATACATACATACATATGTGTGTGCGAATTGTATTAAAATAAAATCAATGATTGCAATCCTTTTCCTTTTCTCTTTATCTTTCACTCTTGCAATGCGTTTAAATAGAAATAGTTATGAGAGAAAAAAATGTTTCTTTTTAAATTTTTGCAATCTGTAGCGGATCCATGGCCCGCCCGCCATTAAACACTCTATACGAATTTGCAGTTATTCGTGTAATGACTTTTCAAAATCAACCACTATATGGAAGGTGGTTGAAAAAGTGATCCGATCCGAAGCCACTTCAATAGCACCTATCCTTGGGCCAAAATATGTCGGTGTAGCAACTTTCTCAGAATATCTCGAAAATTTGCGATCCGTGTATTGAACGCCAGTATACATGGCCAGATAGAAAGACGGGCAAACGGACAGACGGACAGCTAAACTTAGATCGCTCCGTATAATAAAAGACGAATCCTTCTGGCTGTCGCATACATCCGCACGCACTTAAAGTGTAGGGTGCAATGAAAAGAGAAAAGTTTCATTTTCAACTTGGAGTAAATGTAAGATGACTTGAGAAAGCCTTTAGGAAATCGCATTAACTCCTCATATTTTAAAATTCATTTCATTCATTCGCCTCATAAACGTAGCCAGTTATGGCTAAGATGCGAGGACAAACGCACTGCCAATTAAGTAAAAAATGGTCGAGTTCAAGATGAGTTCATCAGCTTGAAGCGGATCGCTGGATGCATTTTTGCTTACAAGATATCTGACGGACTACAAGTTTTACAATTAGGACAATGCGTTCAAGGATTTGAAGCATGTTTTGGTTAAGTGCTCTGCAAATTTGGTGACCATCGGTATAAGACGAAAGGACGTTTTACGAAACGGGAACACGTCTATACAACGTGTGCTTTCATCTGGCACTTCGTGACAATGGATTCAATGGATCTCAGTTCGTGTATCATCGGACACCATCCGGTTAAACAAAACATCGTATGGGATCCGCAACGGTGTCACAATGCAAGGCTCGATACTTTTTTGTCTTAAAGCTCGATTTTTGTTTTTGCAGTTAATAAAGTAGTTGTCAGTGGAAGCGACTATAGTTGTGTCGGGGTTTTAAGCGATTTTTAGAAATACTTTCTCTTTGGATACAGAGCAACAGAGCAACTGTGGAGTTAGGCAACGAGATATATGTCGGGATTAAAAATAATTCATATAACTTTAGCTTATATTCACACTGCGTCACTTAGTTATGATCCGTATGTCGTTTGTTTGTTTGTTTGTTTGTTTGTTTAATATATTTTTAGGCACAGTATCGCGTGTGAACGTCAGCTGAAGGCTTATGTAGCGATGGGTTAGTTGTTACCTATGAACTTGCATAACAGTAATATGGA
>KK499789.1:1365393-1379686 GCA_000688715.1 Glossina pallidipes | reverse complement strand
GAAAAGAAAAGAAAAGAAAAGAAAAGAAAAGAAAAGAAAAGAAAAGAAAAGAAAAGAAAAGAAAAGAAAAGAAAAGAAAAGAAAAGAAAAACAACAACTTTCTACCGCAAAGCCATCGCCGACCGAGCCAACTCGATAAGAGGCGATAGACGCTAGACGATTGACGATAGACGGTAGACGATAGATGATAGTAAAGATGAATATTTCGATAAATTACAATAAAAAATTAAAATACATTTTATTATAAAACAATTTAATTAAGAACAACAACACAATAGAACCGCATCACTAAGATTCTAGGAAAACGAAACAAAAGAAATATTTCTCTCCTCAAACGGAATACAATATCACCTGGGATGGAGTTTGGTGTTTGAGAGGTGTGTAGATGGGCGACATCACGATCATTTCGTGGAGCAGGCACAATGTCTTGCATTGGGATAAATCATCGGAGGAGACGTTAATCAAAGGTATGTACATATGACGGACAATATTGTTTACGATTTTATCGAGTCTTTGTTCCGCGGTGGTTTAGTCACAATTCGCGTACTTACACTTAGACATGATGTGTTTGGGAAAATTTTAAATCCTTTACAGGATAAACTGCCGTGTGTTTGTATGCTGACGTATGGATTCATAGAATTATTCTCTTTCCACCATCAGATCAATAATTTTAAATACGTTATGGCTTTGACTACAAATTTTGACGTGTTTGACGGATTACATCGATTTTAAACCTCAACTTTTGAAATTCGCTAGAGAAGATATATACGAACGATTGACTTGGGATCGGATAACGTTCAATAACAAATGTCCGAAGAAACAGAAGGTATTGTTATGCTCGTCGGGAATGTCAATCCGTCCCTTGGCTTTTCGTGTACACGCATACAAACCTACATGCCCTCTCTATCTATATTTATATCCGTATCTTTACATACACACACACACATATATATATATCCGCACACACACATATGTATATATATATATATTCATATATATGCCCAAATATATAAGTGAAAATCTTCCGCGGAAGGTGTGTTACCCATCGAGCTTAGAGAGCAGCTATATATCCGCAACGCAGAAAAGCGAAACAAGAACAGTTGAGGCAGATAACATCGACATCCGCAAGATTAAAACAGCTATCCGTCAGGATGTGTTAACGGAATAGAAGCAGCAATGGGGAAGCGACTTAAGACGAAGGTGGACTTACATCCTCATCCCAAATCCTAAAGAGAGACCATGCGGTCTGTGCCAAAACTGTTTTTGTCTGCCCGATTCGGCCATGTTTGCGAAATATGCTCATCTTATCCTTCTCTGAAAGTAGAAATTGCACCATGTAACTCGCTGTCGGCCATTTTGGCGGACATGAGCGGACGGAAAACATGCTTCGGTAAAAAACCACACGAAATCGACATACGAACCCATAACTTCATGCGAGGACGGGCGAAGTGGAATGACATAGTGAGGATACACAATTCAGCCCTAAAAGTCTATGCCGAAGTGATTCAAAAGAGGTCATGATGCCACTACGTGCATAAAAAAAGCACAAAAAGCCACATATACATACATGCATGCATATATCTGGCATATAACGCTTTAAGGAACATGTTTGCATAGGCTTCGGATAGATCCATAACGTTTCCACTCAACTTTTTGTGCTTGAAAGCCTTGTGCCAAAGTATGCTTACAGTCGTTCGTCTCTTATAACAAATTGTTGCAATCACTTGTTTATGTATCGCTCATTGAAGAGCAGGAAATTTGTCATTGTATTAATAATCATTGCATAAAAACGCGTATCGTACACGTAATTAGATATATATTTTCGATCAGTGTAAGAGTCCAAGTCAGTTTGGTCTTGCCTACTTGTTGGTCCGCCTGCCATCCATTATTAGAAAACTGAAGCATGAAATATTTGGAATATTTTTAGTTAATATCCGCAGATCATGTTTAACAAACGCCCAGTTTAATTTGCGCCCAACTGCTCCGCTAAGCATGAAAAAATTTAATGTTACATTATCGGGACAGAACGGGAACAGTTCTGAAATTTATTATGAATATTATGACGAAGCATCGAAAACTTGAGAAATGAGAAAGCGGACCAAGATGACTGCCCTGAGCAGAACGCCAGAAGTGCCGATAATTACTCTGGATTGGCGAGAATCCACCAACACCCGTTAGGTGCGACCAGAGAGGTAGCATACCTAGGATCAACTCTGTCGAAAGCTTCCTTCTCCGGGAAAGGTCGTCATCATTTCGTTTGTGATCGGATTGTGGAGGAGCTTTGTAGATTGGATTACAAAACTCGAGAAGTTTAGTGGCAGTTGATCTATGGCCTCTCCTTTTGCACTCCTATGTCGCTTACGTGTCAATTTTGCGTTTTTTACACCTTTACCGCTCCTCCGTTAAAAGGATTAGCATTTGATGAAAAGAAAAAAAAAATCGGAGGACAAAGGCCTAATGGAATAATGAATACATTGTCATCAAGTCTTCGCCTCTATAGGGGAATATTTATGGTTTTCTCATTTTTTGTAACAAATGTATGAGAGGAGGTCAGGTGAGTGGCGAATGGAATCCCATCTTGGTGATCTCCGCTTCGAAATTGATGGATTTTATGAATTCTCAAAGCAAATGCATAGGAAACGCATGTCATGACTTGCTGCTGATAATGAATAGTTTTCGGATTATTTGACATAGAGAGAATTTTTGATTTCTCTCTCAAAGTTGATTTAAACAACTTGGCCAAAGTGTTGTTGTTGTATTGTTTTAAATCAAAAATTCAGTCATCCACTCACTTTTCGAGCTTTCGACCTTATGACCACCTAGACATGATCGATTGCAGAAAATGAGAATTTCCTATTGATCGAGAAGATATATATATATATATTCTTTGCAATTCTCTGTCAACATCTACTAATTGTTTTCTTGAAAAAGAGCAAAAAAAAAAAGAAAAAAGTATTTATTAATTGAAAAACCAAGTCACACCTTAGCCTTAGTCGATGAAGTATCGAAGGAAGGACAAAATTGCAATTTCGCGATTATCTCGACAGTAATGCATGTTACATAATCATTCATGAATCGTTTAACTATTGATCGAAATATTGATTCGTAAACTCAAGGTTGTTGCAGTAATTCTAGTTAAACCTTTAAAGCTTTTATTTATTTTTTCGTCGTTTTCGTCTTAATTAACGAAAATGTATTTTGGGCGTTTTTCGAGACAATTATTTCAAATGAATCTAACACATAATGTTTTTTGTTTCTTTATGTTTAATTACAGCCCAATATGGCTTCCAAGAATGTGGAGTTAATTGACTCATCATTAATCCTAGTCGGTGCATTTGTTTGTATTATATAAATGTAGGCACGCAAATACTAATAAGTGTAGTATATATTCACGAATGTTGATAAACTTCGTTACGTGTGTGCGTAAGGTTCGAATGAAGCATACAACAATCGCACCTTTTTAAATTGAAATCCAAACTGTTATACTTGCATTTGCCAGAAAGAAATGAATGCATTGCTCTTCGCATTAAGGTACGTTTATTATATGCCCAGCAATCCGTCCCATTCCTTTCATTAAGAAAAGAAACAACACAGAAATTCAAACTGTTATATTTACTTTTGCTAGAGAGGAACAACCACACGATTCGATGAGGGAATATTTATTTTCCAAAAAGGCGGAGCTTACTTATGTATTGGCATTGGATATGAGAAATACTTTGTCTTCGAAATCGTTACAGATGAGAAGGTAATAAACGAGAGAAATGACTTCAATTCGGTGAGATGAAAGGAAAGGATTTTTGTTTTCTATAGCGAAATTAATTTAGATCAGCCTAAGGTTTTCGACAACATTAAAATTGTTTCTTTGTTTTTCTTCTCAAAAGCGCCCTCTCTATGCTGTGTTTTAAAATTGCCAAATTTCAGGCGAATACTGCCAAGTTATGTGCGTTTATCTTTTAAAGTGCTGCCAAATTATATGTGTGCTATAATAAATTTACAGATATGCATATACATTTTACTATAAAAACGCATTTTTTTATTCCTATCTCGTAATTTACACTTCTTTAAATTTAATTCTTACTTAATGTTTCAAAACATTACAAAACACCAAAGATATTGCTTGTACTATTTTTTAATTTATCAATCACTTTATGAATATATGAAAATATGAAAAATTTATGAATATATGAAAAATTTTTATTCGATTTTTAATCATTTAATCGTTTCACAATAATAATAAATAATAACAATTTTTTTAATTTACTAAATTCTTTTAAATGGTATTGAAATCAGATAGAATGATCCTGATTCAATACTTTATAAATATATATATAAATATATATATAATAATAAATCTTCCTCTGCTTCGTCTAGTTTCTTTTTTTCTCCGCTCCTAACACCTGTTTTTTGTTTATTACAGACAAGTGAAACTTGACATCACTTTATGCTGTTATTTAACGGAAAGCAGCACGTTCGTGATGTTATTTAACAGAAAGCAGCACGTTCGTGATGTTAAAGCAAAAAAAAGTGATCGTTCTCAATAACTATGAAAAGTAACCAAACATCTGTAGCTGTGTAGCTTCAAAATTTTCTTTTATGTGAAGTACAAGTATAAATAATCAGCTAAGATAAAATTCTATGTAATGTTAGCAGAGCGGACCAGTTCATCAATTTGCAATGTCCTTTTAAAACAGCTGATGCTTAAATATTATTGTGAATTGCAAAATGCTGCTTCTTCTTCTACCGGAAAATTTTACAAACAGGCCACGAAGAAAAAATAAACTTTGGGTGTAGTCATTAAAAAAAGCAGAAACTAGAATTGTTTAAAAAAATTTAAAGCAATTAATAAAAAAAATTTTGTAAAGCAAAGTCAACGAACAAGTTTGTAGTATTATTAATACTAAAAAAACAGAGAGGAAGGAGTACAAGAATCAAAAAATGTCGAAGAATAAACTGAACTTAACATTGCCACCGGTAGATACCTCTGCAGCATCATCCCAAGTGGTACCCACACCACCTTTTAAAACACCTTCAGGCACAGAGTAAATATTGGCTTTAAGGCTTTTACTATATCACTTTCCATCACTAATTATTGCAGTACATTATTTCTACTAATACTATGGCTAACTATTTATTATTATAATATCTTTTATATTTATAAACACTGGAACAACAAACACTTTTGCCCACACTTAAGAATACAATCAAGACGAAATAATTTAAAAAATAAGAAAAATGTTTTTAATAAAATGATTCGTAATTGGTGCAGATTATAACAAATCAGGTCACATTATAATTGCAGGCGCATGTTTCTATGTGTATGAGAGATATTTGTGTATCTTTTAACATATTTAATCCGTCCGTTCAAAGCTCCTTTCAGTTGATGAAGAAATAATCGAAGGAATACGTTTACTAATCTGCAAAGGCATTAAGTTCGTTAAGTCATCAACCCGCGTTCTTTTATTAAAGTGAAATCAATTGAATCTTCTTCCTGAAAATTGACTCGTTTCCTGCTTTCGTTTGCCTTTTGCTATCTTCTTCATTCCCTTAATATTTTTGCTTGCTTT
Organism: Glossina pallidipes; assembly: GCA_000688715.1. Classification (NCBI taxonomy): domain Eukaryota; kingdom Metazoa; phylum Arthropoda; class Insecta; order Diptera; family Glossinidae; genus Glossina; species Glossina pallidipes. The sequence goes on along the minus strand of KK499789.1, from coordinate 1,374,122 downwards.
TTGTTTTGTTGCACAAAAATTCATTAAAAAGTTAACTTAAAGAAAACATAGTTTGCTGGGTAAGCCGAAGACGAGCATCGAAGCCCTTACCGAAACCCTGGAGGAATTGGAAATGGATGACACGGCTCGTAAACGTATTAAAGTATTTCTCAGTCAAAAGGAGAAAATTGGTGAGCTATCAGACGACGATCTAGAGAAATTGGGTGAACTGGGCTCCGGTAATGGTGGCGTTGTTATGAAGGTGCGTCACATACCCACACAATTGATTATGGCACGAAAGCTGATACACTTGGAAGTGAAACCTGCGATTAAAAAACAAATCATACGTGAACTAAAAGTATTGCACGAGTGCAATTTTCCACACATAGTAGGATTTTATGGAGCGTTTTATAGTGATGGTGAAATCAGTATTTGTATGGAATATATGGATGGCGGCTCATTGGATTTGATTTTGAAACGAGCGGGCAGAATTCCAGAATCAATTCTAGGCAAAATAACGTTAGCTGTGCTTAAAGGCTTGAGCTATTTAAGGGATAAACATGCAATTATGCATCGAGACGTCAAGCCCAGCAATATTTTGGTTAATAGTAGTGGCGAAATAAAAATTTGTGATTTCGGTGTGTCTGGACAACTTATAGATTCCATGGCGAATTCTTTTGTCGGTACAAGAAGTTATATGTCGGTATGTTTCGATGCCCATCGAAAAAACGAATTATTATATTTTATAATTCATTATTTACTTAACGTTTTAATAGCCTGAGCGTTTGCAAGGTACACACTACTCAGTGCAGTCGGACATTTGGTCTTTGGGATTGTCGCTTGTGGAAATGGCTATCGGAATGTACCCTATACCGCCGCCAGATGCCAAAACAATTGAAGCCATATTTGATGAAAGAAATGAGGACGGCACACAAACTGTGCTTGAACCTAAAGTAATGGCCATTTTTGAACTGCTCGATTACATTGTAAATGAACCTCCACCTAAACTAGAGCATAAGGTATTTACCGATAAGTTTAAGGATTTCGTAGATATTTGCCTGAAGAAAAATCCCGAAGAACGAGCCGATTTAAAAACGCTATTGGTGAGTATTTCTCAATATGGTTTTAAAAGAGAGCGAATGTTTAAAATTTCATATTTATATTCATTTTTTTTTTTTTTTTTAGAATCATCCTTGGATATGTAAGGCTGAGGAGGAAGAAGTTGACATTGCTGGCTGGGTATGTAAAACAATGGACTTGCCCCCATCAACACCAAAACGGAACACATCGCCCAATCAATAAAATATTTAGCATTCATAATTTAATGTATAACCAATCTCACTTGAAAAGATACATGCTGTATAATCTTAATAAACTATGTGTACTACTACTACGTGGAATGATAAATGCAATTTTATAACTACTTATCGATGAATGCATATATATGTATGTGTGCATATGCGTGTGTGTATGCATATAGTAGCTAGCGTATAGTAAACGAAGTTGGCCTAATGAAGTGAATTGAAATTCTTAATAGTTCGCAAGTATTTGTGCCTGCAGTTCACAGGATCACTTGATAACTCTTTTTTTCTGCTTTTAATTCAACACCTTTTGATTATCAGACCGAACATTTTCATCGAAGTGAGAAAAAAATATATGCATGTTTTATGAGATAAGTCAACATATTTGTGTACAACAATATTGACTATGAATAATGTCATGAAAAAATTACCGTCAATAAATTCATTCGCACTATTTTTTCGTGAATTGCCCGATCATGAGCAATCAATCAATTCATTAAAGGTTGCATTCTGGAAACTCGCGGCGTAAAGGCTCCGAATAAAGGAAGAACTTTGCGATTTCATCTCTAACAAATAAATTCGGTGCAGCAAATATCCTAAAAGGAAGCTATCGAAGGTTATTTAAACTTGTTAAATTTTCTGTATTAAAAATCGAGTTATTGACAATAGCAACAAGAACGTTTTGTTTTCTTCATTCGTGCTAAAAATTCATTTGAACAGACCAAATGGATTGCAATTAACGAAACAAGACTTAAGCTAATCAAAACGATCCTTCGACAATGTAGACTAAAGTCGAACCAATCAAAACGAGCTCGTCGATAAATGTAAAAAATGTAACAAATGCTTTTTAAAATTTAAAAGAAAAACTTACTTCAGTTTTTCTTTACAGTGGCAACGCCGTAGCGACTAGCAGCGGATTGTTGGCCATTCTTGTTTACGTTAGTGAGTTAAATATCGTAAAACAGTTTGTTTACAAAGAAGTCGAAATTTGCACAATATATCAGAATTTTGGAAAAAGTAATTGCAGAGAAAAAAGAATCAAGTTATAAATGAATCTCATAACAAAGCAATTATATTTTGAGAATAGCAAGAGGTTCTGCAGCCAAGAAGAATCGGTCTACTAACAAAGCAAAGGCAGTCCATTAATTCCTTGGTTTTTTTATTCAAGTGCAAGTGTGCGTTGTAAACTTTAGTTTCTCCCTTCCCTCCCCTCCCCTCCAATTACCTATTAGCTCTACAAGACCAGCGCAACACTCACTATTTATTGTTCATCGTTTCTGCTACTGGTTGTTTCCTTTGTGTTAGCTGTCGTGTTGTTGCGGTGCTGCTGGCCTCTTTATTGCAACAGAAGTAGATGAAAGCCAGGTGCAGCTGCAGAGTTTACTACGAAGAGTACTGGTTGTACTTGGTTCAGTTCTTTTAGTGGTGCTTACAGCAACGGACGAAAAAGTAGCAGTTAAGCAAATTCAAGTTTTAGAAAATTAATTTATAAGTTGCACTGTTATTGCAAACAGTGAGAATTTTCGCCCAATAAAACACAAATCATCAGTAAAGGTGTAATTATTTAATATCCGGTCATCCGTTTGTACGACACGTTCCCCAAGCAATACAGAATACAGAATATTTGCATTTTGAAAAAGTCATTGCATTGCGTTCGCATTAAGGGTGCTGGTGCACCTAAACATTAATAACAAATATTGTCACAGTATGGCTGCAAACAAAGAGAGTCCAAGCCGCGATTCAACAACGTCATCGTCAGCACGTATTTCGCTGCTAGCAGAAGAATCTCTCACACGCGATTACAGCTTAGGCAGTCTGGCCTCAGCTGTCAGTCAGGATGAATTTTTCCGTTGTCGCGATCATGCAGAGAGCGTACTCAAACGCATGCAATTATATTTGGAAAATCAACAGCTGTGTGATGTGGTCCTTATAGCGGGCATAGATGGTCGAAGGTAAGTCATTTTTTAAACTGCCTATTATCTTCCCTCCGAGAGTTAATGGCCGGAAACTATTCATGTAGTTGCGACGCAAAACATATTGCACACCATATCCCACCATAGTCCATCTCATCCATATCATTGTCTTGCAAATGATTATAACAAAGAAAACATATCAATTCATTTTCTTCCCACATAATTGTTATTATTACTCTATTCCGACAATATCTCTTTGTGTGCATGTTATATCCTCCTTCCTTCGCCCGTTTGTCACATCGCACGGCGATACATGTTATAGTTAATATGCCATGGCATGTATCATTTTCTTTGTTTGTAAATTGCTGCTGGTTATGTGAGAAACAAATGCGGGAAAATGAGTTGAATGTCTGTTTTTTGTGTGCGCGGCGTTGTTGTCACTTTGTGTCTTTTTTTCTTTTTTTTTTGCCGTTCTTGTCATTTTGTTTTCCTTTTTTTTAATACTAATGATTTTTACATTCCCTAACACATAAATTTACAAACGCAAAGATACGTCCATCGTGTTAGGAATGATCAATTAGTTTACAACAGCCGTCGTTCATTCACTTTTCCTATTGTTCGGCATCGTATGGCGATTGTTTATTGATATTAATCAACATTTACACTCGCTATTTGCAAGTGCTTTTTTTTGGTCCACGTCATCCGTTACATTTCAACTTCAAAAAGAAACAAGGGATAGCAATTGCACTTGAAATTATAAGCGGTAAAAATGCATTTGTCTTTCAAAAAAAGAAGAAAAAAAAAAGAAAAGAACTTTAATCTTTTCTTCTGTCTGTCTTAAGTATACGACTAATTAGATTCGAAGCAAATTCAATTTCGTATTCATTTTTCTATTTTTTATTGTAGAGTGCCTGCCCATCGTCTAGTTTTGTCTGCATCAAGCGCGTACTTCTCAGCTATGTTTACGGGTTCGTTGCGTGAGACTAAGGAGGAAGAGGTGACTTTGGGAGAAGTGCACGGTGATGCTTTACAAATTTTAGTACAATACTGTTACACCGGTTTTATTGAATTACGTGAAGATACTGTGGAAACATTACTAGCGACGGCGTGCCTGTTGCAATTGAATGCCGTCGTCACAGCGTGTTGTAACTTTTTGGCAAGACAACTACATCCTTCAAATTGTTTGGGTTTCGCTTTCTTTGCGGAACAGCAAAGCTGTCACACCTTGTTGCGGTTGGCCAAGGCTTATACATGTCAGCATTTTATGCAGGTCGGTAATATTTCTTTATTCTTTTTACCCTATGTATAGATTAAACAAAACGCTTGAATGTTTACCTTTGCGAGCAGGTATGCAAGAATCAAGAGTTCTTTCAGCTAAATGCAGAGCAATTGAGCAAGTTGCTGGCTAGTGATGATCTCAATGTACCATCAGAACAGGATGTCTTCCATTGTTTAATGTCATGGATACAAAATGATCCGAGCAATCGTGACAAACACATTCCCGAACTTTTGGCTCTAGTCAGGTTGCCACTCTTGCAGCCATCATTCATTATGGATCATGTGGAGAGTGTGTGCGCCTCCAATGAGTGTCAGCAATTGGTTATGGAGGCTTTAAAATGGCACTTGTTACCAGAAAGGCGTTGCTTAATTGCCTCTGAACGTACTAAGCCTCGTAAATCTACTGTTGGGCGTTTGCTGGCTGTGGGAGGAATGGATGCTCATAAGGTTACAGAACTAATGAACTAATGAAGCGATTCGATTCGATTTAACATAGTTTGATCGTTTACTTTGTTTCATAGGGGGCCATTAGTATTGAAAGCTATTGTCCGCGTTTGGATAAATGGACCGTGTGGAACAATATGTCAGCCAGACGTTTGCAATTTGGTGTAGCTGTAATGGATGATAAACTAATTATAGTGGGCGGACGCGACGGTTTAAAGACCCTTAATACTGTGGAGAGTTTAGACTTGAACACCATGGGCTGGACGCTTTTAAATCCTATGGGCACACATCGTCACGGTTTAGGCGTGGCTGTGCTCGAAGGACCTCTATATGCTGTTGGTGGTCACGATGGATGGAGTTATCTTAATACGGTGGAAAGGTAAGAATTGAGAGTATATTTATAGATTTAGATAAAACCTTTGACATATAATGCTTCAGATGGGATCCAACGGCTCGCACTTGGAGCTACGTTGCACCAATGTCTTCTATGAGATCGACGGCTGGCGTAGCTGTTCTGGGAGGACGTCTTTACGTAGTGGGTGGACGTGACGGTTCTGTTTGCCATCGTTCCATAGAATGTTATGACCCTCACACAAACAAATGGACTACGCGAACCGCGATGAACAAAAGGCGTGGCGGCGTTGGTGTACGTACAAAAAATAAATTCATTTTTTATTAATCAAGGAAATGAATTTCTCAAAACTTATGATTCTTTAGGTAGCAGTGGCTCATGGATTTCTTTATGCTTTGGGTGGTCATGATTGTCCCGCTAGCAATCCTTCAGTGTGCCGCACCGATACTGTTGAACGTTATGACCCCGGCACTGATACGTGGACCTTGGTTAGTTCACTTGTTTAATTTAAGTGAGAAACAGAAAGTCGAAACATTTTCTTTATAGATTTGTTCATTGAGCATTGGTCGTGATGCAATTGGTTGTGCTTTACTAGGTAATCGTTTAATGGCTGTGGGGGGATATGATGGCAATCATTATTTAAAGACTGTGGAAGAATATGATCCAGAGGCGAATGAGTGGAATCAGGTCTCGCCGTTGACATGTAGTCGCGCCGGAGCTTGTATTGTCGCTATACCCAATATTATTCCGCCAACATCATTGCTGCCCAGTTCAACAGTTTAGTTATTCTTAGTATTTTTATTATTTTTATTAATTAACATTCTGGTGTTTTGTTTGCATAATTGTGCATCCTGCATATAACCTGAGATATTTGCATTTGTCACTACTGCTGCTTATTGCTATAACATGTGTTTGCCCCATGTGCATCTGTGCGCTTTATCAAATTCAACCTACACAGTTTATAAGTTGACGTGTGGAAAATTCGACTTTTTTAAAGTGCTATTGTTCCTTCTGCCTGAAAGACATTTTAAACATTCCAATGCTCTGCCTTCTAATAACGATCATTTGTATACTTCCTACTTTCTGTTTTCGTTTATTATTACTGTGTGTTCCTCTTGTTCTTCTTTTTCCGGTACTTCTGTTACATTTTTTAGAAGAAATGGAAACCGGTTAGGTTAAATCCGATTTGCTACCGCCGTACAGTGGATTTTGTCGATTACTACAATCTTTAGAAATAAGCGACTTTATACTATATAAATATTTAATGAATGAAGCATTCTTTACACGCGATATGTATTATTTTATATAAAGCAACAATTTTATCATAGTTTAAAGCGAAAATATTTTTTTAAATATAATGATTTATTTTACTATAGTGTCCGCACACGAAGAACGTACAAGAAAATAAATATGAATAAACTTTAAAGTACCTGTTTCCTTACTGCACAGAAAGTCTTCCCATTTAAGAATGGATAACGTAACGAAATTTTCTTTTTTTTAAATATATAAAGTTACGCAATTCCCTTGAATATTGTGCCAAAAAAAAAGAAACCAAAAGTCTGGCAGCATTAGTATTCAACAGCTGATTTTTCGCTATCATTTCATAACGCTTGATTACTTGTCGCAATTTGTACAACGATTGAAGTATAGTGCTAGAAAACATAGACCGAATTTTATAATACGGATAACGATGGCATTGTCTAGAGGACGTACTGATGACTTGCCGAAAGATGCCGTAATTATTACCGAAAGACAGGCTTTAGCTTACCAATGGAAAATGATCTCCAACTGGGACAAACCCGGAGAAGTGTTTGTGCTACATGCCTGTTTTGTTTTCTAACTTAATTATTTGCCTTTCAGGTGGAGTTTACATTATTCACCACCTGCCTTAGGATCGTTGGCAGTCTTTACGAGTGTTTTTATAAATAATCATTACCGTAGAAAACTGCGATTGGGCACCTATGGTCGATTCTCCACTTATCTGCCCATTGTGATAATACCGGCTTTACTTGCTGTCGGTTGCCATAGATTATTCGTTCAAAATTCGCTTGTTCTACGGGGAATGTCTGAATGCCCCACTTGCGTACAGCTGAGAGCAGCTGCATTTCAGATTGGTTTCGGTGGTATTTATCCCGGCATTCTGGCTCCATTTGCTGCATGCATGTTCGCTACACGTCATTTCACCTATCGATTGCCGGGCATTACAGAACAGCCTTTAGAAGTGTTGAAGTTGCTACAAAAATTTGCTAAACCCATTTTACCGACGATGGGTATGATCTTAGCCGGCCAAGCTTTAATAACCGTCTATTTAACTTATAAGCAGCAAAAACAAATTTTGGAAATTTATTTGAAGATGAAAAAAGTTGAGCAAAATATAGAGACAGAGTTAGGTATTTAAAATATAAAATTCACATACACAATTTTTTTCAAAATTCACTCACAGATATGCAACGGTATTTGTAGCAGCACCTTTTTAAAATTAACGAATGCGTTATCGGCTTTTTAAAACGGTGGCATCTTAAAGCCAAAACACGATGTCAAAAAGGAAAGTAACCGTTAGTCGTTTTCACTAGCTTATTACGATTACTACGCGAAGGCAAGCATGTCCGTAGAATTTTCGTCGCTAAAAATAAATAAGGAAAAGTTAACGATTTTTATTAAAAACCTATTGCAAGGCACGTACTATTCTTGCAAATTTTTAAAGGAAATGGTTCCAGGATGAGAAAGAATTTCAATACTCAGTGCACAGACAGATTCGACTATAAATATTACTATTAAAAGTTTTTTTTGAAGTCGTCAACAAAGAGATGGAAGCCAGCATAATTATTTTTACTAACATTTCTATATTGCCACGGCAATCGATTAATTATACAACACAGAAATGCATCATTCCATTGTCGCTACCCACTCCCTCCATCAAATTCAATTTAAAAATGCATAAAATAATTATAGCGTTGGTTTCGCACTACAATCGATTTCTTGGTTCATACAGATTAGTATTCACTTTCATTAAATTGTGATGCAGCCAAAATATATTTATACGTAATTCTGTTTTCTAACTGGCGTGCTTTGCGTAATTCACGTTTTATTACTTGTTTTAAAAGTACAATTGTTTCCTTTTTGCCAGATCAGGCAAAAGGGACCATAGACCAATTCTTGGAGTAGATGACATTTGTAATAGAACCTCGTATTAAGGCGATGTATCCAGTTTTGTTATAATGGTTTTCATTTTCGACAATACTTGCCATCAAATATTTTTGCTCATTTCGGTAGATTGGATAAGCTGGATGGGTCCATGGGACCGGCTTGCAATAAATATCTCAAATAAATATGTCAAAAAAGAAGATATACAATAAAAAGTAAAAGCAATTAATTCAAATACCCAATATATGTAAATATGGTGTGGTAAAAGCCGTTAAAGCAATTATTTAATCAATTTCATCATTTACTCTTTTAGATTAA
>KK499789.1:678597-721212 GCA_000688715.1 Glossina pallidipes | reverse complement strand
CGTTTACTTCTAAGTTAGACATTTTTATTTATTTATTTTATTTACTTATTTTCTTTGGAATTTTGAATACGTCTGCTTATTTACGATTTCTGGCCAAAATCACTTCACTCACTTCTTGCTAAGCTAAGGTGGAAAAACCAAACCATTTCGTGAAATTTTTGCGCCCAATCTCAAAGATCGCATGTTATTAGCTGATGGAATATTTATTTCTTTAAGATCGTATTTTTGCAAAAGTAAAAAGCACATCAATCCTAGAATGCAGTACGTTGCAGTATGATTATGATAAATTTGAAAAGAAGCAAATCACCACAAGATGTCTCCGATTTTCTGTGTGCAATAATTGAATTGAATGAAAAGAAGGAGACTGAAATGTTCTACATGTTAGTTAAGGGCGTTCAAGTTGTTAGATTAACATAAGGGCTACTTAATTTTGTTCCACTGTTATATAAACTTAACTAAAGCTGCAAGCTCTTTAAATTCGCATCTGCAACAATAGGTGGAATTGATATTACAATAAAGATTAACAATGCAGAAGGTTTTGTTCTTCTTTCGATGAAATTCAATCCCCACAGCAGATTTCTCTTAATATTGATTAATCTTATTAACATTTTTTCGCTTAATTAAAATTCTACACTTACTTTTCTTGTTCAAAACTGAGAATTTACGTATTATTCATAATATGTGAATATTGTTAATTTTAAGAAATATTGGAACTCATGTATTGAACTTTTTTACGTTCGTGCCCCTTAACTGATGGTCAAAGTCTTAAATTGTTAAATTATTAAATTTCATATTCATTTTGTTAATTAAGTTCTTTATCATATGTGCGAATATATGGGGTGAACACTTGTAATGACTGAGACAATACATGTTGGACATTTGCTAGCTTTAGCTAACATTATAATTTTAAATTCAGTGACTACAGGCATTTTCATTCTCTCATTCTATTTGCAACTTAAGTATAGTGTTCATAGACTCCATTTCATGTGGGCATTGATCCTAAACAGTTTTTTCTCTTTTTAGCGAATCATCAATTGGCCTCTTCACGGAAAAATCGCAACTAACTTTAGGACTACTTGGATTCAATTTTTATTTGTCGTTTATTTCGTTCTAATTCATTAGAAAAATTTATCATTGCTTTCTGCGGATATCTCAACAACAACTATTATGGTACTTGCATCTATCCCAAACAATAGAAGTAGAGACGGCATCTACTGCCTCCCAAAATCAAACACTAGCAAATAAAACCAATGAAGTAAACAGCAACTACCCAAAACGATTAAGAAGTGATGACAGTGTCACGCTTACAGATGTCGATCCACATTAAACGATGATCACAACAAGTAAACTCGATTCGCTTTGTTTGCGGGATTAGAAATTGAAAACATCCGTACCAGCAACCGTTACTAAAGTGAAAACCAGGTCCCAATCCTAGACATAAGGCATCAAGTTACACTGCCCTCCAATCTTCCTATATAACATGAACGTAAAAGACCTTGTAGAACAACTCCAGGTCAAATTACCAAATGTGTCATTTAAAGTTAGAAAAGTAAATAAAAGGAAAAATTAAACTCGACTATACAGACTCGGCGGCCCATTCAATAATGCGACAAACACTACGTGAGCAAACGATTCATGCTAACTCATTTACACCAAAAGAGCTGAAAAAATTTCCATTACAATAAGAAGTCCAGACTATGGTACAGAAACAGAACAAGGTAACAACGTCTTGGACGAAAGTGCTCCAGATGTAATACCGAAACTAATAAAATTCACTATTTTGACATTGGGCCCTTGTTAGTGACGCCCCTGCCAGGCACGAGTCACTTAGCAATGTCTCCCAACTAAAACACTTACTGAGTCAAACAATTAGCTGAGGAAAGCCTAAGAAAAAAGCCACAGAAATCCAGTGTTACCAACCTGATGCCAATGCTGGGGTCACGTATCCAACAATTATAGATTCCAATAGAAAGATATGCAGTGTGATCAAAAACATCTTCCAGCTGAATGTCGAAGAAAAAAGAATGAATTTCTAAATCGATATTGCGCTAACTGTCATGAGACAGAGCGTATTGCGAATTTGAGAGGATGCCCACCATACAAAATGTATGTAGAAAGACGCGAAGAATCAATCCAGAAAGAACTTGAGGCAAAAGTAGCTGCTAAAAAATGCCAACTACACCATAACATATCATCATTTATATCGCTCGAAAAGTCTTTCGCAAATTTATTCAATTCACAAAATGCTCAAAGAATTTTACCACCTCTTAAAGAAACTGAAAGTCCCATATGGTTCACAGATTTAGAAATGTCCCTACTTTCAATGTTCGCCCTCTCATGGATTCCTTCCACCAGGTCGGTCTGGCGAACTCTCCATATCATAATAAAAGTGATGTCGCCTTTATACAAGAGCGCCACTTTAGAAAAAATGAAAGAGTCAATGTAGTCGGGTATAGCTTTAGTTACGACCACTCCCATAGCGGAGACAGAATTATGAAACTTTGACTGATTTGTCTCAGGAGGTACTTTGAATGGCAAAAATACGGGTTGGATAGATCTATATCTTTACTTCGATAATCCTTACACTTTCCCTCGTTTTTGGACCTCCTCCTGCTAAGCCCTGAATTGCTGGATAAAAATCCGTCTAATTTCCGATTTCCGAATGTATTTCGCGCCGTGGATTTCAATGCCAGCCATCATATCTATGGTGACACAGTAACGTCGAACAGAGGCAAAGCTCTTGTAAATGTAATGACTTCAAGCAGTTTTCGCTGCCTGAATAACAGTTCTGCTACCTTCCAATTTTCCGCCTATCACACCTTTACAGGTAGTATCCTAGATCTCACCTTTACCTACTCATCATTCTTTTCTCCTTTAGCTGGCGTATTGGAAGTGCTGTTCTGGGTGAAAGCCATCACTTGACCATCAGGTTCGATATCTGTGATAATAGCATCCGAAAAATTATTAATTTCATGTCGCACAAATGCCTCTTCAATAATTTGACGAAAGTATCTCTTGTCCCTGAGATCTCGGATATTCAAACAACTTTTCAAGCCGGACTTAAAGCAGCAACCACGAATTTTTACGACGTTAGATCCTTCTTGCCGAAACCGTGATGGAATTCAAATCTCACGGCTTTATATCGCCGACAGGAGAAAAGTTAACAAGTATGCCTCCCCTGCCAATTTCAAAGAATATGTCGAGAAGGACTCTGCGCTGGAGGTAATTCTCGACCTTTTTGGAACTTTATTTATGGTCATCGCATTATATGACGTAAAGCTACAAACCTTCCTATCTGGACGGACGCAGGCAGTAAAAATTATCTGGACCTTGTAAAAAATCATATACCTTGTGGCACTCCGTTTGTCTGTTCTGTTCTCCGACAATATCACCCCTTTCTCATACAACCATTGCTCAAGGGTCTTGCATTCGAAAAGGAATTCCCTGCTGCTGGTTGCGACTCTTCAATCTGTTCACGACCCACTTGCATTAGCTGCAGGATTGCGAAACCCACACCTTTCAACATGCTGATGATTTTCTGCTGGTTTCCGTCCTTGAGGATGCCGTCGAAAATCTCTTCCTGAAAGCAAATCTTTTTTACGACGAATATGCAAAAGTGAATCTTTGTTTTAATCCAAGCAAGACCAACGCGATCTATGTCGTAAAGAGATAAAAAAAACTATCAATCCTTTTGTCATTGGCATCAAAGTTACCCAACGAAGATCCTTTCGTTTTATTGGAATCTCCATTACAAAGAGGCCTTTAAAAATTGTCGGTCTAATTCTACTACGCTACTTACTAACAATTATGCTGGCTAGCGCCCATGAAAATTCCTCTTGATGTGCAAGTCCCTTGTCCGAACGAACATTAAATTTGAACACTCAGCGACCTGCAACCTTCCAGCACATGTAGTCAACAAAAGAAGGATTCTACAAGTCAGCACGTCTATGACATCTACACGCTGGACAAACCCTTCATTGAGCAATGCGATCTTGTCTGGGTTCTTGGTCATTGCGGTTTCTGCGACAGACTTCTACGCACGCGAAGCTCAACTTAATGATGAAATTATATCTGCGAAATATTCGCCGAAGGAAGCGTTGCGTTCAATTCGTAATATCATTACCAGAGCACTTAATGAGGAATACATAAACGTCGCAAGACGAAAAGCGGATCGTCTTTCCTACAAGGTATTTCCATCCACATCCTTTAAATCTTTACCGGACTCTCTTGTCTCGTTATGGGAGAGCAAAGTCCTCTACAGACTTATGATAAACCCTATCTGAAAATGATCCGAGCAGTTGACTGAGACATTTGTGACCTATGCCTGATAGCGAATCGTCTGATCATCTCATTTTCAAATGCAAAAGTGGAACAATGTCAGACTGGACTTTTGCTTTCTCGGTATGTACAACCATTTGATTTTTTGTTTTTTTTAGACGTTTGGAGAAAACCTCTTATATGCAGGTCTATATCTCTAGTTGCATGACATAGAAGTCAAGGATTGAAAGCGTGCTGTAAATCAGCAGTATTTCGAATGAGTGAAACTCCAAACGGTGCCAGGAAGTAATACATCAAGAGTGACTTCAGTGCGAGTGTAGTCAAACCGGATACGAAATCCAGAAAGAAAAGGCAAGATTTGAGTGAGAGCAGTGAAAAAAGGATAGGGCAGATAGAAAAGAGAAAAGAAACACAGTTAGAGAGAGAAACCGGCGGTTTTCATGAACGCAGTTAGTCCCTTCAGATGAGAGTAAAAAAAAAAAGAGGGAATTTAAGGAATTTGGAGGGTTACAATTAAATTTTTTTCAAACCCGTAAACTGGCACGCAAACAGAAGCAATTGAATATGACCTTGAATGCGGTATTAAATCGATGAAATGACTTGGAGGTATCCATAGGTGTTATACATCATGTAACAAGCTCGAAAGTAAATTCGAAACGATTAGAAGACCATTTTATTTTAATTTCTAGTCGTGTAAGTGGTGAAAGTACTGGACGGTAAGCGAAAAAATAAATTTTCCGATCTATAAAAAACACTGTCCGAAGAAATGCGTCCATCATTATGCAGTCTGACTGTTTCACCCATGATGGTTTCGCATAAGTCAAGGAATAATTAGTGAATTAAAAACACGATAATGTTGCTGCCCTTTCGCACGTTATAGTACGTCATCACTTAGGAACGAAGTCAGACCCAATGCCTGAATAAAAAATGCTACGTACCTCACGTACTAGAAAAGACCAATGAAATGCCTGAAGAATGAAAAACGGAAGCCTCAACAAGACCGTGCATACACACGCCTTGGCAGCGCCGGTAGGTAATTCCAAAAGTCTGAAAGCGAGAACTTCGACGACATCCGTTTCCTAAATATATATGTAATGCTGTTCAATATTGTGAAACAATCACTTTTATCCCAATAATTGAAGTGAACCAACCGGACAAGCTTATCAATCAATTTTCCAGCTAACTCTATGACTTTCCTATTATGCTCTTCATCTATAATGCAGTTTAAAATACAAAATTGTATTTAAAACGGTTAAGACAAGGGTGGTCCACATGATTTTGTATTCAATAACAATAACGAAACGTTAAGAACACTAATATAAACAAAGTAAAAAAGCACATAACTCAATCTTCTTCTTTGATGGGAATAATAGGCTGCCATGCGTTGGGGTTTACGTAAATGTTTGAAATGGTGCCACGTAACGTAAAAATACCACGATTTAAGGGCACGGGCTTAGGCTTCTTTGCCGCCTCCGATAACCATTTCTCCCATGCCTCGGCAGCCATATGTCTTCGCTGTTCTTCAATTTCCCGACGCTTCTCTTCCTCTTGGCGTTTGATTATTCGACGACGTTCTTCCTGCTCACGTTTGCTTTTCTCCCATTCTACTAAACGGGCTTTAGATTCTGCATCACTTAGTTGAGAACGTGTCGGCTTTTCTGACAAATCGGAATGGGTTGAGGACGACTTGATCGTTTGTTTCGAACTGATTTGTTGCATTGACGATTGTTGCGGTGGTTGGCTTCTTGATTGACGAGCTTTTGCCTCTAGCCATTTTTGGAATTTTTCTTCGGCTAAACGTTTACGTTCTTCTATTTGCTGTTTTTTTTGTTGTTCGGCTTTTTTCTTCTTGGCAGCCGCATCAGTTAGAAGCTTTCTAAATTATATATAAAAGAATTTTCTCGAAATGCATTGAAACATCATTTACACCTCACCTTTTGGCAGACAGCCAAGTCTCGTACGCAGTGTCCGGTCTCAAAACTATCTTGGCCGGCTCGCAGTATTTGCGGTAGGAAAACGTGCAATCCTGTGTAGTAGGGTAATTGTCCTCGGACTGCAAGTCCAACGGTGGCACGATATCGCTTTGAGTTTCCGAAACCGCTGAGCCCTTACTACGAACGCTTTTCTGAACAGCACCAAGCGTTCTTTCCGTTTCGTCACTTTTCTCAATGTAGGCGGCCGGATTAACATATCTAATAGAAAAAAAGTTGCGTGTGCTTTATAGGTTTTGTAATTATTGTACATTGCGAACAAGAACCATACCGCACGCTGCCTTTGATTTCGCAACTGCGTGAACTGAGGTTTGATCTAGCAGTGTATTCAGTCAAGTTTCGTGCCGATGGTCGTCTTTCCAGCTCGTTGCCATCGTCATCCACTCGTGAAGTGTAGAAAGCCATCTTCCTTTCGATACTTCTCCGTTTCTTACCCTCCTGTTTTTTTTTTTTGTTTAATGTAAAAATTGGGTTAAAAAAAATATAGCGCTTGAACGGCGTATTCTATTATTTTCGAACGACGTAAATAGTTAAAAAAAAGTTCACATAAATTTATTCGGTTTCCTTTTTTGTATGAGAGACGAAATATGGGGAGTGCGTTATACAAGAATTAGTTACAAAACTTTTATGTACTAAATCGGAAAAAAAAACTAACAAAAACTGCGAAAATATTGAATTTTGGAAAGATTTAAGTTTTCTGAATTCAATGTTAGCTATGATGAGTTTAGAATTTTAAAACGACAGTACTTGTATAGAAATGAAAGTACAGTAGTTGTTCGAACAGTGTTTATAGAATGGGAATATCAAAGCAATGGTCGCCTATTGTAGCGTAGTATAGATGGCCTATATGCTGACAATTTCGCTGTGGGAAAAGCTATTAGGCTCAAAATTCCTCAACGGGCTCCGCAGAATCGAGCAAACATATCTTTGTCTTTGAAGAGATGGTCATCTGTTGACGTCATAACAGTCTATTATCCTATAGACTAACATCCTGACAATTCCATGATGAGAAAAATGTCTTGTAAATCCCCTGAAGCTGGACTCTCTAAAAGCGACTCCCTGCATTCTCTTTACAATAACTTCTTCTACATTATCCTTTGTGTATCTGCAAATACGGTATTTTTTTATTGTTAGTGGAGAGTTCGTGGTTGGTGACGTATATAAAGGCATAGACAGAATTCTTAAATATTAAGGATGATTTCTCAAATTAAATAGGTTTAGAGATAGATGTAAAAAGCGATGATCCTTTTCTCTACACAGCCATTTCCATTTGAATTTTTGGATAGGGATTATAGTCCACAATTTCGAAATCAGAGTACTTGAAATCCTCAATATTTTCCACGGCACGTTTTATTATCAATTTAGGGAATGCATGCGGTTTGCGTGTTAATTGCTCTTTCAATGGTTGGATATGCGTTTTATAAATGTGCGTATCGCCGGTAGTGTGTACAAAATCGCCTGGTTTTAGGCCGGTTAGATGTGCAATCATAGACGTTAATAATGCATACGATGCTATATTAAATGGGACACCCAGCCCCATATCGGCACTGCGCTGATAAAGTTGACATGACAGCTCATTATTGGCTACATAGAACTGGGCCAAGCAATGGCAGGGTGGTAAGGCCATTTTTGGTATATCTACTGGGTTCCAAGAGGACAAAATCATACGCCGATCTGTAGGATTTGTAGTTATTGTCCTAATTATCTGCTTCAATTGATCGACTCCCTCCGTACCATAAGTATCGCGACAAGTACGATATTGTGCCCCAAAATGGCGCCATTGAAAACCGTAAATTGGCCCCAAGTCGCCTTCTTCGCGATCACTGAACCCGCATCTATCCAGAAATTCACGACTAGCGTTACCATTCCAGATGTGAATGTTTTTGTTCTGTAGGACTTTCGCATCGGTGCTGCCGCTTATAAACCAGAGAAGCTCTTCACACACTGCACGCCAGAACACTTTTTTTGTTGTTAATAACGGGAATGATTCTCGCATATTGAACCGCATCTGAGCACCAAATATAGATAAGGTACCAACACCAGTACGATCAGTTCTTTCAACACCTATAATGTAAGCAATTAAACCATATGCTGGCACAAAGCTATTCAGGCACACCTACCAGTAGTTAAAATCTTTTGAACTAAATCCAAATATTGTTGTTCATCTGGATTGTCAGATTGCTCAGATTTTCGCCGGCGATTGTATGAACTGGGCTCAAGTAATAAGTCGGCACCTCGTCCCTCTTGAATTGTTTTTTTTATCAAACTCCCGTTTACTTCTAAGTTAGACATTTTTATTTATTTATTTTATTTACTTATTTTCTTTGGAATTTTGAATACGTCTGCTTATTTACGATTTCTGGCCAAAATCACTTCACTCACTTCTTGCTAAGCTAAGGTGGGAAAACCAAACAATTTCGTGAAATTTTTTTTGCCCAATCTCAAAGATCGCATGTTATTAGCTGATGGAATATTTATTTCTTTTAGATCGTATTTTTGCAAAAGTAAAAAGCACATCAATCCTAGAATGCAGTACGTTGCAGTATGATTATAATAAATTTCAAAAGAAGCAAATCACCACAAGATGTCTCCGATTTTCTGTGTGCAATAATTGAATTGAATGAAAAGAAGGAGACTGAAATGTTCTACAACATGTTAGTTAAGGGCGTTCAAGTTGTTAGATTAACATAAGGGCTACTTAATTTTGTTCCACTGTTATATAAACTTAACTAAAGCTGCAAACTCTTTAAATTCGCATCTGCAACAATAGGTGGCATTGATATTACAATAAAGATTAACAATGCACAAGGTTTCTTTGTACTTAATGTTGCGGTTTGAAATTTCTACAATCGAAAAATAAACGATTGCCTAAAGGATTTTCTTCTTTTGAAATTTCGAACTTTTTCCTAAGCGATTTAAAAAAAATTTACTGTGTTATTTATTTATCTTTTTTCTTGTTTTTGTCCGCCCAGTCGGTCAGGCAATGTCTCCCATGTGTGTATTACATGGTGATGGTCAGAAAGAAATGTAGCGAGAGTGATAGGGAGAGCCTCAAGTCTGAATTGTGTCCACACGATCGCCGCGTGTTTTACAGTGACCAACTGAGCACTCACTGTAGTTACGAGCGCATATGAACCGTTGTTAATCTCTAGCACTGAGAGCAGGGACATGCCGTGTATGCGACTTTACAGTCGTCCTTTTTAATTATTTGGCGAATTGCACTCATGTTTGGAAGTTATAGCCCAATGTCGTACCTGTTCATATTTAACCTCTTTAACACGCTCAAAGATGGCTTTAGGAAGCATTTATTGCAATTTAGAAAAATTTCGATAGGAAAATATGTTAGCGCAGCTTCATAAAGGCGACCTCTGAGTAGATATGAGGCTAAGATCGATTCAATAGCTTTCAGTGTTTTTGCTAAGAGATTAAAATTTGGGGATGAAATGTTTTTCACTTGTCACTTTTCACTTGTTTTTCACTTGTTGTTGTTTTCACTTGTCTTCGTCAGATGCAGAACAAGGGGTTCCTTTGAGCATAAACTCTTCGAGGAAGAAGAATGAGAACAACTCTTTAGCCATTCAAGGGCGTTGTTATGGGCCTGGAATTGCAGACTACAGACTAAGAAAATAAAATAAAACGTATTTATAAGCATATTTCCAAGTATATCTCTCGAAACGCGATCTTCCGAAATGGACGTCACAACAACTGTTACCATTTCCATTGTCTTCAGTTTCAGGGTTCAGTGAGTTAATTTAAAAATTTGTTGCTAATAAAAAATCGTCTTTTGAGAGGGATTTAGAGAGGAGTTACGAAAAGTTTTGACTTCGAGCTACGATTTATTAGCAATGGAACTTAATTCTTCTTCTTCTTCAGAAGAAATGATTCCATTCCATTTAGCTTTCGCATGTTTCCTTCCAATTTATTCTTTTTTTATTTTTCCAAGTTTTTACACCTTCTAGGATGTAGTGACCACATCTTATGCATGCATGTAGCTACATGAGAAGTGCCATTGCTTACCAATTCATTACAACCTGACGCTTTCAAGAGCCAAAAAGCGATTGACTATTAATAAGCAATAAATAGAAAGTTTCTTCTTGATGTCAACTTTAAATAATTCACACACTCTCTTTCTCTCTCTTTCTCTCTTTCAGAAATTATGGTACAATGAGTCATCTCACGTAAGCATTGTCTTTTTTCCGTGCCGCAGTAGGAATACGAAAGTGTTTTGTTAAATCATCATTCCACCATCAGAGTTTAAGAATACACTGTGAGGACGCATTGACGGAAGTAGCATTAAAAACTTCATTCATTGGAAGAAGCATTTGTTATTTTGGCAGAGTAGTCTGTAGAACTTAAGATTGAGAGGAGGGATTCTTGAGTTTATAGGTCAAGGTTTATACTTTTGGCATAAAATTTGCAGAGAATCAAAAGTCGAATTTAGATAATGATTGCCTTATGGTGAGAGTTTTGAGAGAGAACGATCTCTCCAACAACAACACGATCGCACGTTAAAGTTTCCACAGATAAGAACACGGTTCTCTACATTCGAAAAGTTTGAGAGGATGATGGATGGCGGGATCTAAATCAGCGAATGAAGTTGGATTTCTCAGTCTTTAATAGAGTTCCCGATGCACGTGACTGTATCGGACAATCGTCGCTACATATATGGTGTATGTTGATATTTAAAAATTCTTAATCGGAATTGGAATTATCAAGGAAGGCTGCTCGGAGAGAGATTGTTCGATAGGAAAAGATTGGTGACCGAGGAGGTTGTACTGACAGTTAGATCAAAGGAAGAGGCACACGAACGAAGCGTAGGAGTTCATTGAATTCTTATTCAACTTCCTTCAGAAGGGCTTAAAATACACTCACCTCTTATTATACCGATTTAAACTTACCTGTCCACCTGTCCACCTAATGTCTGTCCATGTATTTTGGTATTTAACATGAGATGTTTTGATGAAATGTGGCACACTGACGTATTTGACCCAACGACTATTGAAAACGAATATTGAAACTCGTTCGAATCGATCCAATTTTTCGGCCACTCCCCATGTAATGACATATAATAATTTCAAAAGTCGTCATGTCGTCATGTTTCTCGACAAAAGTTGCTGAGTAAAATAGTATTTCGCCATTCGAAATTTTTCCGAAAAGTCTGGTTCGGCTGGGGCTATTTTTTAAACCCTCTTCAAAAGCTGAATCGTTATATAGTAAAAAGGTGTAATTTTTAATATTTGATAGTGAAAATTAATTGGACAACGAAGATCTCTTATCTGTAAGTGTGTCTTTGCGTGAAAATAATGTGTAACTTTTGGTGTATTATTCCCCCAAAACGAGTGAGTAAATTTGTTAAACGAAGGCGTATAGGGTGCCCAATAGTCGGACTTATCCGACCATAATGTTATTTTATTTTATTTATTTTTTTTTTTTAATTTTTCACCTCAAATGACGAGAGCGTAAGTGGGTTGTCGTAATGAGAAACAGATTTGATTAAATTTACGGGAAATATTGCTCTCGAATGAATTCCGAGATTAATTTAGATTGTTGTTGTATCAACTATTAGATGAGTAAGGGATGCACAACAGTAAAACTTCAAAACTGCCAGTCGCCGTGAAATCCATGCTATTGCAATTGTCGTGAGTGTCTCTAACACAATAATGCAGACGAATACAATTCGATTTTATGAGTTGATTCATAATATATTTCATGCCATGCGTCTGTATTGAATGTCCTTACAAAAACAACAAAAACAAAAAAAAACAACCGGGAACACGAGGAAAGAATTATCTGCAGTGTGAATCGAATCCACAACACCCGTCACATTAAATATTGTGCGTTTAGCAAGTTATAGGAGTGAAAGCCTTCTGTTTCATAATTGCATACGGAAACCCTGACGCCATTCCCACCGTAACGAACAGACGCGACGTTGTGATTTCTCACTCAATTCTATATAGATTCACGGTGCGGCCTACGTTCTACTGTGCTGTCCGGTGCAGCCGTGTACCGGTAGCAGTCCGCCAAATACATTATGCACTTTGTAATGCCATGTATCCCGTTGATACAATACTTTGTAGTAGAAAATATGATCGTTCATGCGCAGAGCTGCTCCACTCATAGTGCTAATCGCGGAGACGCACGTTGCTGATATGACTCTTGCACTCTGAAGTCAGATTTTTGTTTTGGTTCTCTTTTATCACATAGTTGCGTATTGCTTTACCTACGACTTTAGGTGGAATGATATATGCTATCATATATGATATAATCAGTGCATACTCAGCGCCTTTTCAGCTGTTATGCGAATCGACTTGTTGTTCATGTTTAAACAAGTGGTCTTAGGTAAACTATGTGACCATGTGACCAGACTGGTAGTGAATATACAACAAGCTGCCATCGTTCGAACAAACAAATAACTCACGTTCAGATGAGTGCATAAATACTTGATTGTTGATAGACGGATGCCATTACCATATATTAAAGGTAATGGCGTGTTATCGTTTTTTGTTTTCGTCTATCATTATTACCGCGAAACGAACGAGGTGCCGGAGTAAACGCGAAAGCTCTTCGATCTCCTCGACTTAAGGATTCTCGTGAATCCCATCACCCTTTTCGGTGCTGAGCATTATCCTGTGTTTGTCGCTACAAATTCTTCGCAAAGTAGGCGTGCATTTACACCAAATATGACAAGTAGGTTGTTCTCCCGAAGAATCTGTACAAATGGCTTTCCGAGATATCCGCATGAGCCAGGAATTTTATGGTTAGCGCGGCCTATATTTTCTGTGGTCTTACCGCAACTTCTTAATGCGCCAAAGAAATTTCATTGTTGCTTACAGCGACGTGGTGTATGCGAGTGGTCGCGTTATACCTACTTCGACCAGTGCCACAGCTAGTCATTATAGTCTGATTGGATTAATGACGATCGCAAAGTTCGTCATGAGGGTAGTGGCAAAGAAGCGAACCAAGCAGAGATCATTGCGGGCCTGCGGGCTTGGATCTATAAATACTTTGTAAGCACTTGACAAACGCATATACCCGATATAAACGGAGACATAACTGTTTACACAATATGTTAGCAGTATTGTGTGGAGTATTATTCGATTGTATAGCATGCAGCGGAAAAAGGCTGTTTTATTTACTTGTTTGCTTTTAATTAAAAATTTAATTGATTTTTCTTACTCTGGTCGGTGGTGGGGCTGTTGCGATTGTAGGTCGTTTGTATGTTTAGTATTTACACAGAAGAATTGATAAATCCAATATTCAGATGTACGTAGGTACGCAAGTACATCTTCACGTTGTGTTAACAAATTCAGATTGCATTTCATTGAGAAAAACGTCGACTTTGTTAATAATTTTGTGTGTTTTTATTTTCTTATATAAATTTAACAAAGTTGCAAATTGTTTTCATTAAATCATTCTGTGTTCTTATCTAGCTGTCCGGTCGATGAAAAAAGGACCATAACGTGAATTAAAGGAGTAATTGTAAGTAATCTTAAGTCACACGAGCAATCACTACAAGATAAGAAAGGGAAAGAAAATGGAGAGATCTATGGGGGCTAATAGTATCTATCAGAAGGTGTTCACACCTTAATCAATACACTATGAGACTATCTGTCAGCTGCAGTTGCATAGCTGAGGTACCCGATCCGCTACCGTCCTTCCTTGGTGACTACGCATTAAGTTCTTATAAGTCTTGAGAATTTCTTCTCACTTGCTATCAAATTCATTAGGGATCGAATTGCATCCGGTTATCTTCCACTTCCATTGCTCTGATCTACATAGAGCTACTTCAGATGTTAGTCAGACAAGCAATCGATAAAAACATGCTGAACAAGATGAACACACAAACATCTAGTTTTCCATGAAGACCGTCGCAACAAGAGTTATTGTGTTAGAGAAACGTATTGTAAATCGTTTTTTTCTTTTTGTAAACTGGAATGCATTTGTCAATCATTTTAAATGATTAGCGTTCGATAGCAAATTGAATATAGAAAAATGGTGTTTGATGGAAATATATATACGGGCGCCCCTCGCTTAACACGGTTTGGATACAATGCGGTCCTACATTTGCGGCAATTACAACACGGCTTCAGTATAACACGATTTCAAAAAATTAAATATGGATTTCTATACACCATACTAGTTGTGGTACATGGCGTATTAAATTTATGTAGACGGTTGTAACAACCAGACGATACACGATAAAACTTTTATTCTATAACACATGCATTCCGGATATGACTTTCGTTAAGATTATATTTGTGTTTAATGTATGTACGATATTTGAAGGTTGCTTCTGGGCGTTATAAAGGCTTTGACAAAAAAACAGGAAATATTGAAATTTTGATGCACTTTAATATTGGGTAGGTGTCAACAATTCTTTTTCATGCTTGTACAGTTACAATAGCCTCGCCCATGGAAGATTTGTTCAAACTTTTGTGGGCTTAGCTCCTTCAGCTTGTGAGTAACGAGCAAAAGATCAATCCTTCGCTCTTTGGAAAACAGAGGTGTTTTTACTTAACGTATGGTGTATATGTATCCTTCGACCGATTTAGTCCACATTCAATACCAATGTGCATGTAAAAGCTTCCAATGCTTTTGTCAAACTTGAAGTCGATAGCTTTCTTTTTGCGATCAGGAATCTGTTTACAATGGACATTATATAACCGAGCAGACGGACAACCGGACAAACGGACGTGCTGATCAAGAATATATATACTTTATGGCGTGTCTGAAGCTTCCTTCTGTGTGTTGTAAATGTTTTGACAAAATGGATATACTCTTCATCCCGCGGTGATGCGCATAGATACATGAACACTTTATAGGGACTCTGAACCTTTCTTCTGTGTGTTGTAAACGTTCTGACAAAATGGATATACTCTTCATCCTCCATTGATGAGCATAAATAGATGTTTACTTTATAGGATCTCTGAACCGTTCTTGACAGAATGACTGTGTACCCTCCTTAAGTCGGTGATGGGTACAAACATGATGCATATTTCTGCTCATTCGATTCAAATTCTTGGTAAAATATACTTGGATTTGCAAGTGCAGAGAAGTATAATGAAGCATTCGGCAACCTTCCGACTAGAGCTATGTGATGCCTGCGCTGTGTGCTGTGTAAAAGTCAAACGTTTCGTAAGCACAATCTACGAAATTATCTCTCTGTTGGACAAATGCTATTCTACCCATACCATCAGATTTAGTTTAATTCAATTGATTGCTGTCATCGTTGATTGTGTTTACTTCATTGCATCGCAATTCATTGATCGTCTAACTTGTTTACTTACTTATCGGTCTGGTAGTTGTATATAACATGTGTTGGGTGAAAGAATGTCATCCATATTTAAAGTCCACTTTGTTTTGCATATATATAGTAAAAGCCATAAGTACGTATGTCTTCGTGAATTCTACGTTTAATATAATTTATTAGATCTGCTTTCACGACAAATGAATACGATTTGCTTATAGCGCATCCAATAATCACTTCCGTGCTCTACACAAGAGCTATTCCCTAAGTTATTAATCAAAAATAAAACAAAAGAAAAAAGGAATTCGTTACAAAATTATACTCACGCAAAGTCATTTGCTAAATACTTTATATCTCTTCGCTTCACATCATCCTTCTCCAACCTTTGTTATGAAATACTAAAAAATGATGAATTTTTTTTGCATATATCCGTATATGAGAGGCAGGCCAAAATGTGGATTAACGTAATTCAAATTTAATAAAACATATATTCCTGATCAAATTATTATCTTTGTTTATTTATTTTCGGCAAAAAATAGCAAAAGTTATACGTCGCGGCAATACATTTTAATTTACTGCGCTTCACAATCTTCATATATGAAACGATTCGAAAAATAGAGTTATGTAGTAGTCCGAATGAGTAGCCGAGTAGGTGAGAACCGCGAACACAAAGTCAGTGCTCGCGGGTTCAAATCCCAGTGCGGAAGAGTTAACTTCATTCGTAGTTATAGTCTGTGCTGCTCAGTAGGTAAAGGCATAAACTAGGCGGCAGACACACAACCCACAACACCCCATTTCTTTTTCCGCACTGTTTTCTGAGTGATTGTTCACATAATGAAAAAAACACAGCGTAGGCAGTTTATTGAAAGTACGAAAGTAGTTCGGCCTAGTTCGGTAAGAGAGGTTGCAATTAGTACTGTAGGGCAGGGAATAGAGCTTTTTTTCATTTGAAAGTATTTTGCTTTAAGCTACACGCAACTGTACAAGTCATCATACTGAAGCGTACAAAACATACTTTCTTCGAGGTTTGAATACAGATGTGGCTTTGCGACAAAAAAATGAAATTATTTGCAAGGATAGCGCGGCTAAATCCTTGCAGAGAGCAGTGGTGAGCATACAAATCACGATATGGTGAGTTTTTAGAACGAAGGAAGTCGGTTCCATATAGCAAAAATCGCTTAGGAAATGTTTGCAATAACATGTAATGGTCCCACCTTCCTCGTCGTTATCAACAGACATTACTTTTTTCGATTCACACTGATTTCAATAGATTCCTGAGCTAGAAAGATGAAACAATTTTTCGAGATGGAAGTCGAAAACTACCTAAAAGAAGGGAAAAGGTTACAGGTAATGATGGACAATACTTTGGATAAAATATCATTTTCTCTGAATAAAGCTGCAATTTTGCCAAAAATCTCTCCAAACTTATTTGCACGCACAATAACTGCCAAGTTACTCTCTTTTCCAGTCACCAGGGAGAGTGAACGTAGAAGCAATCCAATCGAATCGATCATTTGCAGTAGAGGTTGTCCATAGGTCACAACATTTCAGAATGCCAAACTTGAACACAAAAATGACTGAAATGTCGTGAGACGGACAGACAACAACAACAAAACGGAGACTATATAAATAAACATTAAAACTTAATGTTACTCATGTCTTTCTTTATTGAGCGTAAACTAAAGGAGAACAAAGAGGGATTAATAATAATAATAAAGGCCTGGCAACGATGACTGCATTTCGTCTCTTGTATCATGCACGAATTGTTAAAATAAAATTGATTGTTTGTTTGTCATATATGTAGTCGAAGTTGAGGAGCAGCTTGCATACTGCATTCATACTGCATCGATGCAAGTTTTTTGACAAAACCTTACAATTTCTGCATGCATTGCCATCGACAGGCAAAATAACAACGATGTGTTTGTGAAAGCAACATAAAATCGTACAGTTAATATTCCAAGCTTTAAAATGTTTATTTGCATTGTTATTAAAACAATTTCGCTGTGATAACAAAGAACAAAGAAGAGGAAAGCAAATTAAATTAAATTAATTGAAGGAAAACTAAATGAAATTAAATTTTGTGGCAAATAGTTAGTTATTTGTCACAAAAAAAAAGAAAAACACATTTTCTGAGGTACAATTGTCCAGCGCTTTCTATAGAAGACAAGAAGTATGCAATAAACGCTGGCCGGCGTATTCCTCTTGAGACCTCTGCACTGCTCTGTGCAGAGCATAGCTGAAATGCTATGGCGTTACGCAGTTTTTAGGAGATCTCGTAAGATCGCATCAGGAAAAATGATGTGTGTGTGTGTGTGTGTGTGTATGTGTAAAAATTGAATGTATAAACATATTGTTTTTTTCTTATGGGACTAAAGAAAAGTTTTGACGCTGAGCTGCTTATGGAATTTGTTGAAAGTCCGCCACTTCCTACTAACAAGTCGCGAAATAGGGCCGTCCGTTCTAGAAGGAGATCTAGCTTTTCCAAATGAAAGGCTAAAAATGACCACATTTTTTAAAATAATATTCAAATTACCGGACATAGTGGAAAGAAAAAGCGAAAGAGAACGGAAGCGGGAGGGGAAATGAAAAAGAAAGAGAGAATGGCGAATAATTTTTGCGGTAGATCCTCAAAGGTAGCACGGTGTGAAAATTAAATGATTAAAGTAGACAATCAAGAGAATATAAGAAAAGCTCAAGGCATAAGATAGAAACTTGAATTCGATTTTTCAAGCTTTTTGCACCCTATGCCATCTGTGACGCAAGGGCGTATTAAGTTCGGGCGGATGTATGCAATAACCAAAGGGACTTGAAATAGACCCACCGTCCATTATACCCATCGAGTCTGAAGGTTATTCTGTCTGTCCGTCTGTCTGCCTGCCTTGTTTTCTTGCGGTCAATTTTTGATGAATTTTGGCTCACCGACATGTTATGGTCCAAAGAAGAATGCTGTTGAAAATGGTTCGAATCGGAACACTGTTTCGACCGCCTCCCATATAATGCCATAATTTGAGAACTTGTTGTGCAGGGTAGTGTGGCGTATTCAATGGTTCTCCGACAAGGTTCTTGCTTTGCGTAGAGGTCTTGAATTCTCTCTCCCATCTTCTTATCAAACAACAAGCATGATGTTATTAAAGACTTCTACCAGTACCTTCGTACCAGAAATAGTTAAAATTGTCTTCTGCTTCTAAACAATCAGCTTTTTTTTTTCTATTCTTTTCTTTTCTTTTCTTTTCTTTTCTTTTCTTCCGTCTTTTGCTTTAAAAAATTGTTTTTTAAAGACATTTTTCTTTTTATTGATTTTGCAGTTCATTAATGTTTATGCAAACAAATACTAATCGTGCGGTCAGTCCTTCAAACCGTATGATTTTGCATTAGTAATGCAATGCAAGCTATGTGGTCAACTGATTTTGTGCATTGTATCGCACATAATGCAAAATGCAAATTGCACTCCTTGTGTTTTGCGCTTAAAATAATTGGCACTTAGACAAACAGTATCGTCAGCTTTAAAATGCTAATTGGGGCTTTCGATATCACCTAGAAAAAATGAAAAGATTTATTAATATGCGGATTCTTATGTATGAAAGTCGAAGACGTGAGGTACATATAAAAATATTTGTTTTTAGATTTTTAAAAAACAAAATGGAGGCGTAATAGCTTTTACACAAAAATACTTAGTTTTGGAAAGCTTTTATCGCCGTAACAGTGCGGATCACAATTGGACACCGAGAAATTGTTGAACTCAATACCTAGCGAGTATCGTAAGGTTTTTTTCATAAAATCGATTTAAAAATAATAATAAAATAAATTATTTTTTTAAATGTCTTTCGAAAATCGGACGATCGCAAGTGACAAACATTTCCGTTTATCAAGGAGACTCCGCGATAGTAACCGGGAAATCTTATCACCAATCCGCAGTTAAAATTGTAAGACAAGCGAGCAAGTGTGGTAAGCCCAAAGGCCATAGTTTCGAGGAAAGCTATCATAGTACGGTTACACAACTATGTTGGAAAAATCGCATTTTTAAGTCATTTAAAGTTTTGTAATTCAGCAAAACGGTTTGGATATTGTTCTTGAATATTTAACAAATCGTTCAAATGACAAAAAAAGAAAAAGAGTGAACAGGACACGAATCAGAAGTTGTTGTTATCTGTTAAATCAGTTGAACAAATGATTCTGAATCATTTACTACAATAAAAAGCGCTTTTATCCTTCTGTTGTTCTTCTGGGTGTTGCGTAATATGTACACTAAGTGAAAATGGATGAAAAATGTGACCATCCTTACACTTCCACAGCTAGACGGATGGACAGCCGTCCAAAGCCAAGTTACAATAGTAGTGTCATTGAAACAACTGTTCGAAATCATATGGGTCTGTCGATAGTGTTGTCGTATATCTGTCAGACCGTATACTTATTGAGTGATGTGACAATTCAAATACTTTAAAGAAAAAATCGCTTTCCGTAGTTTCATTTTAATTTGGGGAAGGCGAAGCGCTTATACTAATAACGAATCATTTACGAGATTGCGTCTTACATGTTCATTGCGTTGATAGCCAGAAAAATGCGACAGAAATTGATGCGCTTTTATCCTTCTGTTGTTCTTCTGGGTGTTGCGTAATATGTCCACTAAGTAAAAGTGGATGAAAAATGTGACCATCCTTACACTTCCACAGCTAGACGGATGGACAGCTGTCCAAAGTCAAGTTAAAATAGTAGTGTCATTGAAACAACTATTTGGATCTGTCGACAGTGTTGTCATATATCTGTTAGACCGTATACTTATTGAGTGATGTGATAGTTCAAATTCTTTAAAGAAAAAAATCCCTTCTTGCTCAAGTAGTTTCATTTTAATTTGGGGCGAAGGCGAAGCGCTTATACTAATGACGAATCACTTACGAGATTGCGTCTTACATGTTCATTGCGTGGATAGCCAGAAAGAAGAAGCGACAGAAATTGATCGCAGTCTGAGAGGATTTCGAATGCTTGCAATTGAAGAGGAAACTACATTTATCATATATGTCTATATACACATATAAAATGAAGCTTATGGGGTGGATATCCCATGTTCTTATCTACTTTTTTTTTTTTTTTCTTGCAAATAAAATTTCATTATTTTATCTTATGATGTGCTCTTATTACTCTTATTACTGTGATTAAATTTTAATTTTCTATTAGTTTCCGTTCACAAAGCGGAAGTTTTGGGGTTTAACGTGAAACTTTATCTAAATGTTAGTTTGTTTGTGCTGTGGACTCATTACGAATTTTGTAGTTGTAAAAAAAAAAAAAAACATATTTAAATGTCAATAGACAATATTAAGTTTTTAATTATAATTTTTGGGACTTTTATTTTTGTTGTTTTTATGTTTACATATATATATATACATATATATATATATATATATATATGTTTATATGTACATATGAATTAATTCCGGAAATGAGATAAACTAACGACCATATTGAGGCTATTTAATATGAATAAATAAAATGAAATGAATGAATGAATGAATGAATGAGTGAAAGAGTGAATCTAATCGTTCAATTACTTTATATTAGTACCGAGCACAATATTGACCATAATTTTCATTTACTTTCAAAAATTTAATAAAATTTAATATTTGCTTATGTGCTGTTTGTGTCCTCTACATGATCTGGATAAAATTTACCAAATTCGTTTACTTCGTAGCTACGTAAGTAAATGCAAATTTTGCCTTCATCTTATTAAGATAAGAGTTAGTCTGGTATATGTGCTCTCTGCATAGAGAAAGATATCAATTACGTGTTGATGAATGAAAATTTTGATTGTTTAAGTTAAACTTGGAGAAGGAAATTATTCTTTCATTAGAATAACGAATGCTAATCACTATGACTGAAGAGATATGATGAACGATGCTGATGTTAAAACGATTACAGTTTCCTGCAATGGTTTTTGTTTATATCTCTCATTAATGGTGTTTTATCTCTCGAAGAAAGAACTCGGTGAGCTCATGTACAATTCCGGCCGGAATTAAAAATAATTAACTCTTTTCGCTTAGGTCCATCTCTCTGCCTACCCAGCTAAATGACATCAGTTTTGACTGTAAAGTAGCTAAAGTCATTCATAAGTTCAATGGCATCGAAAAAAATCTTTTCGAATAATTTACGTTCAGTCCGTGTATGTTATGTGTGCAAAATTCCATTCAGAATTAATCGGTTTACTACCCTCTGAACATACCTTCACTTCACGATAGATTATTTGCATCGAAGTACATGGAGCGCGAGCTGGCTCATACACATACGTCCGTGCTTCGTCGTCTGTTGCAATCTTATACATGACTTTTGAAACACCACAGGACGACGTTAGTTGACGTTTTGAGCATCCTGCACGATGAATGATGGTTTCGTGAACTGTGTGCCTTCACATAAACATACAATGAATCATTTTTGGTGTATTATCACGAGAATTAATGAATTGACTCCCTTTTGGATTAAGTAGCGTAGGATATTTAACGGTCGAACTTGCCTGACAATAGTGTTCTTACCCGTTTTCTTTTACAGAAGAGTGAAAGGTATCTTGTACATGCCGTCTGTTCGCTATGCAAAGCCCAACCAGACCACCACTTGGGTGCATATCTGCCATATCGGTCATTGCACTTTTGATATCGTGCAATGTTAAAAAAAGAAGCAAACGGAAACACGGACATAGCATAAGTACGTGCGCCCTACAAACTCTAACACTTCATTGTTAGGCTCTTCGCCTTCTTTCTTATAGTAAAAGTTTAAAGTAGTTAAGTGAGTGTACTAACATTCGGTCTCTAGGGATGATTCCGCATTTCTAATAGCGTTTCGGAGCAGACATCGCTGAAATGTGAAAGCAATAACTTTGCAGGTTCGACATTTTGGTTGACATGTGAATGTCTTCAGAAGAGTGAAAAAGCGAATGGAGAAGTACTTAAACTGCGCAACAGGCCAAGCAAGGGGAACTTCGTAAAGAAGCTGGATTTGTAGTGACGATGGCAAAATCGGTCGAAAGTATAGTTGTTAGTTATGTATAGACTTTCTTCTACTATTACCTGGAATGCTGCTTCTTTCGGCGACCGGTCGGTAAGCAATAGTTACTACTTAATCGCATAAGGTTCTGAACCAAAGCGTACTATATGTTATCGAGCAGTGCCGCATCCGCAAAATATGAATCCGTGAAACTTTGTGCTTGTGTATGGCGCTGACATTAGCACTTCCTTTCGAATGAGTCCTACGACACGAATCATACGGGTCTTGACGATTGATTGAAGTACATATTGCAGTTTTAGCAATTCCCGCTACACGAGGGATCTAACCCTCTCCATGGTCCTGTGTTCGCTTTTCTACTATGCGAATTCTTGAAAGAAGGTGATCTTAGAAATACAATTTTCGATGTGATTTTTATGGATCGGCTCGAAAAAATTTCCATAATCCGCTTGCAAGTTGACACTTTAGATTTTTGCCAGTAAAGGGAATGTAATGTTCAGTACGAAAGATTGTAAATATTCATGTTTTCATATTTTGTTTTTGTAATGCCATTAAAATTATATCTAATCGAGTTAACAAAGAATCGTTATTTTTTGCTCTCAAGTGAAGTGCAGGCAAAGTAAATCTGTGTGCTTCATAAACCATCTATGATGGGGTGTGTGTGCGCATTCACGTGACCTTTTCCGTAACCTTTACCGTATTTACTTTCTGTAGGAATTAAAAGTCAGCATTAGAGAGAGCATAGAATATAAAGTTTTTTTTTTTTCTACTTTTTATTTTTCATTATCCGTTACCCATCGGAGTGTCTATGCAAGAGTAGTGATTTAATAATGTTTTAACACTTGGAGACCAAAAGGTTAATAAACATAAAAATTCTAGAATTACATTATCCAAGATGTAGCTTAACAATATTTACGTTTTACTTTTCTTGCCAATAACTTTTGGTCCTCATTATCCGGTCTAAAGATATTCAAATAACATGCTCTTGCATATATATATATATATATATATGTAGGTATAATTTTTTGCAATAATAATTAAAACAAATTGTGTATATGACGCTTCAGTAGTTCATAGTTTATGCCAACATTTCTTATTGCTGTAAAGCCAACTAACTAATTAGAAGATTTTGTTGTTCATTTTACTTTCTTTGCTTTTTTGTTTCTTTTCTCGAAAATTATGTAAATTTTGTAAATAAAAGTTGCAATAATCTCCGGTTTAACGGCCATAAACTATTTTATATTCTAATACTCTAGCAATTTGGCATAGTTTTCGCATTGAGCGATCTTAACTACATCTATATCATTAGCATATATATATATATATATACATGTGTGTGTGTACACATAGATTACATCGATACATATAAGCATTTAGCATCATTTTTTGCATAAGGATGCTTGAACTGTTTGATGTGGTATTAAAAACAAAAAAAACAAAAAAAGCAAAAAAAAAAAAAACAACTTTAAAACTCTTGTGGGTGTTCTTTCAAACAGAGTTTATTAGTTCGTTTTCCCCTCTCAGCACACATTCGTCCCGTTCTCAATCACCATTTCACCAAACTGTTGGCATCAATGTCCCTAATAAACTAACTAAAATGCTAAGGATTCCATTTTGCTGAGGGGACTTAACGTTTTATTATCCATGTTTTCTAGTTATTTAATCTGCGTGTATACATATGAGTGTGTGTCAATGTGTGTGAGCGGAGTTGATTTAAATTATTTTGGTACATCATCCAAAAAGTTTTTAGTGTAAAGTGCAGCCAAAAATATTTTCCATTTATTTTGCCAGATTTTCAAAAAATTCATACAAAATATTGTAGAGCAGTATGTGGTCGTATGTGGGTGTGCGCTGGCTTAAGCATAAAGCAAACTCTTTTAAAATCAAACAGATGAGAATAATGCAGTCAGTTATGTCTTAAGTACCGATACCCTATAGGTAAACTGAAAAAAAAGTCGAATTCAATATACTTTCGATATGCAGGCGCTGATCCCTAATAGCCACCAAAAGAACTCATATCAAATCTTCCACGCCAACGCAACTCCTCATCAATAATTTATTCCAACTTGTTCAGATACTCGGTGAGCGTTGATTGATGGAATGTTTTGTTACCTTTCATTGTCTGTAATATCTGTTGGTAGTATAGACAGACCATTTATGCAGCTTTGCAAAAGTTTAAACCATGTTTGTCCACTTATTGCAGTAACATAATCAAATAGGGCCAGCAATCTATTTGTCATGCTAACGTTACATTGAGCGAGTTCTGCAACCAATGATTAATTCACAAGCTACACTATATAATTATTCTTCGGGTAGAACGTCCTTCCACTAAAAACTTAAAAAAAAAAAAGAAAAGAAATTTAGCTTAGTTAGGTAGTTAGGACTTGATAGCACACGAGGCAGTAAGCTTTTCAATCAGCTGGTTTTTCTTCCACGCAACTATTTACCGAGCTAATTAGCAAGTTATCCAGCCAGTGGTCCATCAAACCAGTCACTGACCTGTCTAATCACTCATTCTCCAATCAGTTACATCTTCTTACAGCTGCAAGCAATCCAGTCAGCGAGATGTTTATCGAGATAATTAATTATTGAGATAAGTAGCCTTCCAGCGAGTTAATTGCCCTTTTAAGGGGCTTTTTCAACCACCCATTAAATTTCGGCGGCTTCACAAATTATGCGGCCAATTAGTTCACTAGGCATTCAGTTAGCCTTCACTGCAGCAATTCAGGCAGAAAGCAACTGTTAGTTACCTATTTAGTTATCCAGAAGGCCAGTTCTTCTAGACTCACTTTCTTGTTAGAACTCACCTGTCTACTGAATGAGACAGGCAGCTATTAGAGTAGTTATTCAGTCCCAATTGTTAAGTTAACTCTTAATGGAGTTTTTACAAATCGTTGTTCATTACTCGGAGCACATTCGAACAAAAGCTTCATTATCACCAACAATTTTTTTGGGATAAAGAATAATAATAGAGTGTCTCCTACCCATTCATTTGATTAGATAATATTTTATGCCTTCCAACTAGTGCAGTATTTATATATAGAAGATGAGCAATAAAAATTTTGAAAGCTCGATAAGAGAATAAGAATGAAGGAGAAAGCATTGAAAATGAAAATTGCGTCATTGCGTCATCAAAATTGTTTCGGACCAAAGGATGTTAAAGACAATCTTGACAGCGAGGAAAATTAATTTTCAAAGCAAACATTCAATAATGATTACAGCCATGTAAAAGGTAGATGCAAGTCCGTTGAACGTACATTACGGAACTTTGTAGATATCAATATGAGCGATCTTCTTTGCACTCTGTACTTCTTCTCATGTTTTCGTTCCGGTTTAACGGCCTTTCATCACTTATTGTAAACTATATAAAAATGGTTTTCCTTTTCAATCATAAGATATAGGAATTACACGCTGAGCTTATTTTTATAGCGAGTTCTTTCAAGTGCTTTGACTCTTTAAGATGATTGATCTTTAAATTCATCACAATATTCGAATTATTTAATTTTTGTTATAATTTCGGTTCACCTTAGGGACCTGTTTTGAATTTCGTCTTTTGACGGAACAAAAGCAATTAAATCTTTTTTTTTTTCTCAAGCAAAAGGCTTACAAAATTTTAGATTATTTAACGTATATAGCATAGCTGCTGCAAGCGTAATCATGAATTCGATGTATACTGGTTTTAATAGAAACTGATGTAGAGTACAAATAAAGATATGCATGTGCAAGTGCACATATTTATATGCTGGCATGGAATTAGAACAGATTGACAGTTTGCAAATTGCAAACGACATTTTTTCCTTCACTTTATATAAAACACGCACAAACACATCCACATCCACATACATATATATATATATATATAGATATATATAGAATCATGAGAAACGAGTAGCCTCGTTTTTAACAATTTTCACGTACTATTTATTTTAGTTATTTGTTCATAAATACAAATTTCTTTCTCTTTATGGGCTCCGTATTAAATGTAATCTTGAAATTATTTTCATTTTTCTTCCTTTTTTCCTTTTTAAATTTATCTCTCTTC
This sequence comes from Glossina pallidipes, assembly GCA_000688715.1. Taxonomy (NCBI): domain Eukaryota; kingdom Metazoa; phylum Arthropoda; class Insecta; order Diptera; family Glossinidae; genus Glossina; species Glossina pallidipes. The sequence continues at coordinate 694,670 of KK499789.1, read as the reverse complement.
TCTTCATTCTCTCGCTTATATGCTTATCCTCATTTTCCTCAATATCCTCTAACACCATAAAAACACAACAAGAACGAAATACTTTCATTAAAAATTGTGTTTCTCAGGACATGTCTAATACTGAGGCATAGTTTCTGCGAAACACTACAATCAAACATTCGCACATAGGGACACACATAGATATTATTTAGAAATATATGTATATATGTATATATTTGCCGCGTTAGTTTTGTTTAATAAAAAGGGCTGAATTATAACAATAGTCGCAGAAAATAAAAGAAAAAAAAAAAAAAAAAAAAAGAACAAATAAAACAATCAAAACTTGTGCAGAAAACAAGCCGAAAAATATATATTTCTTTTTTTCATATCTAAAACGCGATCAAAAAAAAGAAAAAAATTAAGAAAACAAAAAAAAAAAAACGGAATAGAACAGAACTAGAATTGCAATGTATACATGTGAGCGTACATATGTGTGCTTTCGTATAGAAAAATGTAGAGTAAATTAAAAATCTTTTTGTATAACAAAGGCGGTGAAAAACTAAACGCAGAGTGAAGTTCATTGAACCAAATTAGCAGATAAATAAAAATATGAAAGTGAGAAAGAAAGGCATTACTTACGGCCACCAATCGGCCTCGAATGCTTACGTATTCGCTACAAATATGGTGAGTTTCATCAAAATTCCTATATATTTATTTAGCTCCAGCTTGTGAACTGAAATGTAAATGGGAACGATGTAAGACCTTTACATTCGCAAGTGCATCTCAGTTTATTGGTTCCCTATGGTTTGATTGTTTTTCTTTTTTCTGCGTCTAATTTTGCAAACAGGGGCTGTTATATGTTCATAGCGTGTAGGATCTGTTCGCTTGTGTTCATTCTTTTCTTTCAACGAAAAATTTCTCTATGACAGTAACTATAAAGGAATATCCAAGTTATGTTTTGGAATTCTGCTAAGATGATGTTCGCCCAAATAAATTCTTCTTGCTAATCGAGTTATCAAGAGCAATAGTCAACAGTAGCAGTAGTAGTAGTATTAGAAGCAGTAGTAGTTGTAGTAGTAGTAGTAGTAGTACTAGTAGTAGTAGTAGTAGTAGTAGTAGTAGTAGTAGTAGTAATAGTAGTAGTAGTAGTAGTCGGAGTAGTAATAGTAGTAGCAGTAGTAGTAGTAGTAGTAGTAGTACTAGTAGTAGTAGTAGTAGTCGTTGTAGTAATAGTAGTAGCAGTAGTAGTAATAGTAGTAGCAGTAGTAGTAGTAGTAGTAGTAGTATTAGTAGTACTAGTAGTAGTAGCAGTAGTAGTAGTAGTAGTAATACTAGTAGTAGTAGTAGTCGTAGTAGTAGTAGTAGTCGTAGTAGTAGTAGTAGTCGTAGTAGTAGTAGTAGTTTTGGGTTGTTATGGAAAGATATCAAAAAAATTCTTCTGCTTCTGTAAATATCTTTCATTCTTACTATACGTGGCCAAGAGTTTCTCTTTTAATTGAATTCTTGGGCGCTGCAAGCAATGTTTCATTTTATTTGATCCACGAATGTTCCTATCAAACAGGCTGATGAAGAATCGCTTAACAGACATATGATGATTTTATGTCTGCTTTGCAAATAATTTCGTTCAAGTATCTAAACCATCTGAGAGATACTCTGCACAAGTTCCCCTGGTACCGTTATTCGCTCGTTCTGGTAATAGTACACCCAAAGCTATACACTATTTTCATGCAAAGGCATAAGTATCATGGGGGACTAGATTTACTTTCGAAAAATGTTATTATTTTTCAGTTTCCGTCATAGAAAACAAAAAATTAGATTTTCTCTCCATATAAGGGCTTGCTTTTCATGATAACCCCTATGTATGTTGGTGTCTAAGAAATAGACCATATCTATGTACATAGTCCATATGTGCTCCATATTATCTATCGTTCATTTTTTTGCTAAATTCCTACCACGGGCCAATTTTCATAATAAATTAATAAAAATGAGGTCTTTTGGCATGTAAAGGCTTACATTTAGTAAGAATTTCTGAAATAGATCCATGTGGTCCAAATTCGATAAAATTGATTTCCTTGCCAACTCAGCATCACAACCATTTCACTCTATAAAGATTCATTTTTCGCACGAGCGACTATACAATAGGGTTGATTAGGCACAAAAAGTTGAAAAATGAAATGTCGCATTACAGTGCACACAGCGCGTTTTGTCGAAAAATTTTGAAAATTGATATTTTTTGCCATATAATGACTTTTCAAAGTAGTCGTGGGAGAGTGATTGAAACAGTGGGCCAATCTGAATTATCAGCGCTCAATAGCGATCACCCTTAGGTCGAAGTACGTCAATGTAGCGAGTTTCATCTAAATATCTCAGAGTGAACACAAAAATATACGAACTGACATCAGACAGACAGAAAAGTTTTCATTTCATTCATCATTATCTGAATCGAATCGAATAATAAAATATGGGTGTATCTTAAGCGCTTTCGGGCGGTGCATACGTCCGCACAAACTCAGTATACTCTGTATCACAAGTGGTGTAGGGCATCAAGTCAATCAAAGTTAATGAGAGTCACCCGCTACCATTAAAGACCCTACAGCCCTTTCTCAAATGCAATTCTTCCTTTGTTTCTGTGATGAAATATCAAATATCAGATTCTTTTTCTGTATAACGGCATACTTTTTATGAGAGCAGTTATATGAGATGGGGCCCAAAAAGTGACCTGCATTGGTCCGAATGTAGTATAATTTTTATGCCGAATTATAGCTTTTTGCCATATAAATCATCCGAGTCGAGTTTTTCGCATCAATTTACTCTGCCAAATAACTCCAATGATTGGGGTTAATACGGACGGATTCGCCCTTGAACCGAAATACGAGTGTACACAATTTTGTCAAGAGTGGCAAAATGCAACTGGTCTGTGCATCTGTAGATTCGTCCATTCCAAGTTGATATGAAAAAATTGAATCGCGGAATCCTGCCTGCTATAGGGAGAAAAGTTTCGCCCGCGTACTTTTCGAAGTATGATAGCTGGATCGCAAACCCACACTTTAACATTTTGAGATGTAAGGAGTAAATTCTAATGTCTGCTGTTACGAGCAAATTATAAACAAAACGTTTTCTTAATAACTATGTTTGTGCGTTTCTTATAAAAAAAGGGCATTCATTGCAAAAAATTTACTTTAAATACTTTTTAAATATTGGGGTTTAACAGCTTGCGATAAATCCATTTAAATTTACGTTCAAGTGCATTACAAAAGTATTAAGACAATAAACTGATAAATGTCATGAATGGAATGAGTAATTTGAGTATGTACATATATGCACGCATACATATGCATTCAAACGCTTATGTAACAAACACTTATATCAATAAATGCCAGAATATTTCTAAAATCTATAGATATAAGCTTAAGCATATATAAGTATGATAATGGGTCTATATAATCCTTTAGTCTTTCTGTCTTTCCATAGTTATTCGTATATAGAAATAAATGAGAGATGCTTGCTACAATGTCATTGCACCCACTTGGTGTGCTAAATAAGCCATAATGCAAATCTATGTTATGTAATTTCTATGTCTATGTCGGTTGAAATGGGGATTTTAGCTTGTGAGCGAGCTGAGTGCAGTTGAAGTTAACTCTATTCGTAGGATGAGCTATAAACAATTATGCATCCGTATAACAGCCATAGATACTTGTTTTTAATGCCAGTATAACATATTGCTTATAATCATTATGATGGTGATGTCGTTATTGGTATTGGTAAAGATGGCGATGGTATTGGCTTGAGAGTTTGACGTCACAATCACAAGGCAATGATTAGCTTGTAAAACGGAAATGATGGAAACGGAAATTGTTTGGCATACGCGTATATAATGTAAAATAAAAGCCAACACAATATGCACAAGTACGCAAGAGTTGTTCTTATGGAAATCGTGCAATTCAAACGTCAATTAAGTGGAAATCCTTTTTGTGATTTTATTTTCACTTATTTACTGATTTTTTACACCCTACACTGGAGACATTAAATCCCTGCGCATCTATGCAATATAATTGCAGAGATTAGAATACACTCATCCTTTATTATTCCAATCAATTCAGAACTATTTCCTGAATTGATTTAAACTGGGCTGTTCGCCTGTCCATCCGCCCCCTAATTGTCTGTCTTTGCGATTCTTTCTGCGATCGACTTACAAATCACAATCTGATAACTTGTCATGCTCAGCCTATTGAAAATGAATTTGATGGGTATTTTGTTTTTTTATAAATACCCCCTACATAACGCCCTATTTTGAAAAAGTCTTTATATGAAAGAAATGCTAAAATTTGCAAAATCTACTAAATTAATGTAAAAAATTTGAAACGGAGGGGACAAATTTTTGAACTGCTTCCCATATAACCATTCCTCTCGAAAATAGGACTCACTATTGGAAACAGGTCTAACTTTCAATATTTCACGGTGAACGATAGCAATTTGATCCGCAATATTAATTCGACATAAAAATGAATTGTAGCGAAATTAAACCACGTGAATCAGTTCGCTAGCATAGAAGGGCTCCCATGAAACGTATAATTTTTAGTATTTTGTCAGGAAAATTTTATCAGAAATGATGTTAGGGGTCAAAGTCATATAAGGTATCGAATGATTGCCTTTAATCGACTATCATAGTTTTACTTGCTTTTCTTTGTAATTGTAGTAAACATTCCCGCTTACACAGATAAATTGACATAATATGACATTTGATTTGCCTCGATTGTAAAGTCTATCATATTGCATAGGCACTAAAGGTCAAAGTGATGCTTTATGTCATCCTACACATCCTTCGTGAGACATTTAAGAGAATATTCGAGTATATTTAATAATGAAAAGCTTTTTTCTTTATTTTTTTTTGTATTTTCTCATATCCACCAAAATAGTTTATTGGATTTATTAAGGGTATGCGAGGTGTATGAACTTTAAAAATTCTATTGTATAAATTCTTAAAAATCTCGTATAACCATGAACTGTTCAATCCATGACTGCTTGCTCTGTAAGTTTGTTTTCCAAAACTGAGAGAAAGGCCCGGCCTCTAAATTCTATATAGAGCAGAAAATATTTTCAACTCTTTTCCTCTCTTCGCTATGGTCAAATAGTAATATTTGTCTATATGGTTTGTTTACCTGTAACCAGAAAACATCCGAAAAATGTTGTTGTTTTTTTTGTAAATTATGATATAAAGCGATGAGCATTTTAATAATTTATTAACCCTTCACAATGCCTTGCATGAATTTTTGTATTATTATCTGTAAAATGTAGACAAGTATGTGAACTTTTTAAAAACTCGGAGGCGTATTTGTAGATATGTCAATTGCAAGGCAACTCCATAGCTCGGCAAGCGTTATATAATAAGAGAAATCGTTAATGTTATATAGGGTAAGTTCAGGCAACTTTATTCGATTCAATACTCATTTCACTGACGCAGCTTATATCCAAGTTGGAGGACATGATATTGTTTCATGCGATCGTCTGGATAATAGGTTTCACGATGGGTCAGCTGTTTTATTTAAATCCTCAGTAAATTATGTCATTCGGGATAACTGCCGCATGCCCCCCTTCAAGCTGTTGGAATTCAAATTAAATTCCAATCTGTCAATATATTTTGCTTACTTTCCTCCAAGGCATAATAGCCAGTGTAATCATTCTGACAACTTGTATTTTAAATTAAGGACTAAATTTGGACTTGATAAATACCCTAGGTGGGATTTAGGGCTCGAAAACCCTAAGGGCAAAAAAATTTACAAGTGGGTATAAAAAATCAAGGTTCCCGCATTTTCTATTGGAAGACCCACTTACTGGCCTCGTAATTTCAGAAAAATACTGAATCTCCTGGATGATGATTTACGTTCTGACTATTCGTCACAAAACTTACAAGGTGATCTCTAATAAAAGATAGTGATGTAATGCGTGGACATTAATTTGGGTTTCGACATAAACATGATACGCCTGAACAATATCTTCGAACTAAGCAACGCGTTAGAAAATAAGTAGGACTGTGTAGTAGTGTTCTTAGGTGTGAAGCAACTCATAGTCTACAACTTCTTTTTGAATTGAAGAAGAACCCATTTGCTCCTTTCTGTTCAATTCGTTGTCCGTATTTACAAAATCGCTCTTCCTGCGGACATACCACAGGTTAGTGTATGAGGCCTTGTGTTCTACGCAATACTATTTTCTCGTCGCATATACCGCTGGCTTAGCATGTCACTGTTGCGGATGATACGACTTTGATTGCACGTAACGAATGTAAAACCCAAACTCTTCAACCCTTGTTCAAACACACCTTAATAACATCTCTATACGTTAATGTTGAAAAATTTACGCATCGTATCTCTTAACGGCGTTCAAATTCCTGAATCGAACTGTGTTAAGTACCTAAGCATGCATCTAGGTACAAGACTGACACACATAAAGGCAAAAAAAAAAAAAAACGAACTGTTACGGCCTCGCTTCATTTCTTGAAGAAAACTACGGAACCGTGGGTTATCTTATCTTATTGAATTTTATGCGAATCCTTAAGGTTTGGGCCAATTGGCGAAACTATTCCAACTTTGCTTATTGGTGAAAACAGTGAGACCAAATTGGATTCCTTGTTGAAAATAGTCTCACGATGAAAATCATCATCATTTTGGATTCGCGGCTTAAGCACTGATATTACTTCGCCCTTCACTTTTGTTTCAACAACTCTTTAAATGTGCTGAAAATCAGTCCTATTCCATGAAGAGAAGTTTCCCTTGTCATCAAACTCCAACTAGAAGTTCTCTTCCTTTCTTACCTACTTGCGGATTATTGTCACAAGATCACCTAATGATTTAATTTTTTTTTGTGCTACCTTTAATTATTCACACACTTGCTCTTTTTTTTTTTTAATATAAGCAATCACTTAGCTCGTGTCAGACGGTGATGAAGTCAGGCAAGACATAGAGAAGGTGTCGCCGGAGTCAAGTGGATGTGCCCAATAGGTAAGTGTTACGCCCTTACCGACGGAGCATTCACTGTAGCCATATATATATATAGTGAACTCTACTGTACATGGGATGTGAATTCGTCAACCCTAACTTGGTAGTCGCGGTCTTTATCTATTCGGCTACTCATGCGGATCATCATAATGATCATAATCTCGTCGATTCTTTCACGCAAGACAACGAATTTCGAGATAAGATCTTTATTTTTCATTGTTTCCTGATTAGCAGTAGAAAGAGAGTAAGTAACTAGAAGAAAATTTCATATTATAACCGCAAGCTAAGAGTAAATTAAAGTAGAGTACCGTTATGGAAAGACTTTCCTTATGACGTACGTGACAAAACCTTTTAAGTATTAGGAGGCCTGCCTCGCGTCTCAGACGCAAAGAAAGAAGGCAAAGGAAAAACATCACTTTAGTCAAAAACAAATTTTCTTTATTTTTTTTTTTTTTTTTTTTTTTTTTTTTTTTTTTTTTTTTTTTTTTTTCTAAATTATTTGCAATAGTATTTAATTAGTTTTATTTAGCAAATGTTACCGCAACCATTAACATCAATTACCAATAAAGTAAGTATTGTTACATGTTTTATGGGAAATTTCATAAATAATTAAAGCGAAACAATGGTTTTTCAATCATTTCGTTCAATTCCGGTTCATTCGTTTCACTTTTCTATTGACTTGAATTTAATAATTAATTATTTCTTCTTCTAAAACATAGCACTCTAGAAAACTTTACCACGAAGGGAAAGTAAATAAAGAAAAATGAGAAGAAAACAAAATAAATAAATACAACATTAACAAACAATAAAGTGGAAAAACATTTATGGCTGTAACCGAATCTTAATTGCTTAGAAACATTTTATATAGCGCGCAGATCTCAAAGATCATAGATCTCACTAATAATAATAGTAATAATGGAGGTAAAGGTCGTGAGGCTTTTGAAAGAAGCAGAAACAAGATACAGCATAGACTATAGCATAGAATTGCATAGAATTGGAATCGAGAAAATCTTGAATTGTGCTCTCGAGTGCTTGAGAAAATGTTTACATTTTTTAATAAAAGTCTAGAAGAATTCTGAATGAAAGATTTTTGAAAAAGAATCGACCATTCGGGCTTCTGTTGTAATACGTACGCTTGCTAGGCCGTAACAAGGCTTCAGTAGATAGCGATTTTCTTACCAATCACTCGGATTGTTTGAACCGGAAAACATATTTTCAATGGCCTTGAATTCCAATTTACAAATATTCTTAAAGCAACCAGTTTACATGCTGTTGTTGGTGCAGCTGTCAGACAAACTACAGCTGCTACGGCCTACAGCTAATTGAGTTGTAAAAGAAAGCAAACGCAAACAAGTTGCTTGCAAATTTTACTAAATTTTGAATCAGAAACGATTGAAGGCGGAACATGTGCAAATATTTTAAACGCGGGAAACAATGCTGTGGACAAATCAAAATCTTGTTATCTATGAGGTAATCGTAAAAGTGAAGGACAAAAGAAACTCAATTGAATTTTGAAATTGATTATAAGAATGTTGTATGTGTGAATAACATTCAAAGCGTGCCTGACGCAAAGGCAAACGTAGTGATCTGTTGGCTCTATTCGAGAATTGGAAAAGGCTGAGGCAATGCCTTCTTTAATACTTATAAAAATGATACGTTGTGGACTTGGACGGGAAGAAGGCCATCATACGTTGCAAGCTGCTACTGTCTGGCAGCTCAATAGACGCGGATTTCAACTGTCGGCATTTAGTCTCTAGTTCAGAACAAGCTGAATATAATAACTTATCACAATTTGTTGTACCTTGCTAGAGGGCGTGTCAATTTAAAGACCCTTAAAATGTTGAATGTTGAATGAACTCCTCTAGAAGTTTCTTGCTTCTAAAGCACTCGGAGTAGCATTTATTCACGTCTCTGCAGAGTGCAAGCCTGTCGGAAACCACATGTGGTAGAAAAAATGCCAAAAGATCAACTAACTAAATATTGCTCGAGTGCTCTCTTATTTCTAAATCTTGTTTTCTATTAGAGATGTATGTGTACATGTTGTCCATTTTGAACTTTAAAGTCTCAATAGCTTTAAAGAAATTCTATTAATTTCAGTACAAATGAAAATGGCGACAATTTTCCATCCGTAGGGCAAGGAGAAAAAGAAGTAGCATTAGGATCCGTTTTCATGGAGCAAGGAACCAACGAGTTTTATCGATCAAAGAGATTTGACATGATCGTATACTTGAAACTAGCAGCTTTCAGTGGTAGTCATGAAGAGTCCATGTAAGCCAAGTACATGATGGTAGCACTAACTCAACGAGAATACTAATTTTTCCAAGCGACTTTGTATCCATACTGAATATCAGATATTTGGCTTTATTTGTTGACTCGCTAATTGGAACTAAAAATTCATGTGCTGATTAAGAGGATGTTAGGATGTCGTTAGCCGATGCGTTGCTGAGTAACACTGACAGTAACACTGTAATGCGTTTTCCAGTTAAAGAGTGTCTGTAGTATTTAAAATTTGATAGCTATTTTCGGTTCGTAAATCATTGAGTAGATTAAAAAAAAAAAAAAAGTATTGAGCCAAATCTTTGATAAATGCGTTTATTAAGCTGAATGTAAATGTATGCGGATCAAATGAATATATGAGGTTTAATCTAATGAAGACATGATGTGATGTCAGCTTGTGGACCGACTAATATTTGGAATAATTCCGAGCTTCTGCCAAATCAAAACTTCTTGCAATGACTTGAATATAAATAAACACTTTTATGCATAGTCTCTTTTTTTTTTTGCTTTCTATGTTACATTCTCAAGAGTAAAGTTAATATACTTTATAGAGCGTTGGATTTTACTAAAATAAAATAAAACCAAAAAGCCACATAAATTTGCACTTATATACATGTGTGTAATGCTGTAAATGTATGTCGGTATGTGTGCTTATTTGAAAAGTTCATGTAAGTTATATAAAGGAGGATCCTTAGAAAGTTTTGTTACAAAAACAAATTTCATTGAAAATAAAAAAGAGAAGAAAAAAAAACGACAAAGTTATGTGCGATGAATGAATGTGTGTCTATATTCTTATATATGAATGCATGAATGCATAGGTATGTGTATGCGGTGCTTAAATAAATTACCGGTTATACGTATGAAATGTATATACACAATATATGTATAAACTCTAAACAATATCAGGTAAACGAAACTACTCGTAATGTTGGAAATATTCTCCACTCAAACACTTGTACACACTTTCGATATATAATTGTGTATAACACCTGACCTCTACGTTAGTTCCGCTTGTCTGATAGACGGACAGCTTTGGTACTGTTTCTTTCTTCCTGTTCACCTGTTCGTATTTATGTACATTTTAATTTTTGTTGCAACGCAACAGCAGCAGGGACAGTTGAAAATTTTTAAAGTATATATGGATAAGAAATTTGTGAAATTTTTAACCCAATTTCCGATATAAACACAAAACACATGACCCCTCGCATTTTATTTACTGGGGAATAACGCTAATGGTTTTTTATATATTTTTTTTTGTATTTTTTACCCACATATATGTACACACACACACACACACACACACACACACACACACACGCTAAGAGAAGTGAATGTGTTATGTTTAGTGATTAAATAAATGTTTCATTACTTTGACTCCTTTCTTGTCTCTCTCTCTCTCTCTCTCTCTCTCTCTCTCTCTCTCTCTCTCTCTCTCATTTAATCTCTCTCTCTCTCTCTCTCTCTCTCTTGTTCTAATTTCATATGTTCGCTTATTAGTGTGTGCATATATGTATGTGTGTATGTATGTGTGCATGTGTGCATGTGTGCATGTGTGTGTGTGTGTGTGTGTTTGTTAAAAACACATGCATTTTTAATAATATTTTCCTCTACTTGTTTTCTGGATAGAAAATTGAACGCTAAACTTATACCTTTAAACCATTTACGAAAAGACAACGCAATATAAAATACAGTTCAAACTAAGGATTTTCATTAATTTATATGGATGTATGAGTGTATGGACGTATATATGCACGTATTTGTACAGTTTGATATACCTATAACTTCGTAGAAGGTTTGAAAAGAGATTTTTAATTGAAAACGATGTGAAAATAGTTTACTGCACTATACCCATAACCATTCGCACTGGTAACACAGTATGTGTGCATTGCCATAGTAGCCAATGCTATTGGAAACTACACATGAGAAATTCCAGAACACACATCAGGCAAACAATTGCAACGCAAAAGTATTATGTACAATATTAAATGAATGATAGTTTGAATGTGCACGAGTATGTGTCCATGTCTGTTTGCGTGTAATTGTTTGATGGTTAATGTATTAGTGATGTTAGCGTATGAGTGTACACAGGTGGGTAACGGAAATGGAAGCAATTCGAACAATCTTTACATTTACTACACAGTCATAGTTACCCACTGTAGCCTGGCTATGCGCCTAAAAATTTCTTTTCACTTATGGATACATACGTGCTCGCAATAATTATATATCTATATAGGCAAGCAAGAACATATTTGTAAAACATTTTGTTTGAACTAATTTCCTAAAAATTTGTTAGCTATCTCTCTCCATGTTTCTTGATCTCTCGCTTTTCCCCGAGGCAAGCAACCGCAGCATAACAATGAATGCATTTCAAGTGTTCAATTGATAGATCGTTCGCTAAACTTAGCAGTGATTTGATTGCACAAAACAATTACTTGGAAAGTTAATTAAGTTCTGAAAATTATTACACTCATAGGTGCTTGGATTTAAATTGATGTGGAAAGAATGAATTAGAAATAAAAAGAGGATTTATTTCGAGGGAAAATGGTAAGTATTGCTATATTCAAAGCATTGCGCACTTTGCTAACCCCTACCTCTCTCTACCCGCCTTTCAGGCAGAGAACGAATTCCATAGGGATTCCATATGGCAATTGGTCTTTTAAGATTATCAAACGAAAAGAGCCATACGATCTCAGATATGGAAGCTTAACTCGAACAAATAATAAATCATCGACCGAACTCTTTGCCAATCAGAGCGACTTACGTCCAATTTATATTCATATTTCAGTTTATCCCTGCTAACGTTTTGTGTGCGATGTCACAATTTAAACTCTTTGGTCATATTGAATGTTTATTGACTGCAATCCATCAGTTGTTATTGCCTTTAATTGAACATCAAGTTGATCGACTTGTAAATGGGGACATTTTTAATACTCAAGTAGATCTTTGATATCAATCTCCTATTCCTCTAGTCTTGATCACATTTACATGAGCTTTGGATATCGCAATTAATCTACGCTTCATTATTGAGTGGCGCTGTTTTTCAAATTAGACAGAAAAAGTCACATTTGCACTCTTTTCCCAACTGTGTTGTGCACGCTGCGGCTTCGTAAGTCTAGAGACTTTTTCTATGTTCGTCTTAGAAATGTTGCTTTCTTATTGATAAGTTATTTCGAGTATGCTTTTTTGCCAGTACGCGACAGCTTATCGTTGGAATAATGCTCAGTGCTAATGAAAAGCTAGCGCGATAAACGAATCGCACTCATTTATTTATAAATATTTAAAAAAAAGAAAAAAATACTATAATAATTTGCTTTCGGTTTTAAAATGTTCAAACTTACTCTAGAAAATTCCAGATTGTTTGCTTAATTGAATGTCAAAGAAATTGCCAATAAAGTCGCTGGAAAGGATGGAAGTTCTTTGAAAAACAAAAAGAGAGCAAAATTTTCAAGTTAAAAACAACTGTGGTGAAGTCATTTCGTTTAATAGAGTTATGCTTATAACGATTTTTCAAAATAAGGCTTTTATATGGTGAGTGGTCGAAATGAGTAACTGATCTGAAGGATTTTCAATAGCACTTGTCTTTGGGCCAAACCATTCCGGTTTGCTTAATTTCAACAAAATATCTCAAAAATGACGAGTAGAACGCAGAAAGACTGAAGAAGAAGAAACTAATTCGGAATCGATCGGTATAAGAAAAGGCGCGTCTACCTCAAGTCCATGTGAGTGCTGCAAATATCTGCACAGTCTCAATATATCCTTGCCCTATAAGTGCATGTAGGGTATCAAAAAAATAATAGTGCAAAATAAACTGTTGTTTTTACTTTTTTCTTATAACTAACTCAGTATTTCACGCAATGTAGCGCTACTTGCATATTACTGCTTGACACCGATAAATGAGTAATTTCTTTATTACTTAGCCCTGGGAGTTATTAATCGATGTATTATACGTACATACTTGATCGGCGGATTCAAATCGTCTAAGCTATTTGGCCCGTGCGTTTTAAGCTCTGGCTTCAAATTTTCTTATATATCGTCTGTCTACCAGTGCACTTCTACTTTTCACGACAGGTACCTACTTAAAATACGCAAAGACGTCTGTCCATACTCTTCTTGCTTTGCGCTTGCTGTGAGGGTATAGACGTACTGTCGTCTTCACCTCTTTGTGCCCATTATCAGCGTAACTGTTATAAAGGAGTTCCTATTTTGTGGGAATACACCAAACAGTCATCGGTTAAGAAGGGTTTCGAGTTTACTATTTACAATCTGGTGACGCGTTTTCGTCATTGGCTTAGTTACGGGAATGCAACGGAAAAAAGCTTCTTTTTGTAAGTTATAACGGGGCAGCTTTGCTTTTTTCAAATAGTTCTCCCTTATGGAAGTCAAACATACTGCCATCTTTACCCAGGCAGCTCTGATGGTATTAAGAAGCAGTAGGCGGGCTGATAGTACAGTGCTAGGCTGCTAGGCTGTGTCGACGCACATCTTTCGAATGGAAAACTTCTTAAGAGAAGAAAGCTATTTAATGGCTTCGGGGTTGGGGGGAACTACAAAATGAAGTGTTAAAGAGACTTCGCCACTGACAAGAAATGTGAGAATTTTCATGCACCCAATTTCTTGTGCTGAAGCTTAAGGAGTGGTAACGCCTCCTATAAATGAGGATTACCCTACTCACCGGGAGGAGACGATTTCGCACGTTGTGCCGTTCGGCACTGTGGGGCTAAGTGATTTAGCGGGAAACTATGTTAAACGATAATAAGACGTTGTCTGTGCAAAGTTTAACTGTTCTTTTGCCTATTCCTTGGTACGTTTGATTTCGTGTGATCGTGTATTAACTTTTCGTCCTTCCTTTCATCGGTTTGATGGTTTTTGCATCTGTTCGCTATTTGTAGATCTTGTCGCCATTTCATTATTTCCGTTGTATTTACCCGTGGGCCCGCCTAACCTTCCGTCAATCGCCCCATGTTACCAATTTTCTTAGGCTACTGACGTCTCACTGATCGTCCTTTCCTCCATGCGCTGTTCCATTTATTTATGAGTCTGTCCTTTCTTCTCTTCTTCTTTTCCATTGCCCCTTCTTTCATCCTTCCTTGTAGCAATTATTTTTTTTTATAGTTGTCATGCCATTCGTTCACTTATCCATTGTGCCTGACGGTTTGTTTTTTTATGACTATTAAAAATTGGATTCCGAATGAATACAAGTTTGTTGCTTAGTTCTCAGTAAACTCGCTAGCAAAATGTCCAACCCTTTTGTATTAAATTCAAATCCCTAATAAGATATTAAGTAAATTATGCAAAACTAATATCAACTGTAAAATGAAAATACTGATTAGCTTTTTTTGAGAAGAATAGAAAAGGAAACCTTATCAACTTAAGCTTTCCAATTTTCATAAGGGTTAAAATTAGTTTTATATAAATAATTCCACACACATTGTAGAGAGATTGTATGCAATAACAGCAGCAGCGATTTTAGTAAAGTAACTTAATTAATTCTGCGCTGCTTCATTCTATTAAAAATAAGATTTCCGCTGCACTCCCGCGCTGCCTTAGTAGTAGTAATGAAATGAATGAACTGAATACTAAACAATATCCAACTGGTTAATATTGTTAACCGGGCTTTTTTTCTTGTTTGATGATACCCTTCATCAGCAGCATTGTTCAGTGCAATGTAATTGTGTGTAGAAATTTATATAGATACACATGGTTAGATGGTAGAAGATACAAACGTTTCTTATTAGACATTAATTTTGATTACGTTAGCTAATTAATTGACTTTGGTGTGCATCGAACTCTATAGTGGCGGCCATATTTGGTTATGAAACATCCACGCAACGTACATAACTGAGCAGAGTACATGCGGAGTATTTGGAGAGAAAGAGTACATTTCTTTGTTTAACTTATGTGTGTAAGTAAATGGTTTTGTATTATTATTAATATATATATATATATATATATACATACATATATATATATATATATATATTATATATATATACATATAATATATACATAAATACATATGCGTGTTTTCAGAAATATGAATGCTTTTGTGTGGTTAGTCAGAAATGTTTGGATGGTTTGAGTAATTGGAAATTATTGAAGTATTGACCTCTCCTGTAATTTAATACCCACCCACTCTCTCCATGATGATGTTCAAACAATCAATGGCCAAGACATACAGCCAGCTAGTTGGCCAATGCCTATCATAATGTGGAAGTTTAATGCTTGTTCGATATACCTTGTCAGTATATATATATATATATATATATATATATATATATATATATATATATATATATATATATATAAGTTTAGTTACTAACAACGATAGCCGCACGGCTACAACAATAGCCGTAATAATATCACTTATAAAGTTATGCACGTTAATTATTCAATAGTTTACAGTCTTTATGTACTGAATAAGTTTTATTCAACCTATTATTGTCTGTCCAGGCGGCGGGTGCAACTTTTTATACCTATGCATAGTTTATGTTTTAATAATAAAACGATTTTTACTCTTTACCGTAACGAATATACATTTTCTTCTTCTTCTTTTTTTTTTTTTAATATTTTACTTTATAGCTATTATTTATAATCCAATCAGCAGGATATGTTGCAATAAAAAGTGAATAAATGATATAAATAAATTTAATTGCAGGTTAATGGTCGTTAAATGGTTGATATTGAAAATATTTTTATTAAATAAAATAAAAAAAAGAAGGTATTAAGGAATATTGAAAACTTAAAGTGATATACTTAATTGCTAATAATAATATATATATATATATATATATATATATATATATATATATATATATATATATATAT
>KK499789.1:597633-678497 GCA_000688715.1 Glossina pallidipes | reverse complement strand
AAAAAAAAAACTAAAATATATATATATATATATATATATATATATATATATATATATATATAAATTTATAATCATAATACGCCTAAAACCCTCTTATGTATATCTTTGCCTTAATGTTTACTAGAGATTTGATAAGAGAAAATCATATGCAATGACCCAGAAATTACGCATACTTTAGCATACTAAGCACATAGTCGTTGTAGTTTATGCACGTACACATACAAAAATATTCTATATGTCAAGTAAACTAAGTCATTTATACCCAGAAATGTCATAAGAAAACGTATTCCATTCACATTTACATTCACATTCACTTTCCCCAAGAAATGCGAGAGATAGTGATTTATATTTAAAAATAAATAGCAATGATGGCCATATGTTTATCAACAATTGCATTATCAAGGACCAGCCATGAAATTACACTTTCTTCTGCTCAAATTGAAGTATAAATGTTTGCATTTTAAAATAGAAAAATATCTTTTGATTTATTAAGTAACTGCACCTGAGATGATTTACTTTCAGGTTTATTGACCTAGAAGTCATATATAAGAAGAAGAAGTAAATTAAGCACCTAAGTTTTGATACCTATCACTAGCTTGGCTCGAAGAATAAAAGGTGTTTTTAAAATTATTTACTATTCTTATTGTACAATATACGACATTAAAAATGAAGTGATCTTGTAAAGGTTTTGTTATACCCTACACCACTTTTTCAGAAAAAGATTACATTTTTTAATATATTATGCAGAAAATAGGTCCATAATATTGGATCACAGAGTTCTATTTTTTTGGACCTTAACATATAAAGGGGTTATCATGAAAACCAATGGAGAGACAGTCTAATTCCCAGTTTCTTATGACACACATCTTCTAAACTTGTTGAAGTGCAATATTTAATAATGAAAAATTTGACGGTTCAGCGGTCACAAACTGTTTAAATATTTTATCGACAGTCACGTTTGATAACCGCAACTCTTTGTATTTTATCCTCATTCACAGTTAAATCGTCTGTGAAGCGACATAAAGAGTTGAAAACTTTTTCATTTTGCCCATACATAACATAAACCCAAGGGCCGAAAGAAATATTTGGGCCGTACGTTGGGGTATTAGAAGTTTGTAAGAATGTTCAATTCGAGCTGGCTGAAGAACTGAAATAGTCAAGCAAACCAACAAGTACGACGTAACTTAGATTATATTAGGACCTTTAGGGGAACCATACGAAGCAATGATGATCGCCAGTTGTTCTTTAGGACAAGTATTAGGAGCATATCTGCAGTGCATAGATCCTTCCAATAGCGCCAACCAAAAGGTCAAGCAAGTCCGATGAAAGAATCGAATGACTGAGAATAGAGTTCGATAAGAAGTGACCTCCATTAATACAAAAATATTTGACAAATTTGATTGCTGATAATAAATGCCGGCACGTCACAGAAAAGAAAGAATTTAAGATTGAAAGGTCTCCGTGAGAGAATACTCCGAGAAGGGAATACTTATCGGTTGTTCGTTCATTACAGGATGATTTGTTCGTTGATATTCAAAGACAACTTTGTGAAAAAGAAATATTTTCTTCCTTCAAATTTGTGTGTGTGTGTACTTTTAGATCAAATTTACAGCCGAATGGCACACAAGTAGACCGAAGTACATAGATCCTGATGTTTATAATGACCGTATATATATGTATATACGCTACATAATCTTCATTGGATACTACTTGAACAAACGTAGCGTGCTGTCTGTAAGGCAGGCATAGTAACAAACTAACAAAAGCATGCGCCCGCTTATAAGATTATTCGTTCTTGGAATGTAATGTAATTGATTCGTATACGTATTTCTTTCTTTTCCTTATAAACTTATTTATTATGATTTAATGAAGTGTTCTTAATACAAGTTTGTGCAAAATCGTAAGCTATTATACAGTCAATCTATCTTTCTTGAAATCAAATGTTAACGTTTACGTTACACTTGATTGACTATTCAGACGTATTAACGTATTATATGTATTTTTCTATTATCATGTTAGGATTTAATTTAGTTCAAGTGAATGTGCACGTATATATTTATTGAAGATATATGTTTCGACCATGTATATATATATATATATATATATTCGACCATGTATATATATATATATATATATATATATATATATATAGATTTATGTATTTCCCAAGAGATGGTTTCAGTGTGGAGTAACCTTGGCAATACTAACCCTATCACGCCATACTTTAGCTATATATAGAAAGGTAACGGTCCATAAATAATTAAAAGAAAAAAAATGGCATTTGCTTTTAAAGCACATTAGCATGTTCTTCACCCAATTACAAATAAGTTGGAAGTAAATTATAATTACAGTATTATCGTTGCTGATGGTTCGGGCACATATTTGAGAAGCAGGTTTACCGGTATATCTTCGCGCGATCGAAAGTTATAGACGACAATATAAAAAAATTGCCAGTCGTTTTTCGAGATTGTCTCTGTTTCTAAAC
The DNA here is from genome assembly GCA_000688715.1 of Glossina pallidipes. Lineage (NCBI taxonomy): Eukaryota > Metazoa > Arthropoda > Insecta > Diptera > Glossinidae > Glossina > Glossina pallidipes. The sequence continues at coordinate 676,012 of KK499789.1, read as the reverse complement.
CATTAACCATCAGTCATGGATGATGGTCATGTTCACTTTGTCGAAACGTTTGCCAGACTTAGAAGGCAGCTTCGGAGACTCTACGAAGTATATATATATTCTTGATCAGCAATAAATTTTGAATCGTTTCAAGCAGGTCCATCTGTCGAACTATGTAGCACCCATAGTAAACTTTCTGTCGTTCGTAAAAATGAAGGTATGGCGTACAAAGTTGCAAAAGTATTCGACACGCGCCCACACGGCCACACGCCCATGCAACAAAAATTGTGAGCAATTTTGCTTTTCCTTATTTTTGTTTTTTACCCGCAAAGTGTAACGTAAACATCATATAAATTTTCACAGAGAAAAACAGCCGCGCTCACCCTATATTATAGAATATGGAAACTTAGTTCTTAGCCTTCTTCAGGACCATAGTGATGGGTATAAACGATTCGGTCACGACCGAATATAATCTTCTTTTTTGTTTAATCTTGATTTTTTAATTGATTTTGATTTTTGCGTGTGTTACGATTTCACAAAGATTATAGACCCAGTTGCCTTATTTCGATAGAACTAAATATATGGGATCGATACATGGTAGCAAACAAGCACTAACCAGTAAACAACAGTAGATACTTGAGTCCTGCATATCAGCGGTAAGTATACACTCATTGCTAAATGGCAGCAAGTACTTCTTGCTGTCTTGTTCTTCCTATTGCTATTTCTTTTCCCTTATTCCTCCGTCTCTGGCAGCACCAGTCACTAATTTGTAAATTCTTAGTTCCTTTCTACTCTATTTTGTAAACTCGTGTTTACGGTATAATATCATCGAACGAGGCACTTTTTTTTTAAATTTCCAGTGCTTCGTGATCTCTCTTCTCAATAGGAACTTTCTAGACATTGTTTCAGATACACCGTGTGATATGCTCAAACGTGTTGGTGCTTGCGTGTCTTCGAATTACCTGCAAACTCTCACTTATAGTGCAAACTTGTACGAAAGCAATCATAACTCGGGATAGAGACAGTAATTTGAAAGTTCTTCTTACTTTTTCATCAAACGATATATATATATGTATATATATATATATAAAAGCATAATTTTAAAATGCCTGATATGAGTATATGTTAACAATTTTGCATGCAGTCAATTATGAATTAGGATTGTCTACTTCTAAGCAGGTGCCGATTTATCTTTTTGCTTTTCTTTTGTCCTTTTCGTTTTTTCTTTTGTAAGATGTATCTAATTAGTCTTATGAAATATCATACGTAAAAAGTCAGAGAAAGTAATACATCATCATAGACTTTGCTGCTGGTAATTAGTATCCGCTTACTGTTACAATATTGTCTAATGATGATAACACTTGGTTTAGTTGGATTATTGTTATTGTTGTTGTTGTTGCTGCTGCTGCTGCTTTTACTGTTGCCAGTACAGTTTTAGCATAATTTTCTTATCATTCTTCTATTTGCCAGAACCATTAATCAAATTGAAAATATGCAAGAAAATTTACGGTTTTTACATACCGCATATATGAGCAAACATTTATGTAAAAGTCTCCCATAGAGTGTGGAAAGCGAAAGCTGTACGAAATAATAGAAAAAGATTAGACTCCGAAGGGTTAGAGCTATGTGGAGGCATGCATCCCGTTGGAGAGATCGCTTTTCAAAATGCGAGCAAGTACAAGTTATATGTATACCACAACACCGTTGTAATAATTCTCTTTGTGAGAGAAAACAGCAAACGGCAACGTAACGAATCTTTAACTAATGAAAAATAACCGACTACAAAATGTTTGTACGTGCCTATCTGTGTGTTTTTCTGTGTGTGTTTTTCGTGTGACAGAGAAAGTAAATGTGCGAGCGTTTGTATGGACTGCCGGTTGATGGTAGATGTTGGCAAACTAAAATGGTTAAAACCTCAACTTGAAACTATGGTTTTTATGATTGCGACTATGACAACAACAGCAACAGCAACAGCAACAGCAACAGCAATAGCAACAGCAACAACAACAGCAACGACAACAGCGACGACAACAATAATGGCAACCAAATTAATATCATAAAGAACAACGATAATGAAGTTTAACAGTTGACGACATTAGCAACAATATGAGAACACACCGTTAACTGAGATAAAATGTAAAATAGAGTTTCTGTTAAGAGATCTATCTATGTATGAGTAAGTGTATATATGTTATATATTATCGTGGAAGAGTAGACAAGCAAGCGGTGGCGGTGATGATGACGACAACAACAATAACAACAACAACAACAACAACAGCAACAATAATAATAATAATAACGCCAGCAATTTACTATCAACAGTCATTTACAGTGCATAACCACATCTCCTCCGTTAAGCCGCATTCACCAGCATATGTCTTATATTGTGGATGCGTCCGGGAACTACTGAATTACACATACGCATACTTATACAAGGGTTAGTTACAGGCTGCAGCTACTATGGTAACAAAGGGATATGCGTAATATATATATATATATACGTATACATATACGTATATATATATATACATATGTGTGTAAGTGTATTGAAAAGGATATATTCACATATATTATACTAAAGTGTGTTGATGCGTGTCTAGTAGAGCTAGATCTCTAATGTCATGGTCTATGTATATGTATATAGAAATGTACATGCAATATATACATATGTTATGCACACATACCTACACGATATGTGGAGGTTTAATGTTGTTGGTGTTATTGTTGCTGTTGACATCAACAATGACTCTGGTCTGCTGATGTTGACGATAATGATAATTACAATGATGACGACGATGACGATGATGCTGACAGTTGCTGAGTATTATAACTTAGAGATTTTTTGTTGATATTCCTATTCCATGTATATATGCTTATATATGCATTAGTCTGTGTGAATAACCTAATCTAACCTGCTGGCAGTTGACATTTCAAGAGGCAATTCCTCAACAATATGTCATTTCTACGCCATTAGCGCTCGCTATCGTTAACATGAAGCTGATTTTTATATACATATAGCACATACTAGACAAATAGCATCTTTTGTTAGCTACTTTGCGGTCACAAAAACTTGTAGACAGATATATAATTTGTCAAATATAAAATTTGTTAATAAAAGTTTTCGAACTTAGTTGAGTGAAACTCATCCTAACGTAAGCGAAGGGCAATCTGTTTTGCCTTTATGTCAAGCGAGATATTTACTGCGATTTACTTTTATATATATGTATATATATATATATATATGGAATATTTCCCGTCCTTAATACACACGACTTCTCAGTGATCGATTTCAAATTTTAAATTACTTTAACTATATTAACTGCACTGCTACAGCTAAGAAATCTCCAATGCATTGTTATAGCATCAACGGAGGTACTGGCGTCCTATGGATATGGATGTATTCATAAGGCTTACAATTAATCACTTATGGAATATCTGTGGTTTAAAAGTATATCAGTAAAATGAGGATAGCGTTGCCTTGAAATTTTTCTTGAAAGTTCGTAGTACCGTTGTTCCCTCGTTTTGAAAGTACACATGATTTCCATGCAAAGCCATAATATTCATGAAAGGTCGCATATTGAATAGTTACATTTTAGAGAGAAGAGTGTGGGTTTGGTGATAGCGCGTATATAAGTGAGGGTCCAAAAAAAAATAGATCTATACGATCCAAATTCCTTTGTATGAATTATTATTAAGATATCATGAGATATCTCTCGTATGGAGTGGCGGAAGAAAAAGACCAATGTGGTTCAAATTAGGTCTACTTAATGTACCCTATACCACAAGTTGTGCGGACGTATGTAACACGCAGAAGGGCTTAAGATAGACCCACTTTTTATTATACTAATCGATATAAAATCGTGATCTGAATTGATCTAAGCTTGTCGGTCCGCCTGATTTCTGTCCATATAAATTTGTGTTCAGGTCGCAATTCTAATGAAATTTAGCATGGCGACAAACGCTATTGAAAATGGTTCGGAACGGTCCGGTACTTTTTCGACCAGTCCCCATATAACGCACTATTCTGAGAAGGCGTTATATGGAAAAAATTGTAATTTTCAAAATTTCGCGGCAAGAGTGGCTAACAAGTGGAATTTCGGCACTCTAAATTGATGCGGAAACTTTGGACTGGCTGGGGCAATTTTTGAACGCCCTCCCAGCGGTGTAGGGTATAAAAAAGAGGTAACCCTATAGTACTCTTTTGCGTTACTTAAGTGATTTATGTTCAGAACAGTTCACACTAAATCAAAGGAAATGTCAAATTACAGAATAATTACAGTCTACTGGTGAGAGGAGCAACTTCTCTCTCTTTCTCTGATGTAAAGCGTTCTATGACTGAAGAAAGCCTTACAGAAGATTTACCTCTTTACCAATTATTTTGGCTTTTTCTTATTGATTTATTTATTTATTTATTTTCATATAAATCCTTGTGCTTATCCGTATGGTGAAGGATTTGCTAAGACTGAATGCAGACTATCGGTGAGTAAACAAAAAATTAAAGAAAAAATAATTCAAGTCGAACGAATTTTGCCTCTCAGTACAATTAAAACACTTTGGATAGTCGAATACTTTTGTACGGTTTACGATTGATTACCAAATATAGATCCGGTTAACCGACCATATAAAATGATAATCTTTGCCTATTAATGCTCTTTATTGTTTATTTTGGCGGATAATATCTTGTTTGCTTTGCTGCAGTAAACTGAACCAAGAGCGATTTCTAGCCCATCTCTTTAGCTAAAGTTACTGTTTGTTACCTTTTAAAGAGTTTTGCAAGTTTCCAAATTAGTTCCATAGCTATATCGTGGTCAGTAGACATAAAGGAAGGCAAGGTATTTGCTTATCACAGCATTTTTAATCAAGTGTGGTATTCTGGAACAATCGCGGTAATAACTCCGCAATACTAATTTCAGAATACAGCTTTTATCAAATCGTTGCTTTGTAACGGCCAATACAATTGCTCTACCATTGGCCACTTCCACGGCGACCTTTTCCTTTTTTGATTTAAGATCAAATCAAAATGTACATAACCCTTTTTTTTTGTTAAATCCAGTTATAAGCAGGAAGTTTTATTCGATGCTATTGCATCTTGAAAGTATCGTTTTTGTTGCTTCAAACGGTGTTATCGAAGGATGGAGGGTATATTCATTTGGTCACAACGTTTGCAGCACTCAGAAGAAGCTTAAGCGATCAGATCATCTATATATCCTTGATTTACATTAAATTCTAAATTGATTTAAGCATGTCCATCTGTCTGCCACTGTAATATTTTACTGGAAATGTGCCAAGTCGTGCGAAGGTTTCGTCGACAGCATCACGCTAGTTGAGAACATCTCTGTTGTCCAAAGGGTATAACAAATTGGTCTTTTGCTCCTTACCGACAAGCTACAGCAGCTAATTCTATACAAATTTGAAATATATGTTCTTTGGGCGATGCTCTACGATGCTAGTATCTGTACAATAATGGAAAAAATCGGTTATTCCCACCCAATATTATAGCTTATCAATATTTAATTTTTTTTGTCAAAAGCTTTTTAACGATTAGATCCAAACCTCATAAAGTGTGTACATACATTCGTGAATAGTGTCAAATTTGGAATGCACCTAAGCATACCGGTTTATTCGTCTGTCCGTCTGCCCATTTGTGTCCTATCTGGGCAAAAGACTGATGAACTGAACCTGTCAAGAGGCACGCTTACAATGTAATTAAGCTGTGTGTACTCATTACTCAGCAGAAACCAGCCATACTCAGCCGTGTTATAATTTTATAATTTTTTAGGAAAACGGAATATAAATTTCTCCCTTGTTGATAATCAGGGACAATTCATTGCAAGTATTATTTATGTTAGAAGAGTTTGCTTAAAGTTACGCCAAACATCGAGCTGCTTAGCCGATCCTGGCCATATGCTGTGACTAGCAGCTTCTCCAATCGATGTTGTAGTAAGTTTTAATGAATTTTCAAGACTCCCTTCCCAGTGATATGCAACATATCAGCCATTTCGCTAGAGAATTTGGAGGGAAAGTGGGAACTTTCGCATTTATCTCATCTCTCTCATTATCTCCCCTTAGCAGTGATCATCTTTGCACAGGAAATGTTTAAGACAAAAGTTTCTGAGCCAACTCCAAAAAGTGTGCTTTAATGTACGAATTTATTTGTTAGTCTCAGTAGGCGGAGTTCTTTGCGAAAAGTTGGGCTTAATTTACTTTTACTTTAAGCTAATCTCTCTGATATTGAAGATAAGTGCGACGGGAAACTTTGAAGGCAATTCTAATATTACCTTTGGGTGAACATACTTTTCTATGCAGGACAATTGTATAACGAGTGTATTTAAAAAATTGAAAGCATTACGACTTTAGATTGATTAACAATCCATTTTAGTACTGAAGTAAGGAAAGTTGGCCGTCCTGGAAATGAAATTAATTGAAATATTTTTTTCTTATGCATTAGATGTCACTTATATAATACGTATTAGTTATATGCACTTAAGTATTGTATAAGTAAAACTATGAGTGATGCATATATAAGCGAAAATTTAATTGAAAATACTATAAGGGATGATATCGGTTTCACTGTTTTGTTTGTTACACCCTCTATCGAAAATTGGTGCACACGTATCTCTCACACTGTTAGTAACATCACGAGAAACGCGATATAAGATCTAAGCTTTGTGAGTTAACTTAGGAAAATCTATCTATTTTTGCCAAAGTTTTCAGAAGTTGTTGCGGTTAATTAGAAGTGAGATAGAAAGAATTTTCTATCTATGCATGAACTTTGACAATCTGCGCAATATGAGACACGCAACCGTTATCTTTAAAAATGCTCGCAAAACCTCAAAAGTCAAGGCCTGGACTGCGGTGTCCATACTAAGCCAGAGACGCCCGATTACTTGAGACTGTGGGTATCCACGATTCGTTTTAAAGAGACGGATGTACTCTTCTCATTCGTTTTGTATTAAAAGAAAAAAAAAAAATGTATGAAGGAAAAAAAAAAAAAAAGAAGAAGGCAGCTACTGCGTCACTGTCATTTTAACATTCACGAAGCATTTCTCATTCTCTGTTCTGTGCTGCGTTATATGGCTGCAATTAGTTTATTAGTTTCTATTTTTAAAGTTTTCTTTTAACATCGAACATGTTATGTTCGTTCATTTGTTCTTCTTCCCGTCGACTTCTTTTTATTATCATTATTTCTGCTCCCTTTGGCTTAACAACACTAAAGTGTTATTTATGCTCCAGTTCTGTACGGAAGAGTAGCACTTTTATGTACGATGACTGTATCTGTTCGCTCGACACACTGTTTGCCGTAGGTAGGGCGTGTCATTGAGAGCCTTCGTTGCTTCGTGTTAAATGAATATGATTTATGTTTATTTTGTCAAAGCACTGTGAAGGTGGGTTATGGCACAAAGTAATTTATGTTGACTGTGAATGAAGTCGATGTCTAGGCGTTTATGCAAATATTTGATTTTTCAAATTATTTTAATTGGGCATTACTTCCGTTTAACGGTTAATTTAAGTTAATTAGCTATGCACTAATTGCCACTTTACTGAAATCGTTTAAGTTTTTCAAAGAATTTAAGCATTTTTTTTTTTTTTAAAAAAGGAAAATTTTTCGGTAAGAAAAAAATTGCAAAAAAAGTTTGATTTACAAAATTGCTTTTTTGTTACGTGTGTGTGTATGTATGTGTGTGTGTTTTTAAGGTTTTTTCTGATTTTCTGGAAGCGAGAATTCCGGCTACCTTATCTCGTGTCTTTATTGTCAAATGAAAATATATTTTCAGTAAACATGCAGTTCTATCGTGTTGCCATAGTCATGACAGTAACAAAAAAAAAAGAAAAAAATAAAAAAAAAAAAAATTAAAAAAAAAACCAAAAACTGAAAAAAAGGAAGAAAAAAATTATTCTACACCGACCACAATCATCAGATGAGTAGAGAAAGCTTGATATTTTATGGCTATGTCTGGTTAAGCGACCTTACGTCCATGCTGCCTTTGATACGCCTCTGTGTGTCAATTGCATGTTTCGCTGTACGTACGCTCTCTCATACCAATATTGTCCGTTTCATTGTTATCTTTTTGAGGTTTTTGGACATTTGTTCTTGTTGTTGTTGTTTCAGTTTTATGAAAACGTTACTCTGCTGTTACTTTGCTCTTTTTTCGCCCTGGCTGTAGCCATTAAATTAATATTTTTTTGCCATCGATGAATTTCGTCTGATTGTCTGGTTTGTTTGTTTTCATCTATATGGTGCAGTAGTTGGATAGAAAGGAAAGCATAACAAATGACAAAAAATATTGATAAAAGTTAACTCTTTAGAAATTTTGCAACAATAAGCACAAAATAGTTTATTAGTGGATGCCCAATGAACAATCATTCGTTCGCTGTTAAAGTGATTGGTTATAAAATTTTCAAAAAAAAAAAGAAAAAGAAAACAAGAGGAAAGAAACTGAAATTGAAAAAAAAAAATCTGAAAATGAAACAGTTGTTTATCTCTTTAGGTTTAGTCAGTTGTTGAAAAAAATATCTTAAAGAACCTTTCAAAATATTTGTATAAAAAACGTTCTTTATCGATCACTGAAATAAGCGATGAGTACCGTACAAGTCTGTTGAAGGTGAAGAATGATAAATTACCAGCGAACTGACTTAAACTCCACTGTAGAATGATCATAAAATTTCCCTTCTCAAAAAAAAAAAAAGAGATTAAGAAACGACGTAAGCAAGGCTTATGACAGAGTCAATCATGACCTTTAAGCTCTTCAAGATTGCTTTCCCGAAGGTACTTATAAACTAGTTTGGCTCATATTTCAAGGGCCGCACTCAAAAAGTTCTACTCAACTCTTGCGTGTGTATTGAAATTGTTATTAGGTTAGGTGGACGTCGGGATGGCCTCCCCTCTGGGTCTTTTTTTATTCTCTTTATGAATGAATTCCATCTGTTATAAGTGGCTTTAACATACTTATGTATGCGTATGATGTGCAACTGTGTCATTCGTTTGATAATGTAAGTGGGTCTGACATTCTTAAGTCGGATTTGCTTTTACTCATGAAGTGGTGTGATGTAAACAGCACGTAGCTAAACGCGAACGTTTGCATTGCTCGAGAACTGTTGTAATAAGTTCATCGCCTTTCATTTACGATCAGGTATTGGAGGCAGTTTCATAAAGACCTTGATGTAATATTTGTTGCCAAAATGTCTTTTAATCTACATATTCAATCCCTTATTAGCAAAGCAAGGGCCTCGCTAAGATCTATAATCTAAATAACTCGACGAAGGGTTGCATATGTCACTGGTGAGATCGCGCTTAGAACATGCCGCTATAGATTGGTCTCCCATTTGCTTGTGCTACTCTGAGAAGCTTGGATGAGATCCAAACGTAGGGTTTCCTTCATATGAATACAGGGTACTTTTAATTCACCTACCGTGTCTAGCGAAAACGAGGTCTATACTAAAAGTTTTGTACCTAAAAAAGCTTATAGAAGGGAAGATAATATCCCTTTTCTTATTAAACCAGATTGACCGATGAGAATATCAAGATACTATGAGCTCATTAGATTAGCTTAGTGTCGTGTAAATTATGAGCTCTGTTCGCCTTTGCGAGTCGTGACACACATTCTCGTTGGCAAATGACGATGAAGTTGTTAAAGAACAAGTTCACGGGAACTGCCCCGATAGAATGGTCGCCTGAGGAGTATGCGCAATGCTATAAAATAAATAGTATATCTATCTCTTAGTTCCACCTAACAAGCCTTTGAAGATTTCTGCTTTACTGCTATGAAAGTTAATTGATTGTAAACTTGATAAGGTATTTAACTTTAATTAGGACTTAACCTTTCCATAAGATGATACATGTACTTTTCATTCATTTTTTCTTCTATTCGTTGTAGCAGGTTTTATACATGAGTGCATCAATTTTACGTTCCTGATGCCTAAACTATAAGTTTTAATATCCTATGCTTCTGTACACTTTTATCCCAATTTTATTTCCTCTCATAACATAGCTTAAGATATAATTTCTGTGGCTGCATATTACCCAATCACAAATAAAATAAAAAATGAATTCAAAGAAAGTTACACAACATACGCATACAGAGCAAACAAGAAAGAAAGCCATTAGCCTCCATGTGTAGCTATCAGGAGAGCACTCGGTATAACGTACGCAAAAAAAAAAAAATTCATGGCAAAAATCTTACTTCTGACTTTCTATATGTCATAAAAGAGGTTAAAAGTTATCAGTAAAACCTAACCTGAGAAGTCGGTAGTCCATCGAAAGATAATGTTTAGATAACATTTAGTAGGATTATCAGTCACATTATTATTGTGGAAGCGCTCATGTTCATTGCCAAACTGATGACAGTGCCACGAACATAACTGAATTCGATTCAGAATTTTGCGGGGGCTAAGGACATAAACATTTTTGTTGTCTGCGATGACTGCTTCGGTACGTTACAGACGGAAAGAGAAATATAAATTACATCCTTCCTCGGTAGTGGATACAAATATCTTGATATAGGAGATAATGCTAATTAGTCTTAAATGCCATTGTCAATGAGTGTGCACTGAATGAATAAAATTGAGTGGTGATTTCCTAAGGCCTTAACATATTTGAAATAGTTTTTAGAAATTTTTAAATAAATTGTGATCGGTGAAGTTGGATTTGTGGTATCCCTTTTAATCTTAATAACCACATTATTATTAATTGGAATGCCTGAGTTACGTACTCGTATACCTCGATAACATAGTCGTTCGTTCCATTAATTGTTCACGCATTTTAAAGGAGCTCAAGCGTATTTATTGAGCAAAATTTTGCTTATGTATATGTGTGTTATAATTATTTATATAAATTGAAATGAAACATTAATGCATGATTATAATTAAAAATTTTATGCTTCGATTTTCGCCCTACGTTTTAAATTATTTCGTTTTGAAGATACTTGAAATATTTGGATGCATTTATATCTAAAATGTAGCATAGCAACAAATTGTAGTTAATATTGAATTTATTAAACATATGTACAAACTCGTAGAAATTCGAACATTGAATTAATTACATAATGGAGACGAATCCATATCCATATCCATATCCATATAATATATCGAAGAATGCATAAATGAGAGGAAGAGTGATTGTGAAACTAATTTTAAATACTTGCGCAGATTATTAAATAAATTAGAAAATGAATAAATCAGTTTTAAAATATGGCAATAGGTTTCTTAAACTCAATTCTTCTTATATAACATATACATGTATAACGTTGTGCACATTGCATTTGTATTTATAACTTTTATGCTATTCTCAAACAAAATTTGAAATTAAACATTGGGTTATATGAACGTCTACTTTAAATTTATCTTATATAAATTATATGTGTGCGTATGAACATTTGAATTGTATATAATTGAGTGTCTATGTTATGTGAAATGTTTCTTATTAATACACACATATATATATACATATACAGATATATATATATTTCAATGAAAATCAAAATATGAGCTTTTGTCTAGGTATTTAGTTTATGCATCAGTAAGCAGATTGAAATATTCTGCAATTGTGTGTGTTTAATACCGAAGTCTTATGACGTTTAATTGAGTACCTTTTGCCTTAAATTTCCCCAGCAAACTATTAAAATCAACGACTTCACTTTACTGCTACTAACTTCCAATTATGTTAAGGAACAAAGTGAGCGTTTTTTTTTGCCCTTCTTTCCTTTATGGATGTCATAGTTAAAAAATAGGTTTTGCGGCTATTTCGTTCAATCTATTATCGTTCATGGTTTAAAGGGTTCTATTTGATCAGAGAGTATATTTGAATTTTCACGTTGAACTCTGCTTAAACAAAGCTAGATAAGCGCTAGGTTTTATTATTTGTGGTGTGGTCGTCTTTTCCCTACCGGTGCTCTGTAGATTCGATAGAATCGGTTGAAATGCAATTCCTACACTTTGCCTTTTGCAATATGGGCCGGGACTCTTTATCTTCATACGAAAATAGCTGACTTTTGTTAGTCTTACTGTCAGTTGAGAAACGTAGATGTATCTTGCGGTTTTTGCATCTTGGTGAAATACACTTGAACGCTCCGAAACGTATCCGGAACTTCATTTTCATAAAAATCAGCACGATTTGTCTATGTCGCAATTCAATTAACTTATAATCTGAACATCTTAGTGTGGTTCAAAAACTAATGAATTCATTTGTTTATATATTGTCGGTCGTCAGGGTTTTGCATGTTCGCAACGGCTTAGCGGTTCACTCACAACGTGGATCTTTACCGGCTGTGGGGGTGTGCCTCTGTGCTAGATAGGTACATGTTTTTTTTTCTCGCTCGTTTATTTTGAATTTGATTCTATTTTTATATATCCCTCATATTCCCCTCTTCTTTACTTTTGCTTATATGCTTTGTAAGAGTTGTAATAATAATTAGCATAAGAGTTATTTCGAAGAGTCAATTGAATTCGGCTGACAATTTCTCACTGATTAGGTGATCTACAGAAAGATTTATAAAATGTCCAAGTTTTCTAACAGCATCCGCAAACCACTACAAACTTTTACCAGAAGTGCGATTTTAGAATTCCTTTTTAAAAAGACTTATGATTGGGGATGATTTGAAAGAAAAAATAATTGGCCGAGAAATAGGGAAATTTGATGGATTCAATAATGATAATATAAATTAACTAAAAAAAGACCTATTCGAGCAATTACACTTTCATGTTGCACAAGATTAAGAAGAGAACTTCACAAGTGCTCAGAAATAAGTAATCTTTGTGTGGAAAAAAACCATAGAAATCAAAATAGCGCTAAGAAAAGTTTCAAGCATTAAAATCATGCGACAAAGGGCAAGTCGATTAAGTAGTGTTAAGAAAGGAAATAACAAGCTGTTGCCTTCATATGCGTCAAGGTACAAGTAGACTTTTAGAAAACCTATGCACTTTAGCGACAATTTACTAGTTTACAATACACTAACACATTTATTTAATTTGCTTAGCAGGTGCATGTAGGGTTCGCCTGTATTGTAAAGGCGATAGGGTATCCATAAGGCATACATCATTTGAACTTTCCTTTTCATGCCTTTTTGAATTTTAATTTTTGAATTGTAAAAATTTGATCAAACATATAGCGCGGTGCCTCCTCCACAGTGCAGTGTATGTGCAATATTCAGCCAAGAGTAAGTATAGGGTTCTTACTTGTCGGCTTTTTTTTTCGAAAAATTGCTACATTTCTATATTCGTATCAATAAATGTGATGCTTCGTAAAACCAAAATGACCAACTTTTTATTTTTTTGACACGTACTTGTCAATGCGACATATATATGTAGAACGAAGTTGATCCGTCATTGGATGAAAATACACGTTGCGGTTAGTTATGTGCTTTTAGCCACTTGCCCGCTTGTATGATCGATATGCTTTAGTTCGGCAGTTCCTTTCTCTGCTCCGATTTCACATTTTTTGTAGCATCAACTTGTTACTTATGAAAAAATAAAGTATTTATACTATGTGTCGACAGGCAAACAAATCAGCTTATACGACGTTTTCTAGTCCAAAAGTTGATGTTGCTTTGGTGCACTTCCCTTATGTTCAGGTAGATGTTTCAGAAGACACTCCTCTTTGACGCGTACCCAATGCTTAGCTTAGACATTCACTTATGTGCAGACAATGGTCGCTTAACGACGGTCAGGTCGTTTGTTCGGAGGTCAGGACGTATGCTCGGAGGTCAGGACGGATGCTCGGAGTTTATTAACATTGGAAATCGACATTACCCTGTTATGATTTTTGGCTCTTACCATATTATGATTTACGACGTTTATGGAGAAATTAATTGCCTAAACGAGGCAAGACCTGTCGTCTGGTTTTAATTTTAACTGTGACTTCGAAAGCTCAAGTGTGTTCGTCTGTCTTTTAAAATGGCATATTGACATGGTATATATTCAGTTCAAGTCTTGTATTTTATTGAAGTAAAAACATTTTATATTCTTGCAAAATTCCGTAGTTGCCACATCGTATAATTTTTTGCTTTCGTGCAATGCTTATACGATATTAAAAAGTTTTCATGTTTTTTAAGTAGAAGTGTTACGTTATCAAATATTAATTAAAAAGTTACTATTGTGTGTGTATGTCCTGAAAATTTTAATTTTTCAGTTTCCGTTTCAAATTTTCTGTAAACATCTGTTAAAACCGAAGACAATAACGAAGACTTAAAACTAAAGACTAAAAGCAACGTCAAATCAAGAGATATAGACATGTTAGAGTATCTACAGTCTAGGAAGTTTCATTGTTAAAGAACATTTATAAGTAAAGACGAAGAATTTGCTATTCCTAGTATTTAAAAAAATTGGATCATAGAAACAGGAACCTGTTTAGGTAAAATTTATTATCATTATTATTATTATTATTGTTATCAGTTTTTTTTGACGAGAGTGTAAGGCAGCGAATTATATACGGATATGTTAATAATGTAGTGAAGTTAACGCCATTATGCGCAACTCATCAAGCGGTAGAAACGAATGAATGTTGGCAACATTGAGTGATTTTAGCAAATTTATGCGTGACAAATAAGTTGGCTACACGAAGAAAGGGAAGCACTTGAATGCACCAACATCAGAACGTTTCGTGTTGTTTGGTTTACTGAATCGAACAGCAATAAAAGCAACAATAACAACAGCATATAGATACTAAATGAAATGAGTTAAGTGAAGATGGTCATGTGTGGGTAGTACATATATATATATATACATATATATACATATATTTTTTGTGTTTCTCTGAAGTGAACATTTTTGTAATTGCAACGTGACTGAAATGCAATTTCGGCTTTTACTTTGGTATGAGTCTGAACAACTTATGTGAACGAAACTATAAATCGATAGGAAAAGGGAAGTTTATCTTGATGTATGTGTACATGTGTGGGTATGTTTTGCTTTCCTGTTTGGATAATTCGATGCAATAAAGCAAAGAATACAAAATTTGATAAATGACGCGGCAAAGTGTTGAAAAACAACAACAACATGCATAGAGTACTTGAATTAAAAAAAAAAAAAAAAAGAAAAAAGAAAACAGGAAAATTTTAAAGTACATTCAGAGACCGTAACACAATGTATTCTGAACGATTTTTTCCTCTTTTTTTTGGCGAATTATGGACGTTTGAGAGCGGAGGAGTGTTATGGTCAACAGTTAGAGCACTTACAGGCATCCGTATGTGTGTGTGCTACCCCAATTCATGTCATTCATGTTCTGCAATACTGTTGCGCTGTGTGTACTATTTTGGCTTTTGGCGTTTTTCATCTATCATGGGTGCGCTGCTGTTGGTTGGTTGGTTTTTGCTGCTGGCCACTGACTTGTCTTGACTGACGGAATGGTGGGTTGTTTGTTGTTGACAATTTGTCGTCGTGTCAGAATTGTCATCATGAATGTGACAAGTGATGTGACATGTTGGCGGTTTGTCAGTTACTCACGACATTCTGTCTGTTGTGCTGCTTCATCGGGTTAAGTAGGGTGAGATAGTTTGACTCTTTCTGGCTATGCGTTTTGCATTGTTATGTTGCGTTTTTGTTGCTGCGTTGTACGCCAAACAAAATAAGTTGTGCAAATTGATGGCAAAAAGTGTGAATTTTAAATGTTGACTCTGTCACTGATCCAAGCAAACGCAGGCCCAAATGCAATATATATATACATCTATATATATATATATATATATATATATATATATATATCTATATAAATACATATCTATATATTTGTGTACGTATATTCATATAGGCATTTATACATATGCATATACACGTACAACATAGATTCTCCCCTTTTATGTTCATGCATAAACAGCATGCAGTAATTGTGAGTGTCGTTATTACGTACTAATTATGCGTTGATTGTTTTGCGGTAATTAAATGCTGCTTATGTCTCTCAAATATGTACAAATGAATAAACACACATATAGGTACGTATTTATATGCAGCCTTCATTATCCACTTTTTTTTTTTTGTTTTTTTTTTTTTTTTTTAAGCAAATGCTGTTATTCTCAGTAGCTCTGCGCCAGTATTTTACAAAATATTTGGACATTTCAGCTTCGTATGCAACAACAAGAATAATAACAATTTTTAACGAGAAATGACAAAAAGAGGAAAATTGAAAAAATTTTTGAATATATCAAAAGAGAAAAAAATTGCGAATTTTCTGCATGATTTTGAAATAACGTTGTACTGGTTACACATTCAAACCGCACCACATACGATGTCATCGTCGTCATCAACAACGTAGGCAAAAATACGAGGAATATTGTAACATTATTATGTTACATATATATAGATATACATATATATAGATATATATATATATATATTTTTTAAATATAAGTTCCCTATTCGTGATATTCACACATATGTGATATACATATATACGCATATATGTACATGAATGTGTACATAAATTTCACTACATATGTTATATTTGATTTGTGCTGTTGAACATTTCTCGTTCAAACGCATATTTTCATTTAGATGAAAGCGTATAAGAATGCAGAGAGACATGTAAATGTATTATAGATATATGCATATATACATATTTTATATAAATATATTTTATATGTATATATATATATATATATATATATATATATAGAATGGTTCACGTGTCAAATTTCTATCCTTATGCTATATCCTGCTGACGATGTACACAGCAACTGTCAAACACCTGCTGTATGTCATGCAAAAACAATTAGAACATTTTTATAATTGGTCCTAACGCCGGATCGCTCGTATGTAAGGAGAATGCAAAAATCTTTAATGAAATTTTTTTCATTAAAAAATTTGCAAATATTAAAAGTGTATTGCATTGAATAAAACTTTAAAACTAGTAAACGAGACTACGATAGCACGCCTGCTGGAAATGACGTTTACACAACGTTATCGGGCCTTTCCTATTGCGAATAAATTATTTTCTTCTTTTTTCCTTTATTATAGAATCGATTTTTAATATCAGAAATGTTTACTGTTACCGCCAACACAATATCGATACAATAGTAAATACGTAAAGTAGATATGTTACGGATCAATTTTTGATATAAATAATCATTTAGTTATACTTGATGGTTCGCTCAGACGTCTGAAGGCTGGAATTTTTAGAAAAAGTATAGTAACATTTTTTTGACATTTCTTGGGGAAAGTAAATTTAAAATTGCCACATTATATATATATACATGGTTGCAGAGACAACATATATACCTACAGCGTATTGCAAAATTTTTAGGAATTGCTCCTCTAAGCACATGACGAGCAAATAGTTAACCATTTGTAGTACTGCAATTTTCAGAAGCAATTTCTACAGAAGCTATTGAAACCGAAGGCTAGCCATGCAATGGCAAGATGAAAACTCTTCGGTCTTTATGTATTCTACCATTTAGGAATATTTATTTACTCATCAGTAATTACTTATTTTATCTTATCAGATAAGATTACAATGTGGTGACACAAAACAATTATTTAGGCACTCACGCACCTACATACTGATCGTTTAGAATAGCAGTGTAAAGCATAACAATTTGTAAGTTCAAGTTAAGTAGAAATAGTGTTTTATTTACAATTTTTAACATTGAAGAAGTCTTAAAGGAACACAGGCCAAGCTACATCTGTTACGAAGACGAGTTATATATATTAATAGCTTTTTACTTTACTTTTACTTGCGCGCATTAATCAATGGAAATTTAGATTTTTTTGAAGCTCCAGTAAATATTTAGAATCGACTCTAAAATGAGAAATCTTCGCCGATTGCAAATCGCCACAGACGCTAAGTATACTCATTATTTTTAGTAATGTACTAATGTGTCCCACAGGTCTAAAGCTCTAAAGCATATATCGTTTTTTCTTGGCACCTTTTTAATCTAGGAAACAGGTGAAGTCTTCTTCTACTTCCTCGAGAATTCGAAGAACCAACAACAGATGATTCATTGCGTTGAGTCAAATACTTGAAAAATATCAGAGACTTTCAAAACATTTCTTCACAATCAGTGTGAATAATAAAATTTCCCAAGATGAGAAAGATCAGCATAGTTCGCTTGTTTCATAAAAATCAATCTTGTTTACAAAATTTATTATTATTATTAAGTTCAGAAATCGTTAGAGTCAATTTGGATCATAGGTTAGTCAATGATTCGTTAACCCCGACGAATAATATGTGTACGCCTAGGGCAACATAAGGTATCTTCCAAAAAAGAGAAAGGCGATTTTTTAAATTTCGTGGGCTACGTACATTAGATATTCGAATTCATTTTTTCGTCTTATGTCGGTCCATATGTCTCCAACTTATGTTGCTATTATCAGTCATATTGCATTTTTAGTTTGTTTTACATAGATATAAACCTTACACTTTTAGGATCTGTATACAATTTTGTGTGAAAAATAAAATTAGGACTGTGTGGCATTTGGTGAGTTTTCGTTGAGCAAAGAAAAAATGTTTATAAGCGGCACAAGCTCTTCACAGAGAGCCGATGCCCGCCCGATGGGCACCCCTGCACGTCAACAATCGATCAAAATGTTGTAGTAGTGAAGAAAATTGTTATGGCGAATCGTCGAATAACTCTTCGAGAAGTTCCTGAGACTGTCGGCATATCAGTTGGCTCATGCTGTGCAATTTATTCATCTGTTTTGGGCATGAAATGTGCGGCACCGAAGCTCTGATAATGCGCCAGCTCACACGTTATTTTTTGTCCAAAACCAGCCCCGTAATTATGCATCAGCCACCGTGCCCATCGTACTTGGTCCACTTCAACTTTTCTCTCTTCTCGAAACTGAAAAAAACGTGAAAGGACGGAGCTTTGCCACGATTAACGAGATTAGGATCCTCGCGCCGAAAGACCTGAAGGTTATACCAAAAAGCGCACATCAGAAATACTTAGACGATTGGAGAAAGCGCTGACACAAGTGTTTTATATCTAAGGGGGATTACTTTGCAGGGGCAAAATAAGTATTAATGAATAAAAAAATATTTTTCGAGGGAAATAAAAACTTCAGTTTTGCTCTTCAACACACTGGGTGCAATAATATTTCAAATTCATGTTTTTTCCTGTGTGTATTTCGTTTAATACTAATTAAGTTATTCCCCGAGAATAATTGGCTATGTTTTGTCATCGAAAAAAGTTGCACATTTGTTAGACCATTTTTCTTCAAATAAAAAACTTATATATTAATTAACTTATAAAACGAATATTTTTATTATTTTATTAATTATGAGGATGTCATTTAATTGACTGCTACTTTTATTACAATGACTTTGAAGATGGTTTTGAGAAATACTTGTTTGAATGCAATATTGTTTATGGTTAGATATCGTAGGTGATAGCCCTTTTTTATTGCAAGCCTTGGCTGTCGCAAATATATGTACTGAGTTGTCAGATCAGTATCTGCTATGTAGAATGTAAATTAGATTTCGTTGCTCAACACGATCGGTACATATCAACTAACATAATTTATAGGGCAAGTTTTAACATCCTCTCATATAATTCACCATCGTGAACTTTCCACCAATAGAAGACAGTTAAAAATCGTTGAAATGAATCAGAATTGTGAGTAGGGATACCCTATCCAAATTTGTTTATAATTTAACTATATATTAACAGGGTTGCCAGGGTTGCTGTAATTCGTAAGCAGTCGATCGAAATGACATTTTGAAATTTTGGCAAATGTCTTTTGAGGTATTTTTTAGGAATACTGTCGATTTCTTCTTCTTGCAGATGTCATCTGTGTTTCAGTCAAGGCAATGATTTGCATGGCCCACCGTTAAATGGCCCTCATCACCCTGTCTACATAATATTTGAAAATAAGGCCTTACATAGCAAGTGGTTGAAAAAGTGGTGCGGTTCGAATCATTTACAACAGCATTCGTCCTGGGGCCAAAAAAAAGTTCATGTACCAAAATTTTTCTTCAAAAGGTGTGAAAAATTGCGATCTCTAGGTTGGGCACAAGAAAACAAGACAGACAGTCGGACGCCCAGACAGACAAGATTAGATCGATTCAGAAAATGATTATGAACCGATCGGTATAATAAAAGATGGGTCTATCTCAAGTTCTTCCGAGTGTTGCTTACGTCCGTACCAACTTCACACACTCTTGTATCATAAGTGGCGCAGGGTAGGATATAAAAAACGCAATTCCAATCGCAACAAGCTAAAGATAGGATGGAAAATGACTCAACCTAAGCTGAATATGATGCTTCTCTTGTTTATCATCGATTCTGGGCGATAGCGATATTTATTGTGAACTCTGTTTACCGCATCCTTCTGATGCACATAAGATAATGAGCGATGTATTGAGAAATTGACTGCGGGCTTTATGAAAATTATGGGATTTAAACTTTCCTATATTCAGCTAACTTCGGTTGATAGCCTTGTGACTGGCATAAAAGGTTCGTCCATTTGTTATAAAATGAATTTTAAAATTTTTATTTCAATTTTATAGAAAATTGAAACAAAAATAATTGACAAAAAGTACTTTTCAACAAAATAATTGATTGCATTAATACTTGAATTAAATTAAATCTTTCTTCGTTAAATTTAAATAACAATTAGGAAATGGTTTAGCTTTTTATACAATTGGTATGAAATTATTTCAAGTGTTATTAAACACGTCTATTAATTACTGTCAATTAGTCAAAATCAACAATTTTACCGCTAAAGATAAATATTACATATGTAGTTTATTAAATAAATAATTGATTTAATAATTTTAACTACACATAAATATGCGCACATATGTGATTATATAACTAAGCAATTACATTGCAACGTCCCGAGGGTATTACAAATACATATGCGGCTGGCCAGTATCAGTTAAGTTTCCTAAATTAAAGATATTTAAGCTAAGTTAATATATATTTACCATGGGAAAATCGAACGATTTTTTATTTCTTTTATACTAAGCGGAGGATGTTGCATTACACTCATATATATATATATATATGTGCACATATGTAAAAGAGAAAAATAAAAAAAATTAAAAAAAGAAAACCCAAAGTTCTAAACAGCTCTGCTTATCTCTATGTCTACCTGTTTTATTGTCTGGTGGTACATGAAAAAACGATCTCAGTTTTGATATCGATATCAAAAATATTTGAAGATCTCATCTAAAAAAAAAAAAACAAAAAACGAAAACTTATATAAAAAATGTAGAAAAGTATTTTAACGTTGAGACGAATCATGGACATCTGTTATCGAAGGTAAATAAATGAAAATCCGCAGAGCAGATAAGCCGACGGATAAGCAGCTTGAACGCTTGAATGGATAGATTGAGGAATAGATAGAAAGACTAATTGAAAGTTGGAGGGAGACAAACGAATGGATAGGGAAATGATTGCGGTGGTAAGATGACTGGTGGAAATATGAACGAATGTTGGCATAAACTAAACGATAGAAACTTGCTTACATAGCGAGAGAACGGTCAGCTCATCAATCCGAATATATGGGCAAATCGTGGATAAGTTGACAGGAAATTGCTTGATGATCAGACAAAAGAAACAATGCGGGCTCGGGTAAAGGCACAAGAATGGATGGAAGTATATAACGAAAACTAAGGTACAGTAGTCGGACGGACGAAAAGAGCGATTAATCTTCAATGAGACAGATGAATGAACTGATAATCAATCAAAGGCATGGAAATATGTTGACATATATATGAACGGACGATTAATATATACTCTGTTCTTTTAGCTGCTTTTGTTTTTGTGAAACAAGGAGGAAATCGGAATTTCGTGTATAGCGTCACTAAAACAACTGTAGCTTATAAACTATTACTCGGAAAGTGGTGAAAGCTTGAAACATTTCGTTTGAAAGTTGGGATCGTTAATAGTCATTCTACATCTGTATGTAGTCCAACGAACTTATTGAGTGATATGTAGATGAAGCGCTAGTTGGGTTGTATGGAGAGATGCACGAGCAAAGTTGGAAACACGTTTAATTTTAATCAACAGGTAGACTAGAAGAGATAATAACATGCACTAACGAATGAAGTAACCTATAGAGAGTTAGAAGGCGCTATAGACGAACTAATAGAAAGACAGATAGACGAATGGAGCGAACCGTTCGATGAGTAGACGTACGAGTGAAGGTATAAATCAGGTTATTTAAAAATAGTTGGACATATGAAGAGTGTATGGGTGAACAGAAGGACAGGTACCTAGGTAACTAAACTGTAATTAATGGATTCATCGGATATCGGATTTAGGATTAGAAATATATTTGCAATGGCAGGCTTTCGTTGTTGCAAAAGGAATAATCAAATTACTATACCTCTACGCTCCCGTGGCGGGTATAATAAATGTTCTTTACTAATATTACAAACGGTGTTCTCGGGTTTATATCATTATGTGTTTGCCTTTGATAACACACACGTTTAATGGAATTTCTCTCAACGGTTATAATTTAAAATTCTTTTTGTGTGCTGCCAATACTCATGAGTATGTCTATATGTTATTGGTGTGCACACTACTATATACATATGTCACAAATGGGCTTATGTGAGGTTTCAACATTGCGGTTTTGCCAGACCAGTCTTTTTTTGGTTTTTTTTTTATTTTTTTTATTTATTTTTTTTTTAATACCGCCACTCGCATGTTCATTCGCTTTGGCAGCCACGTTCATATTGGTATCTATCTGGAAACTTTGTGGTGGCCGTGTGTCTAGACGACCGCAATACTTACGGGAAAAATAACATATGAATATTTGAACGAATGTATTTACAAAGTAAAAACCTGGTCAATTTTGTATACTTCTAAAAGTAACGCACACATACGCGCGCGCGCGCCTATAATCGTGGACAAACAATTCGAATATAATCTCTTTAATAAATATATAAAATATATTTTATCCATATCTGCACGATTCTATGCACGCGTGTGTGTGTTTGTATGTGTGTATGTAAATAATTAAAATTGTTTAATCAATATGTAAATACCTCTGTACTAGCACTAGCAAAAAAGCAAAACAAAAAAAAAAAAAAAAACAAAAAAAAAAAAAAAAAAAAAAAAAAAAAAAAAAAAAAAAAAAAATAAAAAAACAAAAAATAAAGAATAAATAAAATATAATAATACTAAAATAAATGAATGATCATTTGATATATTACGCTTACAGGCGTACAAACGCTTAAATAACGATATATAAACAAATGTATATGTATTTTGTAAATAACTCTAAAATAGGGCTTTTTTTGTTTCCATAATTGGAGAGGGTTACATTTTTACCCTATTAGCCTTTGAGACAGAGAAAGACGGAAAGAAAGAAATGAGAAAAAAGAAGAGAGATGATTACCATTTATTCCACTCGCCCATTACCATACTTTGTGCATATTAAACAGCCAACAGGCTGTTGATGATTATTCGAGCATATGTTACAAACGTCTGACTGCCTGTAGCTTATTTTATGTAATGCTGGTTCTAGGTACGAATGTGCGAGTGTACCTATGTTTACTTGTTCGAATACACCTTTGAGAATATACACCAGCAATTTACAATGCCATAGATACACACATATCTACCCATATATGTTTGTATACATATATATACATACATATTTATATATAGTATACCTACATATTTATATATGGTATATACATATGTCTATTGCTTGCCTGCTTTCCACTGACTCTGGCTGTCTGCTATCGTTTGGCTTGGCCTACGGATTGTTGTACGTTTCATGCCATTACGCATTCATGCGAACCGCTTGAAATCCGCTTTTGGATACCGATGCCAAAGGACTTTTGTTTACAAATTGCAATAATCGCATTCACAGGTGACTGCCACCCATTCTCATTCTTATACTGATATCCACAAGGAACGAGCATAATGTAATGGGCTCCCATACACATGTACAAATCTGAGCACATGTAAAATATACGTTGCATGCTCGATAGTTTTGTTTGGGATATTTACAGTTACAATCTTCATTTTATCTTACGTTTTATAATCATTACTTAAGACTAGATAGGCAAATAGCTAAGCAGAATATTAAATGGTAGCATAGCGAGTAGCTTCTTGCGAAAAAAAAAAATATATATATAAATGTTGATGATTAATAAAATAGTTTAAAGTGTGGAAATCGATGGTGTTGTGGTGCATGTAAAAGTGTGCCTGTTTGAGGAGATCGAGTCCAACTCTATTTGGGTCAATTATTGTATTGGATTGAATCTCGCTTGACAACTAATGCTATGTGAATAGACTGAACGACAATTTTCCTTCAGTGTCGCGCGGATTCGATTTCTACTATTCCATAGGTCGTTTTATTTGGCTTTTCATATAGTTTTGTACAAATTACGCTGTCAAGTTCATGCTTTTTCGAAATGCTTTCGCCACTCGTATATTTTATTTTTGTATCTCATCGTATGTCACCAATTTCAGAGATGTGATGGAAGCGATCTTCAATTTGCAAATCAAAAAATTGATTGCCAGTGATTTCAGAATTTTTTTCTGGTCCGTGTAACACTGTTTTTGTAGAAATTTCTATCGTGGACAGAAGTGCTGGGGTAACACGACGTCAATAATCATCGAAACCGTAAATGGTATTCATTCTCTTTTTATTCCTTTTATTATTGTCGCCGAATTATGTTGCCAGTTATTCAAGTTTTGGGTTTTCTCGTTATCCGATTTTATTGTCACGTTATATTGTTGATGCATCATCATTGCCAGCCACTGTGAAAAGAACTAAGCGTTTTCTTCTTGTAAACCAAATCAAATTTTTTTCTTCCTTTCTTAATAACGTGCTACAAACATACGTGAATTGCCACATTTTACAGACGGACATATGAAATTTTTCTCTTTCTTAAAGATACCTAGAATAAATAATTTAGCTTCACTAAAGCAACCATCTAGTCTACCTGTAAGAAAAACAAGGCGGTAGAATTTGTTGCTAGTGCCCATCTTGATTTGTAGGCTCTTTGGTCTAAATAAATCACAATATTAATAATAATAATATTTAAAACCAAGTGAAAGCATTATAGCGTATGTCGGCCCATCAATAAATACCTTACCTACCACTTCGCTTAATGTAGTTATTCATATAACGACTTTTTAAAATAAAACAGTATATGGGGAGAGATCGAGAAAGTGATCCGATGCGAACCATTTTCAGTAGCGTTAATTCTTGCTCTCAAACATGTCCATATACTAAAGATATCTTAAAAATCGCGAGTTTTGTTACAAGAAAATAACACGGACAGACGGACAGACCATGCTCAGAATCACTTTCTGAATCGATCGGTATAATAAAAGACGGGTCAATTTAAACTTCTTATGGATGTTGTATATCGCCTCATAAAGTTAACATACTCTTATACCACAAGTGGTGTAGGGTATGATAGGGAGGTAACAAAAAAATTAAGGCGAGTAAAGACTTTCTCTCTCTCTTCCTCTCTCTCTCTCTCTCTCTCTCTCAATGCAAAATACGGTAGGTCTGTGTTCTTCCATGAGATGTTTATGAAAATATTTTTACTTATTTTAAATTTTGCACTACAGCGTCAAAGTTTAAAGGCTTTTTTTATATTGACCTTAGTAGCGCTTACTTTATAATGCTGACGATAAATAAAAAAGTTAAGCTAAATTCTTGCCGTAAAAACATTTAAATGAATTTACATTGTGTTGGTTAAATTGTACGTGAAATTCGATGCGATTTATACGTACATTTGCACTGTAAAAATGTACTCACTGACTGTTTCCTGTCTGCAAATGAGATTTGTTTTAATATCCAATGCCGTAAGGATATAACGATTGTGTTAATTGTATGCAACACCTGAAAATATGCTTCAAACATTGCACTCATTTTTGGATCAACTGAAAATTTCAAGCTGATTTCATTGCATCCGCCTGTTTGTTCACCGACTTAATTTGTCAAAAAAATTAATATAAAGAGAGTTGAAGTATTTTTTTTTTGTTTTTATTCTTAACGTGCGTGCACGAAAGTGCGAATTGATATCACAAAGACCGTGGATTACAGTGAATCTTGAATATCCGAAGCTTGAAGTGTTCGTGTGCATAAATTGCAGAACATTTGTTGATTGTGTCTCTCCAAGTAAAACGTTCAAGACTATTTTTTTGTCTTCAAGTCTGTGGCGTAAATAGAAAGTAATTAATAATATTTTCAAATTTTTCCATCCATTTTTCACTATCATCATCAACTCAAATTAGATCAAATCAGTTGTCTATCTCGCAACTAAACTTACAAAACAAAACAATGGCGAATTGATCGTTGCATGGATTCAGAATATTCAGCATATCAAGGACATAAATATTTGAGAGACTGTCTGACGTAGGTGCTTGTAGATCTGCGTTTAACTTCTAATAGAGCTGATCCAGACTAGTTCAATTTTAAGGCATTACAACGCCTGCTACCGCCTACTGTCTGACTGCTTTTTAGTGAATTCAAAAAATAACGATTAATAAGTGAAAGCGTAAATTTGTTGCGCAATCTACGAACTCCACGAACTGTATATGAACTTTTAAAACTTACGAACTCTATGCAGTCTAAGAAGAAAGTGCGTGAACTTCCCTCGGCACTTACAACGTAATAAAAGGTTCATAGGAGTTTAGAAAGTTAGCAATTAAAGTCTATGTAAAGTAAACCTGGGAACCATAGGGATAGTCTAAATAAATAAACTTTTGATGTTCATTCAATTTCACCGTTTTGCCATGTAGTACCGAAGAGTGCTGAAGATGCGTTTTTACCCGGGCATATGCTCGCTACCGTGCGCATATGTGCATATGTATACAAAAAAAAGAAGAAGAAGAAAAAAAATTAAATAATAATAATTACTTTGTGAACGTTTTGTTGTTATCTCATTTGAAAGTATTTTTAAAGTGTAAAAATAACAAAAAAAAAAAAAAAAATAAATAAATAAATAAATGAAGAAAAAAAGAACTGAGAAATTATATTAAATTAAAAAATAACAACAAAAATGCATTAGATTAAATGGTTTGCAGTTGAAAAAAGTCATTACTTTTAGAAATGTTTCAGTTTTAAATCTTTGGGAACACAATATTAATGTAATCGCCACAATTATCATAAAGATCTTATTGGCAGTCGCAAAGAAGCGTATAAACACACATAATTAGACTTTTCTTCATTTTCTTCTTTTTTAATAATGCATACGAGAAAAAAAATTTCTATATTTGCGGAGAAGTAACAGAAGACTTGAAATTAGTTGGAAATGAAGAGAAACAGAGAAGAAGAAAACACATAAAAAATTAATAAGTTTTTATGTTAGTCCCATCACACATACACACACACACACACACACACACATACGCACACAAATCTCTCACTAAACAATGCGCATATTACATTTATATTTACATTATATACACAGTTGATAGTGTTGGTGACGACGATGATGATGATGATGATGATGATGATGATGATGATGATGATGTTGATAATGATGATGATAATGATGATGGTGGTGATGGTAAAGTCAAATCGTAAAAACTGTTGTGTTGTTAATGCGTTATTGAGCGTCTGTCGCCACATAAAATAGATGAGTGCAAATAATTAGAGCATCATTTAGTTTTTATTTCATTCATGAATAGCTAAATAAACAAACTAACAAACAGACAAATAAACAATTAAAGTATAAATAGAGAGGAAAAAAGTCATAATCACAATCTGCTGATATATGCTTAACTTTTTATATCCTACAATCAAACAGTGATATAAAATATATTAAGTTTCTGCACAGCCAGTGACAATGAATCTAGATCGTAGTTCTCTTAAATTTGATATAAACTTGCCACCCTACGTGGAAGAAACTACTCTAACTACATATTTTTCAGTTAAGTCGATCGAATCTCTCCTGCTACTTTTAAAAAGGGATATAGATTGACTGTTAAAAAAAAAATATTCGCATTTTGCGCAATAGCTGGCTATAGAGTCCCGTAATTTTGATAACCGTAATCCCTAATCGTGACACGCCACGTACGAAAGATTGTGATATTCATCGAGTCAGCTGAAATCAGGCAAAATTTTGAGGAAATACATTATATGTTACAATATCGCTACGACCTAAGGCTTGGAAGGGAATGCTTAGTGTTTATGAAGAAGACGCTTTGTCAAAATTACTTGCATTCGCTTTGGAGATTTCGACGTTGAAGACGTCCTGCGCTGTACTCGATCAATCATTGATAAAGTTGTGAGTGAGACTTTTCCCAAAATTAAGGAACTGGCGGAATTAAATATCGGCGGAAAAACCGAATTGATCAAAAGAAAAAGTGTCGTCTTCACAACGCACACACGTCCTGAATGATTCGGCAAGAATTGAAAAATTTTGGGTGAACCCATTGATAGTCAGCGACGCCATTTGTTTCGGTCTCTGGGAAAAGCTGATTTGACAACTAGCCACTTGGCCAATTAAAATCACTTAGTTTAATTTTTCACCCAGATATTCCAGAGTTGTACAGTATACGAGGTGCATAATGGTTTTCGCAGAGAGCTGATGAAAAATAGTTAATCATTTTTATATAAGATGTAAATAAATTGTGTTTAAATTCTGGTGGATAAACGTCTCGAAGTTCCTCTTTAACTGTCCGAAACTCTTGTTTACATTTCCAATTTTCTTGAGTTTATGAAGTTAATTAATTATTCTTTGATTTCCTTTGTAAAGTTTCTTTGAACTAAAGTTTTTGAAACAAATAATTGAAACGAATAATAGGTTTAGCTAAAGCTTTGCTAAGTTTTATTTTCCTCAAATTTCTTTTGGCCACTTCTTCATTCAGCATACAAAAATAGTGCTTCTCAGTTTATCGTTTGTAATCATATCTGTATGTACCCTGAAGTACGTACTTCTAGCTTCAATTTTACATTTAATGGGTTAGATGCCAGTTCAGCCAATTTGCTTAGCAAAGTTTGACTTATCTGGTCAAAGAAGTATATTCAAATTGTACTGCCTTTATCCACTATCTACTATGGCGAAGTAGCAGAGGGCTGGGTTAACTGTACCCTCCTTTTTCATGTACATCATATCTCATATTAAAACGGTTAAGAACATCGGTTAGGTAGATATTTAACATTATTAATATTTTAACAAAGAGCAGTTAAACAAATTGCTTAGTCATAAAAATGATTATTATTGATATTCGTGTAGCGTGATGGCGGTCAGAAAGAAGTGCAGAAAGAGGAAGTGTGCGTGTGCCTAATTGGTAAGTGTTATGGCCTTTACCGACTAGGCATTCGCTATAGCTACGAACCAAAGTACGCTCTACCGCAGCTGGGATTTCAATCGGCGAATACTGACTTGAGATTCTCGATTCTTACCTACTCGACTGCTTATACGGATCAAGGTTGAAAGTCATTTTAATTCAATTCAACTTTATTTCCTAATAGGGCTTACATCTGCTCACCGAAAATTTCGTAATAAGGATAGCGTAAGTATCTGTGTTGACAGAATAAGAGATAGCTAACGCCCCCGACAAATAGAATAATCCCCACTAACGGATATCTTGTTACTTCTGAAGAGCAAGTTTGAGAAAGAACTGGTTTTAAATTGTCTTTCTTTCCTTCTTCCAGGCAGGCAACGCAAGTGTATCTCGTTAAGTCTCCTTCTGTTTAATTTGAAAACTGAATCATAGAAAAACTGACTCTTCTCACAGAATAGGGTACCAAGTGGTCGTCTATAGGGATTTCTATTTCTATTTATGAAGCGTTTATGTAATGATGGTTGTATGTGTCTTTAATTTATCACACAGTTTATATTGACAATTTAGGCGTGGAGTTCGCCAGAGCGCGATTAAGCAAACAATATCTTTTTGATATGCTAATGTGCTTCGTCGCTTATACAAATAAACAGTAAAAAGTCTGTTCTATGTGTCTAACAAATGTTGCTCTCTGCCTTTGTGAATATTGGCAGCGAAAAAAGGGGGCGGGCGCGAGGCAATTACAAATCAGACGTTTCGTCAAGAAGCAGTTTAAAGGAAACTTTTGAATTTTCATAAAGCGAAGAATTTCTATCAGCCAGAAAATGTTTATTTATTTGTATGCGTAAACGCCTACAGATTTTCCTAAATGAAATTCCTATCCGGCATAAAATACAACGGCTGAACAACTGTTGGTATAAGAAAAACAAAAAAAAAAAAAGGGGAAAAAGAAAAAACGTTCTCATTATTTTATACTCGCATTAAATATAAATCGCTTTTGTGCATAAATATATTTTTCAAAATTTAATTTAGCATTTATTTAAATATATTGTATATGTATGCAAATGAAATCAAGCAATTGTGCAAATGTGTAATTACCAATGACCGATCGACCGGAGTGAGCGCATTTACACATGAGAATATGTAAAATGGCAATCATGTCTACACGTGAGTTAATAAACTCCCTGATATGCAATCATATTCGTGTGAATGTAGATGTGTTTTGATGTTTATGATGTTTCGTAATTCACACAATCCACAATGGGATTAACTATAACCGTGAAAGGATAATAGCATGTGAATTGATGCGGTGAATTGAGGAATTCGACAGCGGCAGCAGAAGCACCAACAAACCCATCCTAGTTAGTCAACCAATATTTCTGCGCACTTAAGTGGCATACGGCTTGGCATGCATGGTGCAAGTATTTATCAGTACACAATCGTATTTTATAAAATTACGCATATCTACCTAACTACGTGCACAAAGGCAAAAAAAAAAAAAAAAATGAAAAAATATTCCTAGATTTTGCATAATAATTGGAATTTGCTTACTAAACGTACCTATGCTATGATTGATTACATGATTATTGCTTCTTCTTATTTCGAAATTTAAGCTGCTATCTGGATTAAATGGATTCCGGCATACGCATCAGAGAACATCGTATATGGCGCAATCGAGTTCACGATGTTCACCTGTCTCTTTATTCCTGTGCAACAACTCATCTTAAAAACTTGGCCTCGAGCATACATTCACTTCTATCTCCATCTCCTTTGTCTTTTGTCAGATTAAGTTTACTCGCAATTACAGAAGTCTCCTTATTGGCGTTTGCCTTTGTGAAATGTTCAAATTATTACGTAATTATTTGCTGATTAAGCCTAAGCCTGCAGGCGTAATAACTTTTTAAGGAAGATTGGCGTAACTATTGTCCGTCATCGAATGGTTTACGCGACAAATCTTCTAAGTGCGCCAATTGCATATATACCTATGTTGTTGCGAACTAAAATTTCAAGTTTATTTTGGTCTCAGATTTACGTTTAAGCCCATTGGTCCTTATCACACAGGCTGTTAGGTTAAGCTTTAGATTTCATTTAGAATTAAGGAACGACTTGCAAAAAGAGCGGTTGTCGTATTCGAAGTTACAATAGTTTATTAATAAATTCGTTGCTAATGCCAATTCGCTCGGAAGAGAAGTTGTGTGGCTGCTGGGATCACCGATTCCTGCGCTTCTGCAACAAACCAGCAACGATTGAATTTTTTTTTTCTCCGTACAAATTCGATCGAGTCGTAGTTAGTGTACATCCTGAGGGCCGTCTAAGCAACTAATTGTCGAAAGTAAAAATTCAAGATGACTGACGTACATTTCCCAGTCTTCGTATTTTCTTTGTAGGTATTTCCTAATCCCATAGGTTAATTTAGATTTAATATCGAATGAAATCTGTTAGGTTCATTTAAATTCTTTATGAATTTAAAATCTTACAAAGTAAGGTCACGAAGACTTTAGAATGGTAGTTGTACCGGCTGCCGGCAAGAAAAACCAATTTACGAAATTATATGTACATATGTCTGAAGTATGACACTTTTTATTAATACAACCAAAGCTGAACTATTATGAATAAATAAAAGGTAGAATGTTAATAACTATGAAGAAGATTGAAAAACGAGGAAGAAGGAAGAAGAGGGTTTCGTAGACGGTATCGATATCGACCGGGAGGAAAGCGTGCTTTTTTAGAAGCACGACCCTGGAGTACGCCGACAAGCTAATGCCTGGCATGGCGAATAAACGAATATTTATCACGGACGAAGAGAAGGGCATGTTTAAATCGATTTAGAGCTCGATGTCGATTAAGAATATATATATATATATATACATATCCACATATACATATATTTCTGCGTGTTGCAAATGGTTTGACACAATGAATATATCCCCGGCCTTCCGTTCGTTCCGTCGTTATTCGATTCTAGATTTTTTTTTTAATTGCATAATGTTACACGAGGTCATATTCAAATGAGTCATTTGACTGTGATAGAGCTCACCTACAAGATAAAATATTTTTTTTTTTTAAAAATTTCAGTATCGGCTGAAAGTTACCCATGTTCGGCGCGTTACGTGTTCTTTGTTAATACCTGAAAACGCACATGTGTCTGCTTGTTTACATGCTCTTACTATGAGTTGCTGTTGATTTTGCCAACTAATATGTTTTATTGCAAGCTCATGCAAACATATGTATGCGGATGAAAGTAACGAAAGATTAAAATGAATATCACATTAACAACCGAGCAAAGCAACCATAACAAGTGGAGAACGTGCGAGGAAAGAAGATGAAATGGAAAAGTTATGGAATTGTTAAAATACAATAGCTACTACAACTATCTACGAACATATACATGTATACATACATACATACATATATATATAACATATAAATATATAGGTATATGTAAAGAAATTAAGAAGATTAGAAACGTTAAGGTTATAAAGGAACAGAATTGCATAGACTTATGCGCATACACACCCGCAAAGCAATGTTTTTTTTACGTTGTATACATGAAACTGTTCCTAAGATCTTTTACCAGTGTTTCTGCTTATTATACCAACACTTGCGTGTATCTTTCCTCCGTGTATTTACAAAAGATACAAACACGTGCTGTTGCTGCTGTTGTGCTCTGTGTATACTTGCGGATTTATTTGTTTTTATTCTTTACTTTTGTTCGGTTGTGTTGTCTGTTAGTGAAATCCTTATAAAAGCTTCTATTACCGCTTTGAGGAATTTCGTTAATATCAAACATCAAGTTTCTCCCTCATATGCACTTACTACACAACTTATGTGATTTCTTATATATTAAAAAAGCAGAAAGAAAAATGAAATCAAATAAACGTACGTACGTGTATAAATATAAGAGCAGCAACAACAGCAACTAGAATTTATGTACGAGCTTCTCATGTATATATTTATTTATTTACATTTATTTGTAGAGAGATATGAATAAATATGAAAATTATAATTTCATTTGAGATAATGATGACGATGATCATGATAATGTTATATAAAAAAATAGCAGGGAGAGAGGAGAAGGGCGTACAATAAACATATCTAGAAATGTTGGAAAACTAAGTAAATATTATAGTAAATATTATATTATATTAAATATATTATGCCACAGTACACGTATATCAATTCTGGTATGTACATTATTTAGTTGTTCATTTATTTAATTAAAAAGTTTCGTGCTTTGCTAACTAAAAATACTGCAATTTATTCCATAAGCTCTTAAAGAGATTTGCCTTTCTTGCAAATCTTTACAGCATTGTAGTATAGAACACTGAGCCACTTGAGAAGTCCGTGTTCCGTGTTCAGTCGTGTGATGATGTCGTGTTATTAGCATTAGGTCTGTGAAAATTTTCAATTACGAAAAGAAAGCTAATCAGTTATTTTAAGTCGTGGTCGTTTACATTCTGCTCTAACCTCCCGATCAATTCCCTAAAGCCAAGCCTATGTGTATAACGAATCAGCTTTGAAGATCCTTACAGTTCTTTCAAATCGCTTTTGTAGTAGAACTCAGTAACGAGTAGAAAACATGATCATCAACTAGTGCGAAACATGTTGAACACAAGATATTCTAAATCAAGTCTTGAAGGGTGGCTTTAATAATGTTTGCGATGTAAAGCATGTGTATCCCGCATCGGACTATCAGACGCTTCTCTTAATATTGTAGCTCTGATGGACGGGTGAAGGTTCTCCTTATATTCTCCCTTAGACGTTCCTCAGGAGGTCAACAAATACAATAAATGAATCTGACTTGTAAAACGCTCCTAATAAATAATATATTTTTGAGGTAATCCTTACGCGTACGTGTACTTTTTCAAAACCGATTTCATTAGACTCAACATTTGATCGGCTTATCAGAGGACTTGCTTTAAACAATTCGGCAGTTTTCGTTGCCTACGCTTTTCAAAATTTCTCTTGTGGCCTGGAACCGGTTTACGATTCTCGATGTCGATGAAACTCTTTGACCTATTAGGCGTTTACGTTTACATTTCCCAATTATCGCGTCGATGTATCGAGTAATGACTTTGTGGCAGTCGATAAGGTAAGCATTTTCGTTCCTATCGAGCAAAAAAATTTCTCGATCATAGACGTGCTGTCACATATATATATATACATATATATATATATGCATGGGTGTATATATATATATATACACCCATCCTATCCTATATATATATCTATACGTAGCATATTCAAAAGGAAAATAAAATAAAATACTTGGTAGGAAATGCAGGAAATTTGATGCAATGAGTAGATATAACGACTACCTAATCTCATTAATGACTGAAGTTTTCCAAAATGTTAGGATGGGTAATAGAGGCGAAATAATGCTTTTCGCTTGATTGCTTGTCGGTTCGTGCCATAAATTCAAAAGGGCGAAGATGAGACCTATAAAAATTGTGTTTCCAAAGGAACTGAAAGTAGGATTGATTGTAAGAAGAGGAGTATAAACTTACTATGAAAATAAAAAACAATCAGTTAGTTATAAAAAAAAAAAAAAAAATATGAACATGAGTGAACAAATGAGCAACAAAACATTTATTGCAAGCTATTAAGTTTCGTTTAATTTAGTTTTTAATCTTTTTGTTTTTTTTTTCTTTAATTGTTGTCAACGCTTTATATGCAAATTTGCTTGGCGCTATTATACCATACACCACTCGTGGTACAGGATATATTGAGTTTATGCGGACGTACGTAACGCCCAGAAGGGCTTAAGATAGACCCACCTTTTATTATACCAATAGATTCAGACCCATTCTCTGAATCGATCTAAGCTTGTCAGACCGTCTTCTTCTCTTCTGTTCAGCGTACAGATATACTTTGATAAAATTTAGTTCACTGACTTATGGACGATCGCTATTGAAAATGGTTCATTACGACCACTCCTTATATGACCCCTTGTTATGAAAAAACTTGCAATTTTCAAAAGTTCTCGACAAAAGTCGCACAGTCACAGTATTTCATTTCAAATTTTGTTTATTGTACGCAATTTCATATATAAATTAAATGGACCAAATATGCATCACATGAGTCTATTTCTTCGATCCCAATTCATTTCAGATTTCTTATGAATAGCGACCCCTTCAGAAAAATATTTAATTGTTAATATTTTTATGATGCGAATTAGTCGATAGTAGCAATTTAGAATAAACATCAGCGGAATTTGGATCACTTAGGCATATTTTCTAGACCCCAACCAGGGGATATCATGAAAAGCCAGCTTTTATGTGGATAAAAAGTCTATTTACTATGTTCTTATGACAGAAAGTGAAAAATAATAATATTTTTAGAAAGTAAACTAAGTTTTCTACATTTGGATCGCGTCATGCGATAATTCGAGCATTCTCCAATAAGCGGGGTCTTATGAAATGTATACTTGTGCATGTATGACTTTCGATGTACTATTGCCAAAACGAGTGAACGGCTAGCTGTACTGGCCGAAGTGTTGTAGGATACTTAATAGTCGGTCTTGCTCGACTGTAATCTTTTCACGTATTCTGTAATGTGCTAGCCAATGTTACAACGAGAAGTTTAAAGTTCACGCCTATTGTTGGTTCTACTATTAGACGGGCTTTAAAATTTCAATTCTAAAAACTTTCGTTCGAAAGAATCGTGAGTTGCTCCAACATATTTTGCATTGTTTGCAATAATTGGCCACTTGTGATCACAAATCTAGAAAACGAATGGGATATTTTTATTTATTCAGGCCCATATTTTAAATCAATAGTTATCACCATACCGGTTACCATATGAAATGCTTTCCCCATTTTTAATAGGGCTTTGGTAATGAGAGTTCCGTTTTTATATATCCTGCTCCGGAATAAATTTATATAGAATCTATGAATGTGGATTTAATTTCTGGAACTTTATACCTCCTCATAAACCGCTCCTTACATTCCAAGCGTTCATTGTTGGGTTGTATCCGGCGCTGGCATAATTTCTCTTCTATTTAATAGAGTATCTTGCGTAGTGAACTCTTACCCAGTGCAATTAAAAAATCATTTTCAACTGTTGCATAAAATTAAATTATTTATTCTTATTTTTTAGATTTCTAAATTAAACTTTAAAATGCACTTACTTGCAATAGTGTATACATAAAAACTTTGAAAACAAGCAAAAACATTTTGGTGGATCACGGCCCACCATTAAGAAGCCTGCACCGCTCTACGGCTATTCATTTAACAAGTTTTCACAATAATGCCAAACACCACATATGGGAAGTCGTTGAAAAACTGGTCCCATCCAGACCATTTTCAATAACATTCGTCTTTGGGCCAAAACGTACCAGTGCACCAAAATTCGCGAAACTATCTCCAAAAAGTTGCGGCCAGTAGGTTAAACATAAGACGCACAGATGGACAGACGTCCACACAAGTTTAAATTGGTTCAGAAGGTGATTATGAATCGATCGGTGTAAGAAAGCGTGTGTACCTTTGAGCGTTGCACACATCCGCACAAACTTAATACAGCCAAGGACCACAAGTTACACTGTATAATAATTTACTTGGATTGTTGTTTGACTTATTTACTATTTTCTTCTTCTTTGCATTTATTTGCATATATATTGCTATTCACATACCAATGATAGTACAAATACAGTCGATATCGAGAACCATAAACTGTCCCCAGTTTTCAATTGCTAACCAATTTTCTTTGCTCCGTGCGAAAGCAATGGTCACGCAAGTCTTGAGGCAATTGTCGATTCCTTCAAATGTTGTTACTTTGGATTATTGGCGCAGTTGTAAAATCTCTCATTGGATATACGGGGAAATTTTAAGGTTTGAACAACAGCGTTTTGGCGACACAGACGAACATAATTTTCTTATTTCTTTACATTCGATGGGATTTAAGATAGCATTTGTTAAATTGTGTCGCTCGACTGAACCGTTTTGGATTTAAAATTCCATTAAATGTGTCAAGCCCTTTTTAAACAATAAATTCGCGTACGATATCTTCTCCATAGAGCCGTCGATATTTCGGAATTGTAACGATAGTTTTCTAACTCTAGTTAAATTCGGGAACGAATACGCATCGGACGTATTGGTTTTTGTGCTTTACAAAAACTTGACCTATCGAAAATAAAGATTTGTCAAGAATCAATCAAGGGAAACAGGACTCTACGCTGCTACATGCATTTTACTGATTATGGTTTTCGAATAAAAATGACAAGACGAATCAATCTATGTAAATGAAATATTACATGAGTGTGTATGACTTCTTGTTTCAAAGGGAAACCAAATCTTAACTAAAAATGCAATTCGAAAAAACTTACGGTCTATTAAAGTCCACCTCATCGGCATCGACCTTAAGCTGGATAGTCGTGTTGTGTTATTTTCATTTTGCTAAAGTTTTACTCAAGAGTTTTAGGCTCCTTGTTTGTTTCAGGAATTATCAATAAATAGCAAGTCGGCAGAGATATGATAAAAGATGAAAATATTTTTTCTTAAAATTTTAAATTCAATGGTTTGCTTTCTTTTTTTTTTTTTGTTTCTTTATATTCCACCAAAGCCCTGAAGCGATGAGTTATATGCTGAAAAAAAAAACAAATTTCGTAGAATTTTCAATTTCCTGTTTATAAATTAAATACATGCACAAAGTTGCGTTGAATAGAAGAACTACACACAATAGGACAATTGCTTTTTTTATTTCGGGCACCTAAAGGTGCAAGGTGTAATCAGTTCGGCATTCTGATTGTAAAATTTCAAAAACTTAAAATATATATCGAAGTCAGTTTAAATGGATAATCAGAAGTATCTTTGACTGTATTTGCAAAAATTTGCGATAATAATCATCGGGGAGTTTGAGTGATATGTATGAGAGAACTGCTTTACCTAAAAGAAGTTCTGAGAACAGTAGTATGATTATTTTTAATTATTACTTTATCGCTTAAAGTCAATTTAGACAAAAAAGTTGAAGATATGTGTTTGCCTAAGACTTATTTTAACGCAGTGGCTAAGACCTATCGGAGATTATCTCTATCTATATGTGCGCGTAAAAATAGAGTTTAAAAATTTTTTTTATGCCAAATGTGGCGTCGCCCGTGGCGTTGTGGTATTTCGGTCGCATCAGAAATTTTATAAGCCCGAGTTATTTATTAACTCCCGCTTTCGTTGAGTGTTAGTTTACCTCTCTATTGATACGTCTGTCTTTGAATTCCAAGTTAAAGCAATAGTCAAAATCGAAAGCTCGCACAAAAGGAAAAAAGCAAATTGTAAGTAAAATCTCTTTCTCAATAGCCTACAATCTTGAGCAGATGTCGATATAAAAATTGATGGACCCGGAAACAAGGTACAGGTATTCAAGATTACCTTCAAGGCAGATGTAAATGTATAATCAATTATCCTTCGCCTTGAGATGATGAATATTTGCAACTGGTTTTTGAAGGTAAAAGTGAATTTTTTCAAGTTTTTTTTATACGAATAACTCTTTGTTTATTTCTCAGTGGCGCCGTGCCCTTGTAGTTATTTTTCAGTTTTCTTGGCTTTAGAAATTTGACGAATATTAATTTTACCTTAGGCTTTTTATTATTCGGATTGCCCTTTATTAAGGATATATAGAGAATAAAATTGCGGGCAATGAGCATTAAAACAATTCGACCTTAACGTCTTCGCAAACTGTCATATATTGAAATTTTTTCTTTTGTCTAGTAAAAGATTTCTGTCAAATTCAAAGTCAAGCAAACCTGACTACAACATGCAACATGAGATTCAATTATAAATGTCACAAGTGTATAATTAGCATAACAGTCACTCTGCAAAATGTCCTCATACACTGTCAGATACATAGTTATACTAACACTTACACACTTACTTGCATTAAGTTGAAATGT
Organism: Glossina pallidipes; assembly: GCA_000688715.1. Lineage (NCBI taxonomy): Eukaryota > Metazoa > Arthropoda > Insecta > Diptera > Glossinidae > Glossina > Glossina pallidipes. The sequence continues at coordinate 637,015 of KK499789.1, read as the reverse complement.
TAAAGATATAATGTTGGAGCGCATTTTGTGCAACAACAAAAACAAATTACAAAGAAAATTGTTTTGGATGAAAGCAAACAGTTGCGTATGCATGTGTATGTGTATTTGTACGTATGTATTGGACGACAAGTAAATTTTTCTTTACCAGAGTTTGTAAATAAATTGAAAAAGAAAGAAATAACGGTAAAATGAGAGAAAAAGAAATAAATAAATTGTATCTCTTTGTCTTTTAAAAGACACAACGTAAGCATCTCTAGGGACTATGCACGAATTTCTTTTCGTTTTGTTTTGTTGTTTCTTTTTTTTTTTTGTACGTTTTTCATTTATTCACTAAAACACCGGAAATTGTGGCTAACAAAGTAAGCTTTGTTATCCGTAAGTTATGGTGAAGAAACAGAACGGGAGAATTGTGTGATGCGACGGAAAGCGAGCTTGGCAAGAGTTGGCTCGGGGAGAGAAATCTCTGTAAGGCGATAGGGGCGAAGGGGCGAGGGGGCGAATGTGGGCTGCATATACAGGTACACATTTTTTGGTTGCATCGTTATCTTTTGTCAAGCTTGTCGAAAATGTTCGCAAAGTATTCACTTTAACAAGAAAATGTGTAATTTTGCCTTAAAAGCAAAACAGTTTACATGCGACAAAAGCATCAACTATTACAACAACAATTGAAACAAAAGAATAGACATTTTTGTAATATTTTGTTCTGGCTTTTTTTTTTGTCAGCTGTGTAAGATTTTGGTGTGCAACGTGTTTTCAAAGCCAAAAAAAAAATTGTTTCGTTTCTTTTTTACGAACAGATTTGTGTTAACTTAGGGGAAAGGTTAAAAACGGTTAAAGAGGTAAAGTTTTCTTTTATTTGATGTTTATAGCATGAGCTGATTTTTTGAAGAGAGCGGTCCACGCTATGATGAATAAATGGCCAAAAAGAGAAAATTGATGTAAATTTCATCGAGTTGAACGCTCAAATTTATGTCATATCACATATCATATCACCTTCCTGGAAAGATATCGTCTTGTTAGAACTGAACAACAAGCTGGGTGGGTTTTATGCTGATTAGACGCCAGTTGAAGAGATAAAAATGGAAAATTTTGTGTACATACTTCAATGGAAGCCATAAAGAGGTGTCGTAATGTCCTAATGGCCATCTAACCTGAGATAAAGATCAATTCAAACATGTTATCTGTACGGGATTTCATAACAGTTTTGAGAAAAGTTCTTTCACATCTTTAAAGAAGTTTGGGTTTTTTGAAAATCTGTACTTTCTTTGCATAAGATAATATGTTTATGTCCGGCCACTCAGTTAGGAATTATGAAAACAAAAATCCATTTCCCTCAGACAGTTATGGATAACTAGTTACACTTGACTTGAAAAACTAGTTTAATATAAATAGAGATATTTATCCTTCTTTGTGAATCGATCTTAACTTATTTACTAATGATTATAACGAATCATTCTCCATACGGATAAGTTGTCAAAAATCTAGGAGTATCTGTGTACTATGCCAACAGTCGAATACGAGTGAACCATCCCTATAGGCCCTAAACTTCAATTGCGTTTGAATTTTTATACATTAAGTTTGTGTAGAAGACTGCACCCCCTATAAGGAGTTGAGGTGCATCTATTTTTGACTATATCGATCGATTCAGATTTACCAAACTTGTCTGTCCATCTGTCCATATGCGCATCTTGTTTGATATACAGCCTTATTTCGAAAAGTTGTCATGTGTCTACAGCATTTTAATGGGGGTCGTGGCCCACCACAGTGTTTTTTTACTTGTTCCCATCCCATTAGTGAACATAGCATCCTAGAGGGAGCAGCAATCCAATTCCAATTAAACTAAAAACATGCTATAAGTTTGTTTTCAAGCGAAACATGAAAGCTTTTCGTATTTTTTAACAGAGAACTTCACTTACTTCATTTAATTCCATTACAAAGAAGATTTTATTTTTTGCATTTACAGAACGTACTTACGTATCTTCTCAAGATAATTACGTATATTCAGTCGCGATTTTTCAATAAATTATTTACAAACAATTCATGTTTGCTGCTCTTTCTTCCCTAGCATGCGTGATATTTGCAAGGCGGAACGTACGCAGATACTAAATAATAAATAAATTGGAAGTTTTTCAACGTATATGTAATTAATTTCGCAATCGATTACACAACGTATAATATAAGGCAGATAATTTTCATGTTAATGGCTATTTTATCAACAAATATTGCATATATGTACATAAAGAAGTAAATTGATTGTACGGAAATTTTTGCATCGCAATCGTCATCATTAACATAATTTTATGAATAAAACACATATTGCGTAAAAAGAATCAAAAATATATCAAGAGCTCAGTATCAGAATATGTTGCTTCAATAATTATGAAAATATTCGTTAAAATCCCCACTTGACAGAGAGCCCACTTAATTCTTCGAATTAATTGTAGTAATTAAGAGAACTTAAGATAAATTTGATTTTAATAGTTCTACCGAACATGACGTGCGATCTGAAATGACTTTAATATCCGTTTCAATTATAGGGCGTCTGAGTTATACCCTAATTTCGGACATTCGAACTGAACTAGTGAGGTTAATATGTTTAGATTTTGAACTAGAGTGGTGTTACATCTCCTTTCTGTATGTGCGAGAATGCTTTCTTCTATGCTATGGTTAGCTCAAATTGTACAGCTTTCCTATAAAAACAAACTAATATTTAAAATCTCGAAGGGAAATGTTGTACGGCACTCTTGGTTGTAGGGAAAATTCAAATGCAAGTTACCGGGTTTCGTCTAATTAAGCCATCCGCGCAGGTTCACAAGGAAACTACAAAGGCCTACACTGTGCTAGTTCGAAGATGTATTACTATGCTTCCTTCATCTATACACCTTACCGTTCGCAACAATATATTTAAAGTAAATTTTTATTTCTTTCATTGTCTTCCCTTAATTTTTGTGTATTACAAAAGGCATGCTTTAAAAACTGTTTTAATTAAAAGCTGAAGAGTTTAGAGTGCTTGATGCAGTAAGATAAGCGTTTGCACTTAGATATATTAGGATAGCAGCATAAATACAGGTATGAGTCAGTAAAACATTTTATATGTCAAGAGTGAATAAATGAATGACAACAATTATCCTAAAGCTGTGGCTTTAGTTAATCTATATATGTCAGCCTGACTTATATTTGGCGTACGTGTACACATGCGTATATATATTTATATATATATATAATATATATATATGTATGCAACATGATTCACGCAATGGTCAGGCGGTGTAAAAAATGCACTTTGTAAGTCTACGTATACGTTTACATAATTGATTACACCAACACATGGAGAAAATACATACGAGTGCAACTTTGTTAAACGATGAGCAATGATTTTAAAAAATTAATAACAGTCATTAAAGAGGTAGACAAACAGACAGACAAGCGCACAGATGGTTGAACATATTAAATGCGATATAAAGATAAAGATTTAAAACAAAAACTGTTTGCAAAGTAAATTTTTTTAAATAGTTACTAACCGATAAGCAAGCGTACTAAATTTGCAAAGCTATCCACAAGATGTGTATGTTAAGTACAACTCTAAAACATATATATGAATATATACACATGCGAATCACATCTAAATGCATCATTCGCATGCCGAAGACGAACTGAAATGTTGAAACTTAAAACCTCTGGTGGAAGTTTGTGAAAATTCTGTCGCACGACGGCACGTTGATGATGGTGATAAGGATGCGTTCAAAACGAGCACTACTTGGAAGTAATTGAAGTAATAAACTCCCCCAATCCATTGCGCGCTGGTATCGCTTACATCCTCAGCACTTCAAATATGGCCATGAGACATTGGCTTTAGAAGAGATCGTTAATGCTCGCCATACTAACATTCGAAGAATACATTTGTATTTGTGTTAGTGTATTGGACGGAGATTCAATCTAAGAAGTGAACAATCAATTTACAAGTTCACCTCCTTTAATTGCGATTTCGACTGCGTCCTAAAGAGGTTTATTAATATCATTGAAATGCTCGCTGGTTTCTTCTTGTTCTTTCTTTGCATTATCGGAACGAAAGGTTCGGCTGTATATACCGATTTAAATCTTTTTATAAGTCGTTTGGCTGCGTATTCCGAGAAATTATGATAAAAAAATTGACGTAAGTTAAGGCTAATGCTGTTTCTTGATTAAAATGAAAACATTTAGAAGATAAACCGAATATTACGACATTTAAAAAAAAAAAAGAATAAAATGGGCGTAGCCTCTTAGCTGCGATAGACCTGTGCTATCAGTCTATTGCCTTAATCGCGAAATAAGCACTCCGCTTGAACGGTACGAAAATGATACCAACTAACGAATATTTTTGCATCTTAATATGAGGCAGACAGAACGGATGCTTTTTTCTACGGTTCAACACCCAACTAGAAGGAGTTCCAATTGAAATTTTCGAATTTATAAAAACTGACAACGATACCAAGAGCCTTTCTTTGAATGCATTATAGTGCTTCTAAGACTTATACACATTTTACAGAAGCGAGCAAAAACTGAGATGCGAATTGATTTTCATTCAGTCAACCACTTAGTAGGAGAAGTAGCTGAACCAAAGAGACATCGAGGACTATTAATATATAAATAATTAAAAATGTTTTTTTTGGGACAAGCCCCCGTTATTATTATTATTGTGATTATTAATCCATATGGCGACCTAAAAGATCTGTTGTACTCGTCAATGACTGCAGCAGTCCAGGATTCTTACGAATCCCTTTCCCTTCTTTGGTTCGGGGTACCACCTCGTGTTATGAAGTGTTCGCCAAACACTTAGGGACTGATCCTGCAGATGGCCTGGCATTTGGATAGGGTATGATGGGTGACTAAGTGTACGTTATTCCTTCTTACCTCCAGCAGCTTATGTGCCGTACCGGAAGATTTAATACATTTTTTCTCTTGCCGTTGTCCTGCGTTTTGGTTTCAAGTGCAATCCGACTTTTTTTGCTCTAATTGCAGTACCAGCCTATTATTGTGGCTTTTTGGTACGCTTTCGCACCCATTATGCTCCCTCGGACTTCCCTGTTGCCCAGGCAGATTGTTTACTTTTCTTTATTTCTTTTACTTTTACAATTAATTTAATGGAAAATTACAAAGCATAAGAAGAAAGTCACATTTATTTACATAGAAATATATTCCTTTGAATGTGGTTTCCTAAAGGATTACATTTCTACGGCACAACTTAGTAGACTTGTGCTAAGATGTGACGCAACGTATTTACTGCGCTTTTTACTCCTTCTGTCACTACCTGTCTTGCTCCTACCAGGCCCATGAAAGATATATTCGCGCATGCATACGTAACTGCGCCTTGTTCGCAATCATGTTCGGTATTTATCTCTGTGTTGGCATTTATTGTAAATGCACTATACAGGCAATATGTTGTTGCCACGTATACGCGCTGTATGCTATTGTTTTCTCTCCCTTTTTTTTCACTCTTTGATTACATTCCATTCGATTAAATGTTTATATCATATTTTTTATATTTTTACGCGATGTCGTTATTGTTGTTTTTTTCTTTTTTTACATCATTTAACATCCGCTTAACCAATACATGCACACGCGTGGTCGTTCAATGTTAATTTTACTCAATTTAATTATTTCAATAGTAGGTGTTATGTGAATAGTTTTTTTTTTTTTGTTTTATTAGCTTTGTGTGTATTATTTGAAAAAAAAAGCGAGTCATTGTCAATTTATGAATGCGCACATAAATGTGCATAAATGTGTTAATAATTAGCATGTAGTTTATGAAATGTGATATATTCAGAAAATGTTACTTATTTCATTTAAAAAGCAATAAAATGAAAACAATTATATAAAATAACAAAGGACTCATTATTTTCGAAGGACGTTTAGTGCAAGTCTCAGATTCAATAAAAATACACTTTTTTATGCCCCCAAACAGGCGATAGGTGTATGTTTGTCACGGCTCGCAATATTTATTGAAGTTTTTAAAAAAATATATATAAAATTGGATGAATGGAAGACCAATGTAATAGCTTGGAAAGAAGCGTTTCTTTTTTTCAAAATTCAGACCGGCTATTACGCATATATTTGAATATAGGAAAAAAAATGTTTACCTTAAAATATACTAAAAAAAGGCAAAGCGGGAGCGATTCTCTTGTGTCACTTTTTTTTATAAAAAACTTTGCGGTCTACGCGCTTTTCTAGGCAAATTTACGTGTAACAAGAACGAAAATTAGAAAAAAATCATTTACCTTGAAATCTACGTGACGAACAAAGTTGGACGAAATTGATTTTTTATTACTACTTTTTTTTTTTTTTATTAGTTACTATTGGTGTGTAAACCCAGGATCATAAAAATGCCCTGCCATGTTCAAATACTTTTCCTAATTTTCTTTCTCTGAAGATTTGATACGAGGCCTGTCAGCTTTACTGCACCTTTCCAAGATAGAATTTCAGTTTACTTGCTGCAAAGTGACCATGAAAAGGGCAAGAAAATAAATAATGCTATAGCCAAGCTCATGAGACCAGATACAATTTTATATTGAATTGCTCTTACCGTAAGCCTAAGATGGTAAACGAACACAAATACTTTGTCATGATATTTGTTAGTATATGGGATTAGTTAGCTTCACTTGATCCAAGCAGTTTCTTTTTCCGCGCTTAACGAATACTTCGAGATTCCAAAGAGCAAATGTTTTTGGTAATTAAGGTTTCGTCCACACTGCAGAAGGTTCAAAATATTTAATAAACTAACAGAAAGAAAAAATGTTGAAATATTTATAATTCCCTCGTCCCTTAAGTCGAATGGTCATATGGCATTTCTATTATTATCGAAATTTATATAATACGAGGCACATGTGGTTTTGGTTGCGCTGCGTAAAATAAGCTAAAAAGGTAATGATATTAAAAGCGGGCGATGAGGCTCTTGAGATCACTTCATGAACTTGGTCCTCTTGTGTTTTTGTCTGGACACGGTTCTGTCTTTGGCGGATGTGGTTAAAAAAAACATTTTCAAGTAAAAAGTAAAGAGAACGAAGAGAAACACCTATAGACGGTGAGGTATTTTTATGCTACAAAGAAAAATTTCTAAAAAATTACGTGTTTATAACATATTTCAAAGTACGTTTTCCTAGAAACGTAATTATTCAAAACGGAACGCAACGTAGCGCCAACAGTTTTCATACTTTTCTTATGGACCTTTTATAATATCTTTCAGAAGATCACATTCTCTAGCGAAGGACTGCATTTATTGCTACTGAACTGAATTTGTTCATTCAAACCTTGGCCAATCACACACTTGATGTATATTAATATATCTCTAAAATCTGCTATGTATTTCACTAATCATAGACATCAAGGTTAAGCGATTCTTTTTTTTGTGTTCATATTCAAAGTTGTTCTGGCTGCAAACAATGCAGGACTTTTTAAATTACAGACGCGTTAGGATTTAGGATTATTCAGACAATTGATCAGCCATTTTCTTTCGCAATTCCCTTTTTGCGCAAGTATTTTTTTTTTCATTCGTTTATTCGGATGTTCGTACGGGCATATCTGAATACTCGTATACAGCAACCTTGTTTACAGTCTCCGCGAAAACTACGTTATTTTCAAAGTTGCATATTATGGACCTATGCGCTTGTCTTTCCTCACGCCCATGTCTTCGGAATCGGAATTACTGTTGGCATTTCTCAATTTGATTATAGTTCCGTTTATTTAGATTTAACTACCAATGCATATGTGTCTGCGTCTGTTTAGAGAGCGAGAGCAGGCGACTCAAAATCAATTTTAGTGAACTTAAAGAAAAAGCAAATATCGCGAATTAAAAATGACAACATAAGAAAAAGATTACTTTGAAGGAGTCAGTAGCTATCAAAATGTGTAATTAAAATTGGCTCTCAGCGAGTTGCAGGAAGTAATCGATTGGTGGTCCTAACAGCGTAAGAAGCACTTCACTTTATGGCAATAAGGACTTATGGCAAGAGCACAAAAATCACAAACAGTTCGCCGTAATATTGAAGGCAAAATTAACGTTAACTAACTAATCAGCGAAGATAATTTAAGGAAGATTTTTTGTTCGCGCTGTTGTTCCTTGTCATCGCTAAAATTAAGTTTTCATTAAAACACAACTAAAAAAAGAAAAAATTATGCATTTTGGAGTACGCGAAAGCAAATTCAAATACCTTCGTAATTGCAAGCGTTTTTTCGAATCTGCGAATGGCATATTGGAGCCAGAAGGAATGCTGCCATATTTTCGGATTGTCATTGAAAAATGCAAGGAAAAACTGGAGAAAGAAGGGGACGATAAAGAGTATTAGGTCAAGGAAATCGGGAAAAAAGGAAGAAAGGTAAACATAGCGGGGACTACAATTCGGTTAATGTTGTAACTATAAATGAAGTCGAAACTAAAGCCTCTGGCAACAAAAACCCATTGATAACAACCTATAAGCTCAGGGTCACAAAAATTGAGCTAGAAAACTAAGACTTGGAAAATATACATCTAAGTTAGAAGTTGAGCATGGTTTGCAAATCGTAGGTAGAAAACTCTTTACTACCGGAAAGTCAAAGTCGATTATAGGAAACTTAATGAATGCATTGTTTTTAGTGCAAAAACAATTCAATTCGGAGCAAAGATCTAGAGGCAGAGCACATTCATTTTGTTTTTATTTTGCGCCATTACTCATGTGTGGTCTTGCACTTTGGTGATATTTTCATTGATTGCTTAATAAAATGCGACGCTCTTCGCTTTCTTAAAAACCATTGTCTTACTTGTTTTACTTGTCCGAAAACTTAGGGTACATGATAATCGCAATTATTTGGAATTTTCTTTTTGTTCCAACCAATATTTGTTGTTGTTATAAAACAATCTCGCTTAAAGCCGAAAATGATTGGTTTCTTTTTTTTGCTGCATATTTGTTGGGCATAAAAAATAAATTGAATTTAGCTAAAGTAAACGCAATACTCGCGAGCAGTTGAGGTTTATTACATCCCAAGGCAATGTAATGGATGCAGATGAATGAATGCGAATCATTTCATATCAATAAATAAACAAAATTGATATTAAATTCAAATAAATAAATAAAATTTGTTAAATCGATTTTTCATACATCCATTGAAGTATGATATGTATATCTGTGCTTGGTAACCGTATAACTAACTATTGACCCTGCACATCAATCATGGCATGTGAAAATAATTTGTATATGTTTTTCTGTTTTTTTTTTTGTTTTCTTTTTTGAACTAAGTAAAGACATCAGCATCAATAATGTATTATTATTAATTTATGTAACTAGTGCAAGTCAAGAGTTTTTATATATATCAATGTAAGCATACTGACATGATTGAAATATAAATCATTGTCATCTCAATATCAAATCATATATACATACATACATACATACATATAAATGTCATTACAAGTATTGCGTTAGTTTAAAATATTTTACCGGTTTCCGGTTTCAATCATTATCCATTACTCTCAGTTCTCTCCTTCTATTCTTATTGCGCATTGTTGATTTGATTTTCGTTTTTGTATAGCTAGTTAACATATAGGGCCCAATATGCGACAGCCAGAAAATTCCCTTAATTAATTAGGGAATTAAGAAATTCCTAAAATATGAATCAAGGGAGAAGTAATAGTATATTTTGCAAAGATCTCCAAAAATTAAAAATTATTAAGTAAAAACACTATAGTGGAGCATGGTCGATAATGAACATACCCTACACCATTGCGCTTAACGCAGTTGTTAGTATAACAACTTTCCACAGTAAAGTGACTGAAAAAGTGATTCAATCCGAACCATTTTCAATGGCGTTCGTCCTTGCGTCAAAATATCTTGGTGTATCAAATTTCATCAAAATATCTCAAAAATTACGCCTTATAGGTTGACCAAAAAAATTAAAATACAAGACGGACGGACAAGCTTAAATCCATTCAGAAAATTATTCTGAATTACTTGCTATAATAAACGATTTGTTTACCTCACGTCTTTCTGGGTGTTACATACGTCTGCGCAAACTCAATATACCCCTGTATCACGAGCGATGTGGAGCGTAACAATAATTTACTTGGAAAAGTACAAATTAGTATAGAATGATTTCGTAGTAATGATTTCTTCCAGGCATTGTGACCTTTTAAAAATTATATTCAGTAAGGCTTGCAGTCTTATGATATAAAGGTAGATGTAGTCTTTGACTACGTTGGAATCGTTATTATGTTGCACTTTCTCGTACACTTATGCCATCTCCCGGCTGTCGTAATCATTTTACTGTACTCCCTATTCATTACATTAGAGATAAAATTTTGCTAGTAAAACAACGAAATATCTAAAGTTGGCGTTCCGGTAAGTGTTTTTCAAAATCGAAATATACATGAATTCTAAGACATCTTTAATATAATTTGATATTATTTATGGGCTCGATTTGTCGAAGTTCGAGGAAAAATGTTGACCCATGTGTTGGACTATGTGGACTACGTGAACATAGTGCATCGGGTGATTTTAGTTTGAAATAACCTCCAAACAGTGGGAATTTTTTCTAAAGACATCAATTTCTCAGCGATGGAACTCGTTCCTCTCGGAGAGATTTTCCTCACAACTTTATATTCCGGCTAAAGCTACAAGATTCGTTGCTCATTATTTCTTTCATAATGCGAGTGGAGAGCGTTAGAAATTAAGGTTAACGAGTATTTCTGGTCTGAATTGGAAGATCTCGATCTAAACAACATCTGGTTTCAATAAGGTGGTGTTACGTCCCTTGCAGCACGTCACACAGACGATTAGTAATAAATTTGGTGATGCAATAATTTCAATAAATTTCAATATCGAGCGGAAGTGGAGTGTGATTTAACGGCTTTGAAATTTCTTCATGCATGCAATGTTTAGCTCATGTTTATTTAAAAAATATTGAAGTCGTTCAGCACTTTGCCATTTTTCATTTAGAGTTTAGTGTAAAATTTCGAACACTGAATTTCTTCTTTTTAATTTTTCAAAATCCAATTTGTTTTCATACATATCGAAATTTGATTGATTTTAGAAGAGAGGAAGTTCACGAGCTACGGGCAAACTAGTGAAAGTTAATTTTATTTAGGAAAATTGAAGTAAAACTCAAAATTCTATTCGATTTAACTCCACTGCTGTATTAAATTGTGAAAATCACATTAAAAACTTTAACACCTACACGTAAAGAGAAGCCACAGTTCGGTAAATGTTGGGTATGTAAATCTTTTTGCCAACACAATAACAATAATAATAAGCATGGTGAACATTCAATTTTCTTTGCACAACAGGAAACAATAAACGTCAACAATAAACGACCATTACCCCGTCATTCGAGCACAGAACAGAAGGCTTCTCTGCTTTTTTGTATATTGTGTTTTTTGTTGTTTCTTTTTTTTTTTCTTTTACTTTTATGTTTTTTTTTTTTTGCTTTCTGAGCAGGGATTAGCGGAAGCGTTTTAAGTTTTAACAACAGCCGTCGCTAACGCACAACTTCCTTTTGTGTCGTTGACAATAAAGACCAGCAACATAAAAAGCGCCAAGACAAAGTGTATAGGAAAGCAACAAATAATATAAATAAGAATGTAAACGTATGTTCTACTAACAGTCATCGTCATAATATTGTGCATAACTGCCGCCCTGTACATTGGTATGTCATCTGTTGGTGGCAGTTTTCGTTTTAACCAAAACCTCAAAGAAATTCAAAATCAAAAGTGTATTCAGAAAAGTTTATTCATTCGTCTTCGTTTCCATATTTTCATCATTGAATGGCGGAGTGAGGAAATTAAAAGAATATTTTCATTATTTCTATTATTATTGAGGTTTCTATGAAATTTGTTTTGGCGTTTTTTGGGTGTTATCGTAGACACAAAATAAGCGGATTTCAATAGCAATTTAAAGACAAAACAACCAATTTAGACGTGACAATGGTAACAACAACCATAGTAATCTTTAACGTTAAGTGGTGATGTTTTTTTTTTTTTTTTTTCTTTTTGTTCTCAACAAGAAAATGAAACAGACAACGATAGAAGGTTGTTGTTGATAAGGGCGAAATTGTCGAGGTCTTATGAAAATCAATTTTTATATTCACCAGCCAATCGTTGGCGAGTACATTAAGTTTTTCACTCTGTTCGCAGCAGCCGAAGATAACATCAATGACATTGTCGTGGAATTAGAGATCAATTCGATCGATCCGTCCCCCATTGTCTTAAGCCCTTGAACCTTCAGTAGGCTTTCTAAAATTTCTGTTCACTTCGGGTTCTTTTTCATGGAATAACTTTGCATATGAACGGAATCAATGTGAAAACGGCCAAAGGAATGATAAAAGCAGAAAAAAAAGGAGGCCGTCAATATATTAAATAAAATATATTGGAACTGTAAGGACGAGATATTCGTATATTTGCCTTATGTGCTGGGTATCCAAATTTCGCCCTAAAGTTAAATTTGCGTTCTTGTTGGTATTTTGTTTTTCGTACTTTGCCGCTTACTGTTGCTGTTCTTTGCTTTGATGAGCGTGTTTATGTTGTGCAATATTCCGGATATGGTTTTGCAGACAGTAAAGTTTGTATTAATTAAATACTTTCCGAGAATGAAACGTAAAGATGAAAGCTATCGTTTGTTTTTTTTATTTCTGTTGCGATAGGTGTGTCATTGACACTAAGAGGCGGGCTCAAGCGATAATTAATTGCATTTAAAAAGTTATTGTTTTTTGTTTTGGCGTCTCTTGTTTCGGGTATTACACATCAAATGTTTTCATAAGGAAATGTTCGTGGAAGACGGTGCGGTATAAATCAAAATAAGACAATGAAGGAAAACTCAAACAATTAAAGAGGGATTTAAGAAGAAAGCCACCACGGAGGCAAATATGTATTACTTCTAAGGTTTTTTTTTTTTTATGTCCGAAAATGTGATGTATATTTCTCATTTTTGTTAGTTGAATTGAATTAGAAAATAAAGTTTATGATTAGAAAATAATTTCAAAATTACAAATACACATTTTTTCCTTCTTCCTTCCGAGTCCATGTTTTTATTTAACATAATAAACATAATAAGGGTTTACTTCGAAATGTGGCAAATCTAGAAGAGCGACAGGTGTTACGTTAATTTTTTCAGAGATGCAGAAAACATTTTCGCATTCTTTTACTGTACCCTACATCACTTGTATTACAATGGTATATTAAATGCGTTCGGACTTGCGGTAGATCCCCTTTTTTTTATACCGATCGATTCATCATCATTTTCTGAATCAGTCTAATCTGGTCTGTCCGCCTACCTGTCTCGTTTTCTTGTGCTCAATCAACAGGCTGCAAATGTTTAAGACATTTTAATAAAATTTGGTAAACTGACGCGTATTGGCTCAAGAACGAACATTATTGTAAATGGTTCACATAGACCACTTCTCATATAACGACTTTTCAAAAGAAAGTGTAGGGTGCTTTATAGAAAGCAGTGCCCCGCTATAATGTTTTTACTTGTTTTTTGAATGAACAAAATTTATACCACTTCCTTGTTGCTACGTAGTCAGTGCGAAGTTACGACTATGAGTTAAGTAGTGAAGTAGTTAAGTAGTTATGAAGTGAGCCGAAAATAGGTGTGCAACTGAAACTGATCAGCAGCCAGTTCATAGCCATCGAAATCGAGCGCACTCTACTGTTAAGTAGGGTGTTTACAGGTTGTCGATAATGCATATCTCTTACTATCGAGTAATAAAACTTTCAATTCTAAAATTGTTGTGAAGGAAATACGATTGCGTTTATTCGATATTGATAGATTACAAAGCGGTTAGAAAGGCTCTTGCGTGCATAGTTTTCTAGGTAACACGAGTTGTTCATGTTGCGTGATTGTCAAACTTTTCATTTATTATACTAGTTGTAGTGGTTGAACCCTAACCTAATATCGATGAAAAATCGGGATGAGGAAGATTTTGCGAGGTTTTTATGCAGTTAATCAGAGTGAGATTCGAAGCTGTCCTAACTTTGTTCACGTCTATTAGAATTATACATATTAAGAGGGAAAGAGAGAGAGAGATAGACAGAGAGATAGATAAGAAACTAGAACTTGAAATATATGACACAACAAATTGCCTAAAAAACATTACCACTTTACTGGTTAAAATTAAGAATATATTTATTATTTTTGAAAAATATTATGGAATTCAACGACATATCTATGTATGTATTATATTTGATAAGTTTTTCTTTTTTTAACGACCATTTCCGAAACTAGTTTGCAGAGATCGCGAGACTGTGTATTCCGTTCGAGTTGCATTAGTTTTTGATAAGTTTATTAAGGTACTGGAGAACACAGGAGAATATTGAGTCGTACGAGAACATTTTAGTCACACGAGAACATTTGAGTTGAAAAAGAATGCTTAAGTTGAGAAGTCGAGAGTATTGCCAAAGTAAAATGTAAATAATCCTAGCCTTAAAGAATAGATTGTAAATAAACAAACTTGGAGTTGAAAGGATTCTGAAGTGCATTTCTCTTGAAAATAATATCGACGATTTAGTGGATATATGGACCGCATTTTAGAAAAGAGGAAATTTGTAACAATATATATGAAGTTTAGCATTATCCTGATGCTATAAGATTCCATTTCTAGGAAGAAGTCACGCTCGCTTCTTGTGATTTGCTGGATAAAACAACCAGTTTAGATATTGATGGTATTGCTTGAGTTTATCACTCTAGGCTGGCGGCAGATGCTGCGGATACTTGACATGGAACGCTATTCTGACATTTGTGCAAGACTGACATTCTTATCCTTGTGATTGATCGGTTGTGTAACGTGTTAACGTGAGTTTCTCACCTTTTATAACTTGTTACCAAAACAGCTGGTGTTTGCTAATGTACGAACTAGCAATAACAATAGAAATTATAAACGTCACTTTTCATAACTAACAAAGAGAGAATATTCACAAACTGTGTAATAAAACAACCATATCTTCTGTTTTAGTAAGAAAGATACTTTTTTTTTCTTTTTGCATGTTTGCAAACAGACCGACGACTTACTACAATATGCCAAACGATAAAAAATGTCGCTGAGAATAAAGCTTACACGTCGGACATATTGTCGTAGTGCCACGCTTTATAAATTCATGGAGTATTTCATGCTTACGTCGAGTATTAAATATATTTATACATATTTTTCAATTCATTATACACAGTTGTCGCCATAGGGTATAAACTGTAAATATGAATGAAAAGTTTCACGATGCATGCCTATGAATACGCGAAGAATTGTTGCATTCAACTACCGAGAGATTACGTATGAATGAATTTAATTCCTTAAATGGATATTCGTTGCATACTGCTCATCTCGTATTTCTGACGGAATATGAAACTAATTCCTTCAACTATCTTAGTTGTATTAAGGTAAAATTATAAACTTACTTTCGAAAAGCTAAATAATGATTATATAAGATTTTATAAGCAGATCGCAAGAACATCTAATAAACAGGTTGTAGAGTCACTTGCACAAAACACAGATAACTAACTTTTATTAATTTAGTAACATATATATATTCTTTTAGACTCATTTAAAAACATTACATTATTGCTATTCATCATTATTTAAGCGGTTTGTTCTGAAAGTAGCTTAAGTTGTAAATTACAAAATTACTATCAGGTTGTGTGGGAAGTCATTGCGTTTTTCCCCTATAGTGGATTGCATTGTATTTTTTTACAGTCGCGTTGACACTCAAGCAAGGCTCGCTGAGGAAAAAGTTCGATTGATTCTACCCAGTATTTTTTCACAGATGACCTATCAAACACGGAAAGTGAAAGTTATGTAGCAGTTTTGAACTATTTTTTCCCTTTGACTATCGAAAACGTAAGGAAAAACTATCCGATGTGTATGGAACAGATGTAGTGATACAACGCCAGTGCAAAAACTGATTTGCACAATTTCGATCCGTCAATTTGGATCTTGAAGACGCATTGCGTTCTGGAAGGCCAGTTGAAGCGACGAATAACAGGTCGTGGGACATTACGTTTATCGAATTTGACCGTTCATGACAAGATATGTATATACTATAGGACTTATATTTTCTTCTTACATTTTCATAAATAAGAAAAAAAACGAAATTGCTTTCCGAATCACCCATCATTTACAAGTAATCTTATACATTGTTTACAATTTATTGGTTGCATTAAAAAAAAAAAAAAAATTGATTATATTGAAATCAGAAAACATATGTATATATATAAATGCCAGGTTTATTTTACTTTTCGTTTATATCTTTTCTTTTTAAATGGATATAAATCCTGCTTTAGAAAGTTTGAATCAATTTAAGAATTTCTCTTTTCACCTAAAATAACACATCATTATAACCTCAACTAAGCTGTGCAAGCTTTAGATTGAAGCAATTGCTTGATCTTCACATTTCGAATATCTTTTTCACAGCAAATCAAGTGTATCTGTGAGTGTCAGTTTAATCTCTGTGTATAAAACCACCCCCCGCAAACCATTCCACATTAGATATGCACGTCCCAAAAATAACTAAGAAAATTATATTCGGCTGTAGCTGAATCTCTTTAACCCACCACTATTATCATTGAAAAGACTCATAACCAAAAAAAAAAAAAAAAACAACAAAACACAAAAAATGCGATTTCGGTACTATATAGGGTGATTTTCAAATTTTTGCGTTGCAGGATCATTCACAGAAGACACAGAGAAAATTTTACCGTTGTCTCATTAACAGATTAGAAGTCATGAGCACAAAAAAAAACCGAATTGTTTTGCTTTTCAAAACGCAGGTGCTTCCAATTTTTGTTGGATTGAACGCGTGTCGTTTCACCGACATGGTATATAAGCAATATTGGCATGTGTTTGAGAGGTTGCAAAGGGTTTTTTTGGTCAAGTTTGAAGCCGACAATTAATAAATATTTGCAAATTAAAAAATATATATTGCGCACAGATATATAGAGAGATAGACGGATAGCTGGACGGACAGTTATACTTGGATCAATTCACAATTTGATGCTGATAGATGCTGATACATGCTGTGTATATCCATATATCTATCTATACATATACATTATACATGGATAGATATCAAAGAATATATATATATGTATATATATTTATATATATATGTGTTATGCAATATTTGTTACTGCGTTGTGAATATTGCAAACGTTTCAACAAAACGAATATATTGCCATGTCTCGGAAGTGAATGTAACAAAGCCACGTATAGTAGATGAAAGAGAGGTTGCAGGACTTCTTTGAAAAGACATTAGTCAAATTTTCATAATGACATTTTCAAAGGATTATATTTAAACTGTGATAAAATGTTAACGTGACCTGAATACATAACCAAGCGGTTGCTTGTAACTAAAGAGCGACTGTGAAAATCCTCTTCGACTCGGCAATACAACAACAACGACGACAACAACAACAACAACAACAACGAATACAAATAACGTTGTATTCGTTTTCCTTTGATAACAAGAATTTATTTAAAAGCTAAAAACATTGAAAGAATGTGAAGACAACTAGAGGGCATAAATATCTAAACAAAAATGTTATGTTTTGATATTTTCGCAAAAATGTTGTTTGCTTGAACTATTTATATATGTTTATGTTTCTATTACTGAAGGTACTCTTGGAATACAGTTTATTAAAGAAAATATTAATACAAGAAAATGCATTTTATCTTAAGTAAAATAAAGAAATTTTTCTCTATCATATGAGCAGCGGAATACATTTGCAAGTTAAGATAACTAACAAAAAATTTTTGCACAGAACCTTTACGTCTGTTGTGTAGACAATAGAGCATGTACGTATTTCTTGATAGTATACAATGTATAAAATTCTTAACGTCTACAATATAAATACATATATATATATGTATATGTATATATATATGTATTATAGTTGCTGTATCTGTTCTATGGCTTTAAAAGTAATTTTTCTTCGAGCAAACGACTTTATCGATAATCTTTATGTTGTGCCATGAATATACAAATTAGTTTTAAATTACGGCCTTTTGCGGAGTTTAACTTTAGTTACATCACAAAGTTTTTAACGACGTAACTTTTCTTAAACGTTAAGATAGCAATGTATTAATTCCGTTATTTCGCTAATAATATTAGCAGACATACGCAAAAAAGTTGCGATGACGATGGGTTCATTGACGCGTTCCATTTTCCTTTGCTACTTGTGACATTTTATAATATTTTCAAAATTTTCCGATATCTATCGTTCAATTAGGGACTAGCAGATATTCTTCGGAAATGTTTGAAAATCATTTATATCCATCCATGCACATGTACCTTGATAACTTTATGCTGACGACCTTGCTTTTATTATTGCAATTGTTTTGATGAATAAAAAATGAAATTTTCAAAACCTCACATACATGCAGTTCGTAATTTTTATGGTTCAATATATAAATAATAAGTAGGTAAGAGTTTTACTGATTAAAGAGATTGATGGAATTGTAACTCTTCTACGGTTTTGAGACTGTTTAGCCGTATCTCGTCATGCAATCATTCATTCGTCAATACAAAAGTTTATCCATCCATTCAAATATCTTGTTTGACCACCTGGTCATCTGTACACCCAACCGTCCCTTCATTTAGTCGTTGTCCAGCTGTCCATGCATTAACTTATACACCCGTCCAAATAAAGATTTGTATGTTCATCCATCAATCATTTGCTAACTTCTGCAGGTATGATTTCATCAATCTGTTTATCTACTACGGTAGTTTTTAACAATAATATTATTATTAACAATTATTAATCTACTCATCGATCCGTCTGTGAGTTCGATCACCAATTCTTTATCCCTCTTGACAGTTTGTATATTTGCTTGTAGCCGACATTTTTAAAACCTGAAAACCTTCAGAAATATTAGACACTCTTAACACTATCCCATAAACCGCTAGATGAAGTCGTTGAGTCCTATTCGCTACGTTTCAAGTAATTCGAGCGGTTCAGAAACAAGTAAAGTTGAAACACAATGCCGCATTTTTAATAATAGTTGGACCTTGTTCTAGCCTCCGCCGTGACATAAAATTTAAAATTTTTGGTCGTTGATGCAGAAAGTTGCCCATCTTTGCCCAAATTTGAAAATGTTAATAACGATTAAGGAAACTTACGTTTGCGAACTGATTAATTCACTTTCAAATGGAAAAAAACATTTTTTCATTTATTTAATAATCGAGTTTATTTATAAGGTGTCGATCTGAGAAAGCTTAAAAATTAGTTGCAATCTCAAGCTTTTCAAGTCATGGTTCTGATTGCAGCTTTCATTTTCCTTCTTTTTTTTTTAGTTAAGGTTTGTTATAATTCGAATACAGATTTCTTTATTAGCATAAGAGCAAATCGCATTTAAAAGGTTTTTTCTTTCATCGCTAAGGGAGCATCAATGACTGTATGAAATCGTTTTAGCGACAAGGCACGTGTACTGAGTAAATAACAAATAAAATTTGTTTTAAATCTGTCGACAAGATATTTTGCCTGTACATCTGCCTGAAATTTGATAGATGGTATAATACTTAAAGTACAATGATTTTTATGGAATTCTTTATCTATCTTCTATTAGTCTTAGGTCGAATATTCGTAAGTTCAGTATTTGAAATGGTCAATGGAGTGTACAGGGAGTTTATTGATAACGATGACTGTCCAGAAGTGAATTTTTAAAATTCAAAATTCTATTCCCTACAATGCTATATTGGCATTGATGTCATTTCGTTCTATTTCAAGACTAATAAGAAATGAAATGTTAATTCTTATTAGTTTCGAGTTGGAAACAAACATGGAACATGTCCGGCCAAAAAATACTAATGTTTACTTAATTTTAATAATAATAATGTTTATTGTTATCTTGCTTTTAAGTTCAAAGAGTATTATAAAATGTA
Organism: Glossina pallidipes; assembly: GCA_000688715.1. Classification (NCBI taxonomy): domain Eukaryota; kingdom Metazoa; phylum Arthropoda; class Insecta; order Diptera; family Glossinidae; genus Glossina; species Glossina pallidipes. The sequence continues at coordinate 617,151 of KK499789.1, read as the reverse complement.
ATGAAATGAAAACTTACGCATTCTCTGTTAGCGAGTAAAACAAAAAGTTAATTAAATTAAATTCTTTTTCATACTTAGTATTCAAAATTTTGTTTAAATCCCTCAAACCAAAAACACTAATTAAAAACTTTTTTTTTCGCGACTTCGCTTTTGCGTTTCTATGATAGGATTCCCGCAGCTCTCCTTGCGCTGGCATTGTACAATGGGTAGGTAGTTTTAGCGGAAAGGGCATCTGTATTGTGCATTATTAAAAGGCTACTGTTATATGTAGTTAGGTCACATTATGTATATAAGTTTGCATGCTTAGTTGTTGCGTTATTGCGTTGCTATTGCCATGATGATGTCGGTATTAAACTAAACACATTATCAGGACCATTAGATGCTGCTACAATTTTAGTAACTAATTAATTTCAAAAAGCATACAAAAATTTGTGTCGAGTTCGAATAACAGAAAATGTAAGTTAATATGAGCTATAAGTTGAGAGTTTTCTTTTTTTGCCTTTTTGCTTTTTAGGTAATAATTCATTTGTCGAGGTTGTAGCAACCACCCGCGATACTTATGTTGATTGTCGATGGTGGCGTTGTAGTATCATATCTCACCATTAAAACGGTAATACAGCAATAAATGACGCGATGACTAGAATTTCTATTTCATTTCGCTGTCACTTTTCGCTTGTATCGCCTGGGTGCGTGCGTATTTTTTTTTTTTGGTATCATCGTGCAACCATTTGCAATTTGATCGCATAATATCTACCGCGGCCCGTCCTTCCGAGCCCTTATATTAACGGGCTTTGTTCAAGATTTCAAAAAGCGTTTCGTGCCGCTTATCAAATATGAGGCTTCCATGTTGCTATAGTATTCGCGTACACACAAAACAAAAAATGAAAATGTAAAGTATAACCATTATTCATTCATAGCTACCAGTACACCGGCTTCTACACGTTACTCTTGATGGTTTGAATTCATTTGTCTATTGCTTACCAACTTTTGCTTAGGTGCGTGTGTGTTGGTGTTATATCTTTTACCATGAAATTAACTTCACTGATGTTGAAACGAATTGCGATAAATTCTATTAGAATGGTTTCTTTTTATTCTGCCTGAGATTTTTCTTTTGCGTAATGCTTTCTCAATTTTTAAAAAAAAAAAAGAAGAAAACCTTTGCCATCAACAGTTTTCTTTCTTATCGTACACATATATGCAGAGCGAATTTTCGATATAAGACAGTCGAGGCTATGTTAAATTCTTCAATTCATATGTTAGGCGGAGAGGAATATTAAATAGCGTTTAAAACACTTTGCGAATACATCACAAGTACGAGATTTTTCGGCTTCTGTATGTATTGCAAGATACCTTAATGGTAATCGAGGTAACGCCACCGTATCTGGTATAATCCTCTATGGATATTTGATGAAACTTAACCACAAATAAAAGACACGGTGCTGTTTATGATATAGAATATGTTGGCATATAAGTTGGTGTTGGCTCTACAGTACGTGCATTTAAACTAATGATTGCAAAATAGAAAATTAGCAGGTTAAATGAAGTCAAATAAGTCGAGTCGAAACGCGAGGAAAGTGAAAATTACAATCTCTCGCAATTCACATGCAATCGAACGGATCACGTTCCAAGAAATGAATAGCTAAGTAAAAGAAGGCATTTGATGTAACAGGAGTCCAAGGATTCGCTTCAAGCTCTATATAATTTCTCTCTTATATCTTACAACATTTAAATTTCATTCCTCTCCCTTCAAGGCTAGTTACTGCTTTCTTATTGTTACTATTGCCTTTGCTACCCTAATAAAAGAAATGGTTTGATTGCGTATTTGTTTGTGCACTTTTCAAAAAGATTTTCCACTGAAATTGTTTCAAAGTGATTTCCTTCTAGTGTGCTAAAGTCAACAAAGTTCGTTTGTCGTCACTTTTCAATGGTTTACCTTTATAATTTCATTCTCCGGCCAAGTATTGATGTGTTTGCATGTGTAAAAAAAGAATATAAATTTTACTTTACGCTGTGAAAGATGAAATAATCTAGCGCAGGAAATCATAAAACAAATACGAATTGCTTTGCTTATTGTTCCCTTTTCAATTTTCTGTTTATTTATTTAAAAATAAAAAAAAAAACAATTCCAATGTTTAGAGTTCAAATAATATAATTGTTCTAGGAAAACGTTTTCAAATTAATCAAATTTCATTGGACAAATGGCCTCACTTTTATCAACACATTTTCCAGATTTAAAGTCGAAATATTTGTCGTGCTCGCATCGTAGCTGAACTATCCTCATTCTCTCTCGCTTCTCCACACAACGATAATATCGCCGACAGTCTCTGAAATTCGGATAAACTCTATCCTCTTCACAATTACCTTTGCGTAGTACCTCCGCAAAGTCCTTAATAAACTTCTTTTTGCTATCACGCAGTTTCTTAAATGTTTCCCTTAATGCGTTTTCTTCCTCTTTCTCTTTCTTTTCCTCTTTCTTCTTTTGTTTTTCCATTTCTTCTTTCGTCTCCTTTTCCCGTTTATCTTTTTCTTCCCTCTCCTTCATTTTAGCTATTTCTTTTTCGTGTCGTTCCTGTTCTTCGCTTTCGCTTTCACTTTCACTGTCGCTCACGCTTTCGTTTTCGTTGTCTTCATCATCTTTACGTTTATTCTTTAGTTCTTTTAATATTTCTTTTCTCACCTCCTCTTCCTTTCTGTCTTTCTCGTCCCGTTTTTTTTCTTTTTCCTCTTCACTTAAACTTTGCAGATTTTCCGAAGATTGCTTTGGCTTTTCAAAGTTTTCGTTTGAATCTTCATTTGAGTTCACTTTCAGCCTTTCCTTTGACTCGAAACTGTGGTCATTGAAACCCCATGTAGGTAGAGGTTTAGAGAAATCAGGTACAACACCATTCGAATTTAGCATAGTATGGGTAGTCGTTAAAACAGCAGGAGTTGTTTTATGGATAGGATCTTTAGGGTCAGCGATTGAGCTTCCGGATGCGATTATTCTTTCATCAGTCTGAACTGAAGCAGTAGAAACAACGAGGTTGTTAGAGGTTTCATCTGAGAAACTTACTGTTGCTTTAACAGTAGTATGTACAGTGGCATCTGTTGTTTTGCTTGAAGTACCTGCAGAAGCAATAGTCCTATCCATAGATTCAACCTTTTCTTCATTAATTTGAGCTTCAGTTGTAAAGTCAGTAGAATTTCTCGCAAATTTATCTATTGGACTGGCAGATGTCTGGTCTCTAATGGAGGCAGCTGTTGAATTCTCAGATATAATCGCAGTTTTATTAGCCTGAGCTTCAATTGTCGCACCGCTTGTAGCTTTATCTATGATATTTATCGTGGTTTGATCAACACTACCAACAGTTGTAGTAGATGATCCTACTGATGAATTTGCTGATTCCTTCACGTGAGATTCAGTTGTAGAATCTGTGGGGTCACTCGTGAATTCGATTAAAGAATTAAGCGTTGTTCCACTAACAATATGTACAGAGGCAGTGACCGAATCCTTAGATGTAATTGTTGTTGGGCGAACCTGAGCTGCAGTTGTAGAATCTGCGGTGTTGCCGATTACATTCGAACTTACTATTGTTTGTTCGGTAGCAACAACAGGTGTGGTGGTCGAATCTACAGATATAACTGTTGATTTGTTAACTTGAGCTTCAGTTGTAGAAACTGCGGGATCGTTGGTTGCTTCATCCAAAGAATTTACCGTTGTTTCATCAGCAGGGACAGCAGTCGAATCTAGCGATACAACTGTTGATTCATCACCTTGAACTTCCGTTGTGGAATCTATAAGATTGTCTGTTACTTCATTCAAGGAATTTGCTGTGGTTTGATCCACAGCGTCAACAGGGGCAGCAGTCGAATCTATAGACAGATCTGTTGTTTCATCAACTTGAGCGCCAGTTGTAGAATCTGCGAGATCGTTGGTTGTATCATCCATGGAGTTTACAGTTGTTTCATCAGCATTGGCAGCAGGGGCAGCAGTCGAATCTAGCGATACAACTGTTGATTCATCAACTTGAACTTCCGTTGTGGAATCTATGAGATTTTCTGTTACTTCATTCAAGGAATTTGCTGTTGTTTGATCCACAGCATCGACGGGGGCAGCAGTCGGATCTATAGACACATCTGTTGTTTGATCAACTTGAGCGCCAGTTGTAGAATCTGCGAGATCGTTGGTTGCTTCATCCAATAAATTTACCGTTGTTTCATCAGCAGTACCAGCAGGGACAGCAGTTGAATTTATAGACAGATCCGTTGTTTCATCATCTTGAGCGCCAGTTGTAGAATCTGCGAGATCGGTGGTTGTATCACCCATGGAGTTTACCGTTGTTTCATCAGCATTATCAGCAGGGACAACAGTCGAATCTACAGGCATAACAGTTGATTCATCAGCCTGAACTTCCGTTGTGGAATCTATAAGATTGTCTGTTACTTCATTCAAGGAATTTGCTGTTGTTTGATCCACAGCATCGACAGGGGCAGCAGTCGAATCTGTAGACACATCTGTTGTCTCATCAACTTGAGCTTCAGTTATAGAATCTGTGAGATCGTTGGTTGTATCATCCATGGAGTTTACTGTTGTTTCATCAGCATTTTCAGCAGGGGCAGCAGTCGAATCTGTAGACAGATCCGTTGCTTCATCAACTTGAGCTTCAGTTATAGAATCTGTGAGATCGTTGGTTGTATCATCCATAGAGTTTACTGTTGTTTCATCAACATTATCAGCAGGGACAGCAGTCGAATCTAGCGATACCACTGTTGATTCATCAACTTGAACTTTCGTTGTCGAATCTATAAGATTGTCTGTTACTTCATTCAAGGAATTTGCTGTTGTTTGATCCACAACGTCGACAGGGGCAGCAGTCGAATCTATAGACACATCTGTTGTTTCGTCAACTTGAGCGTCAGTAGTAGAATCTTCAAGATCGTTCGTTGTATCACCCATGGAGTTTACTGTTGTTTCATCAACATTTTCAGCAGGGGCAGCAGTCGAATCTGTAGACAGATCTGTTGTTTCATCAACTTGAGCGCCAGTTGTAGAATCTGCGAGAGCGGTGGTTGTATCATCCAAGGAGTCTACTGTGGTTTCTTCAGCATTTGCAGCAGGGACAGCAGTCGAATTTATAGACAGATCTGTTGTTTCATCAACTTGAGCGTCAGTAGTAGAATCTGCGAGATCATTGGTTGTATCATCCATGGAGTTTACAGTTGTTTCATCAGCATTGGCAGCAGGAGCAGCAGTCGAATCTATAGACAGATCTGTTGTTTCATCAACTTGAGCGTCAGTTATAGAATCTGCGAGATCGTTGATTGCATCATCCATGGGGTTTACTGTTGTTTCATCAGCATTTTCAGCAGGGGCAGCAGTCGAATTTATAGACAGATCTGTTGTTTCATCAACTTGAGCGTCAGTAGTAGAATCTGCGAGATCATTGGTTGTATCATCCATGGAGTTTACAGTTGTTTCATCAGCATTGGCAGCAGGAGCAGCAGTCGAATCTATAGACAGATCTGTTGTTTCATCAACTTGAGCGTCAGTTATAGAATCTGCGAGATCGTTGGTTGCATCATCCATGGGGTTTACAGTTGTTTCATCAGCATTTTCAGCAGGGACAGCAGTCGAATTTATAGATAGATCTGTTGTTTCGTCAACTTGAGCGTCAGTAGTAGAATCTGCGAGATCGTTGGTTGTATCATCCATGGAGTTTACTGTTGTTTCAGCAACATTTTCAGCAGGGGCAGCAGTCGAATTTATAGACAGATCTGTTGTTTCATCAACTTGAGCGCCAGTTGTAGAATCTGCGAGACCGGTGGTTGTATCATCCATGGAGTCTACTGTGGTTTCTTCAGCATTGGCAGCAGGGACAGCAGTCGAATCTGCAGGCATAACAGTTGATTCATCAGCCTGAACTTCTGTTGTATAATCCGTGATAACGCTGGTTGTTTCATCCAATGAATTTACCGTTGTTTCATCAGCATTATCAGCAGGGACAACAGTCGAGTCTACAGATACAACAGTTGATTCATCAGCTTGAACTTCCGTTGTGGAATCTATGATATTTTCCGTTACTTCATTCAAAGAATTTGCTGTTGTTTGATCCACAACGTCTACAGGGGCAGCGGTCGAATTTATAGACACATCTGTTGTTTCATCAACTTGAGCGCCAGTTGTATAATCGGTGATAATGCTGTTTGTTTCATCCAATGAACTTACCGTTGTTTCATCGGCATTATCAGCAGGGACAGCAGTCGAATCTACAGATACCACTGTTGATTCATCAACTTGAACTTCCGTGGAATTCGCGAGATTGATGATTGTTTCATCCAAGGAGTTGACTACTGTTTCATTAATACTATCAGGAGGGGCAGAGGTCGAATGTGCGTATACAGGCGTGTTTTCATTAACGTAAGCTTGAGTTGTAGAATCGTCGGAATAGGCGGTTGCTTCATCTACAGAATTGATTGTTGTTTTCATGATAGAATCTACAGGGACAGCTCTTGAATTTGAGGATGTATCTTTCGTTTCATTAACCTTAGTGTCAGTTGTTGAACCCGTGCCAGTGTTTGTGGCACTGATTTTCGTTTCTCCGTTAGTAATACCGTTAAGCGAATTTTCTGGTGTTGAATACGTTGTTTGGCTTGGTGTGATGGGGTCTACGAAATTACCTCTACTTAAGGTGGTTGTTTCCGTTATATCAAAATCCATCATGTCTACAGTGAAGACGGGCGCTTTGTTCATCTTCTTGTCGATTGAATTAATTGTCTTGTCATCAAGATTATCGGAAGCAGTTTTTATGTCGTTCCCCAAAGGCATATCTAAATCAACTGGAAAACTTGCATCGTTATCTTCTAGCGCATTTAAAGGGCTCGCTGTTGTTTTCAATGTTACAGCAGCCTCACTTGTTGAATATGAGTCGGTGTTTTTAAATGGTGTTTCAGTTGTGGTCTTAAGGGGAACACATATCTCGGCCCCGTCATTTACACAACGAGAATTGATTGGACATGTATATGAACCGCCCGTGGCCAGCATTTCGCCTGTAGCGATTCGTACACAATTTCTGTACATAAGCGGGCCTACACATACTGCATGTTTTCCATTACAATCGATATTCAATTCTAAACTCTGGGCAGCAGCTACCGGTGTTATGGTATCCGCAAATTCTTGGCTGTTTGCAAGGGCAGAAAGCTACAATTATGCCGAAAACGTACGAGAATTAGTTATCGTTCCAGCAATACTTTGGAGCATAATAAATTTTTAACTACATATTTAATATGTGAAGAAAATTAATCCTTTGCTATTTCTGAGAACATAAATTTTTGTTAATTACAAACACTGACATATGAGGTTTTAGCGGTGCTGATTGATTTGATAGATGCCCATAACAAAAGCACTCCTGGCAACTTGGAAATTAATTAGGTACAACATATTTGCGGATGATAAGCAGTAAGTTTAATGTACGCACACATGTTTTCCATTTGGGTAGCAGATGAATTTGAAAATCGGATAAAATACTCTGAATCAATTAGTAGCAATTAAAAGTGATCTTAATTATTAAATCTATCGAAATTAAATATTATTAGCACAACACAAAAATAGTTAGAAACATAAATTATACACACGAGGTATATCCAATTGTAATGAATCATTAGTCGTGGTGTGAGAGAAGAGAGCACTGGTTAAAATTCGTTATTTTTGTACTGAATTTTTATTTTAATTTTCTTTTTTTAAATATTAATTAATATCTTTATTTAAACTTAAAATTTTTTATTAAACTTTATTGAAATATTAGGAACTTTAATTACCACCAGCAAAATAAACGTACTGGACACTTTATCCGGAGTCATCGTGATTCGTAAAACAATTCGTAACTGTTTGTGTTGAACAGATTCGCAAGGCTTTTATGCGAAACTGTTATCAGCATCTCCACCAAGCGAGTTCTTTATTTTCATTTCATTTTACAATCTATATAAAAGAATAAAATGATAATTGTTGTTTGGGAGGGGGAAAAAGTGATAAGATTTTATCTTGTTTGAATGTTTCGTTAAAAGTTTTTTATTCAAATAATGGTTTGAGATGAGAGTTAGAAACCAGAGATAATAATGGATAATATGTCACTTGTTTTACAAAATATTTTTTGAAATGATGGAGTTAGCGATGTGATTCTACTAATTATGTTCATATTTGGAGTCAGACTTGATAGTCCGGCCGTAAAGATAAAAAGTAATTAATATAGGCGAGTCTAACAGAGAAGAGAGATTGCGCCGTTGTTGTTCGGTCCACTACGAGCTGATTTGCAGTCGGTACAATAATCTAATATTTTTCTTTTCATTGCTAACAAATGTTCTTAATTTCATCAAGGATTCTTATGTTCTCATTGTAAACTTCAGTGACATGGTTCTGACATATCACAGTTTGCGTATTTTCTTCCTACACCACTTAGTATATAGGGATACATTAAGTTTTGTGCGGATGTAAGCAACACGCAGAAAGAGTTGCGATAGATCCATCTTTTGTTATATCGATCTAAGCTTGTCCATCTGTCTTGTTTCCTTTTTTTTATTTTATTTACTGGGTGCAATTTTTGAGTTATTTTGATGAAATATGGTACGTCGACAAGTTTCATTTCGAGGATGAGCGCTGTTGAAAATGGTTCGGAGCGGACCACTTTTTCGACCAAAGTTATTGTATGAGTAATTAACTGTAAGGTAATCTACGATATTTAATGGTGGACCGTGACCCATTATAGTGTTTTTACTTGTCTCAGTAAGTTTTGAATTTAATCACGCAGTCGTATCAAAAAAAAAAAAAAATGATGATAAAAAAGTCTTTTAATTTTACAAAATTTTGTCGTAATCTTGATTTCATTGAGAAAGTAGATTTGGATTCGGTTACGCATGCTGACAAAGAGAACTATAGTCTTCAAAGATTTCAATACGCATTGCAATACGCATTCCAAAATTTCAGTATTTGACACGCACAAGAAGGGAAGGAATAATAGGGAAATTTTTCACGCTTTCCCATCAATAATCTACGACTCACAATTAGACATCTTGCTAACATTCGCAACAATGATCATAATAGACATACACATGTAAGCACTCGGTTCAATATTCGCACACCCGCAATTAACCAAATTTAAGCATTACCATCCACATCCGAACATATAGGTTATATATGGCGATTTTTAACCACAAGATGTGAAGTATGTTTATCATTAGTTGGAAGGATTTTATTCATGAGTTGCTAACAAGATAGGGGCAACTGAATTGAAAATTAGCAGCGGCCATATCAAGCGAATTATATGACATTTATTAACGTTTCGCATATCGCAGCTATTTTACCAGCTGCAAGCTATGTTTAGGCCTACCGTTAGGATCATGTTTTACAATTACAAGTAAATTTAATCAAATTCACAACCGCTATCGCAACTTCGCACGTTAAATTAAGGAAGTGCGATAGACGCTATCTCTGGCATAAACTTATTGATCAGCAAACCAAACTTTCAGTTAAATTGTATTTCAGATGAGGTTTTCAGTTATTGACGAGAAATTTTCCTGTTAACAAAGTTTTCCCTATTGCTGAGTATGAATAACAGTATATCGGGCTTTAGTTCTTTGGCCGGATCACGAATGTGATCATTTATAGTTTTCTATTTCAGTCGAGCCATCTCTTTCTTAGTTGCCTAGTAGACAATCTTCTCATTTATTTCGTTAAAAACGTTCCAAACTGTAAATTCGATTTTCAGGCAGAGAGACGATACATCAGATCGTGAAATCCGCAGTTAAGATCATTAAGACTTTCTGACTCATTCTTTTTCGTGTAACTTTAATCGTAATCTTGAACTTGATTCAAAATGATAACTGATTAGCAAACAGAACTACTGTTTAGCATAAAAGCACATAATTTCCTATGTTTTATATGTAAAGTTTCAAGCTGTATAGACATTTTAAAACTTTGCAATCGCATTACAAGGGTTTCATTATCTATAAGATACAAAAATAATAATAATAATAAAAAAAAAATAAAAAAAATTAATGCTGATAACTTTATAATAAACAAATGCTTTTTACGTATAAGTTTGTTGGACAATTTGACATTTGCAGTAATAACAATATTTACCTACGCTGACGTATGTAGATAATTTGAAGAGAACAGAAACAAGAAGGTTGACAAAACTGTTTATCATTAATTCTAGTGAATCATCATAATTTGATCGCATGCGACATAAAGAAGAAGAAAGAAAATTCTAATTTCGAAATTTTAGAAAATTTTTTCAAGTTTCTCAAATTACAATAATTCAACCCTTTCGATTGAATCGCACGAATGTCCTAAGAACGGTTGATGCTGTCATGTCAACATGTTTATGAACAGGAGATTTCCACAACTGCGTATTGTTTTACGCTGGTTGTTAGTCTTAACTGTATTGGCTATTTGCTTATGGCTTTTCTTTACAATTTTCATGTGTTTTATGGCGTACTTTATTTCAAGCACTCCCTTTAGATTGCAATCCAATAAAGCAAGAAGAGCAACAATGGCTACGCTACCCGTCTGGTCGTCTTGCAAAGGAAAACTGAGAAGTGCAAAGAGTATTAAGAAAAAAAAAAAAGTAAAAATAAAAATAAATAAAAAAAAAATAGAATATTTTTGTAAGCACGATAAACTGTCTTAACCGCCAGTCAGGCTCGTAATATGGCATATTGTCGCACCCTTGTTTAATAACACAATTTCCTCTTCTACTTCATTTGTTTCTCTTTTGCTTTTTTTCGTGCACGTTTTATTTTCTCATCTTCCTAACGGGCCATAACAGTCAATGAATGGTCTTTGGTTTTTATGTTATGACAGTTTCAAGATAAACTCCTTTTTGTTTCATTTTTTTATTTTTTTTTATTATTAGTTCTTCGAGATCAACGTAAGCGCGGTCATTGGGGGAAGGGTTGAAAGAGATAACGCTTCATAGTGTAAGTATTCGTTAAGGCAACCCGTGTCATAAAAAATATCAAAGTTGTTCAAGGAAAAAAAAGAATTGTTTTGTTTTTCCGGTACATTACATAAAAAACACGTAAAGAGCAAAAGTATAACAAGTTGCAAAGGACAAGCGTACAATATCTCTCTTGGTTTGGCAGTCGAATCCTTTCATACTGGTCACTTATTATACCTATCTTTGCAAGCAATTCTTTTTTATTGCAAAGTATGGAGAACAGTCGTCTTCTTCTCGACCTCTTTATATATATGATCTAAACTGTAATTTGAATCGTCAAGTTACGCCTAATTTTGGAATCTTTGTCACAAGCAAAACGAGGAATTGAATATACCTATCTCCTACTTCTAGGGTAGGTGGTGCATAAGCACAGACTAGAATAGCACGCGTTTGAGTGGTTGATAGATTAATATAGAAATTATTTTGCGATTCTTTTATAAATACTTGTTCACATACGAGCGTAGAAAATCTTTTGCTAAAGGCTGAAAACTGCCAACAAATTGTTCAAGTTTAATTTTGTTGTATAAATATTTGATATTAAGTATAACACGTGTTCCGGCTTATATGACAGTCTTACATCAGTTTAATCCTGGTGAGAACACAAAGAGAAAATGCTCGTTCGTGTATTCAAGCAAATCTGGATATAATGAAAATTTCGTATTTGTTGCCATGCATTCCACATTGATTGCAGTCGTAAACCTAAGGGAAATATATGTCAGTTGTTATTTAATGTCAGTCACACACAATGTGAATGCAATCCGATTTTGTTGCTGTGTTGTCGAAAAAGTCTCCGTTATCGTTAATTGAAGAGCAACATTTTTCAGAGCAACGAAAGATAACAAGTGAAACATCCATACATAACGACTTCGATGAATCTTACAAAAGCATTCTTCACCTGACCATTACAAGGGAAATAGTTTAACCTTACGAAGAGTACCCCTCTTGCTTTTTTTTTTTTTTAATTTCATCGTAATTTTACTTTTCGAAAATGCGGTTTAGCACATTATTACTAAGCAGCTAAAAAATTTGATTTAATTCAGATATATTTTTTTTTTTATGTTTAGTTATAGGGAAATAGGGAGTTGATTTGAATGAGAAATCGACCATTTATTTAAAGGGATTATATAATTTTTTCAAAACTCCCAAGTACATATTAGTAAAAACTCAAATTTTTGAATCAATAAAGATAAGTGTTTTAACGGTTCATCTGAAAGAAATTTCTATTCGCAACCAAAAAAAAAAAAAAATGTAAGGCTTCTGTATTTAAATTTTAAAAGTTAATATAACCAATCGAGAAGTCCTTCTAAATTTTGCTATGGTCACCGCCAAAACTAAGGCAACGAGAACCTAGCCCGTATGAGAATGGAGAGCGAGTGGACATTTCTTGGAAGGAGAATAACCATTCAGACCTGCCTAATACCTTGCTGATTAGCTTAACTATTTAGTTAGATGAATATTATATAAAACCAGAGCAGTTTAAACTGTCGTTCTGACAATCGCCTGTGAACATAAGTATAAGCAAAAAAAAAAAAAAACTGATATGATGCCTTAAGAGAGACACGAAATTGATTTCCATTGATTATCACTATTAATGGGTTGACTATTACCTGTGTTTTGTAAATATCACAGCCAAGAGATAAAATATCAGATAGATTACATGCAAGAAAAAAGTACATGTCAGGGAGACCAAGTAAGACATCGACTGAATGTAGCAAAATCTACGTATATGGGAGTATAGATAGAAGAGAGAGAAAAAGTGCAAAGACAACCATTCGAATCGGATATATTGTTGCGAACAACTGATGGCGGAACAGTAGACCACCATGCGGGATATTTTTCGAATAAATTACATATAACTTATGTATAATGCTTTAGTGGGAGACCTACCTACCTATACCCACCTATACATTTCTTAAATTCCTTCCTACGAGTGCTCGAGCTTTATTAACATTTCGTTAAGACCATTTCGTTCGCATCTTTTTAAAAAAAAAAAAACTTGTTTTCCTTAATAACTTTGATCCAGCTAGGAGAGAACTCGTATATCATACGATTTTCGTTTTAGTGTATTAAGGAAATCTTGAACACTGGCAACTGCTCAACTTTAATATAAATAGATTATGATTTATGAACTTTGATTTCTTTCCATGTTCTTCAATAACTATTCCCATATGCTGTGAAGGAAATGACTAACTTAATATAGCTGACTGTTAAATAAACCAATTTTTAACTTTTCTCCATGAATGATTGCGGGCATGAATGAATGAATTTTAACTTCAAGCTGTTTAAGATAATATATTTTCTTATAAGTCCAAAGCAAATAACATACGTAGCTCTGCGTACAAATCTTTATATAAATATAAATGCAAGCGTTTTTTGTTTTCGTTTTTTATTTTTTATTTTTTATTTTTTTGGATAAGATTAGAGATATTAAAATTTCTGCTGGAATATGTTTTTATTATGAGTAGTTAATGATCTTTTAAAAAGATCTCGGGTTTTAAAGCTTTCTTTCATTAGAAAAAAAAAAATATCTATAATATAGTGTAACCGATGAATAAGTTGAACATTTTACAGTTTCGCTTATATAACAAGTGTTGAATCATTATGTTTTTTGAGAAGGTTAGTTGCTGTAATAATAATTCTTATACATTTGCATTCTCACACATATAGCATAGATAAGCAGACAAATTGATAGACAAGAGCATATATATAAATGAATAACTATGATAGCTGACAATTTTGTAAATTGCAAAGACCAGAAGACAAGACTTTTCACTCAAGCAATGGACGTGAGCAAGAACGTGCACATAAAGATCCATGCGCCTATACTCAAATAAACACCGCACAACCGGAATTTTACAAGCTCAGCACACGTTTCCAGTTTTTCATTGGTATTTAGTCCGTCTAGGAGGGCAGTGCACTAAAATCTATGTCGTCTCTTTCTGTTGAATATATTTCAAAGTTCTGTGATGTTTTTGACATAAAAGCCAATTAAATCAAATATACTTTCATATGCTGTAAAAAAAGCACGAAAGACAACATTTACCCAAAAAAACAAGAAATATTCAAAAAATTGCCCTCAGAATCATGAAAAACATGAGAGTTTTAATTGAATGCAATATGAAAACTTGTTTCGTACTCGGTATGTATGTCATATGGATTCATTGTTGTAAATACACTAAAGAACACTTGCGTTTAATTGATTCGAATTCTCTGAAGACTCAATCAACAGGGAAACTAAGAAAAAAAAAAAAAAAAAGAAAACGCAACAGAAAACGATATAGAAAAAAGAAAAAAAGAATAGCTTGGACATAGAGGCAAATGAGAATACTACAGTCGTCTTGTACGAACCTGGCATATTTGCCGTTTAGGTCCAAAGTTACGTTCATCTCCACTGCCTGTTGCCTATTTTTATATTAATAATAATAAACAATAATTATTCGAATAACGTAAAAGCTTTGTAGATAAACAAACTAAGAATCTGTAAAGTGTCTAAGGAGAAGATAAGCTTACCATACTGTAGACAGGTGCAGAAAATCCCAATAACAATAATTAAGCTGTGGAAAAGGGAATATTAAAATTTCCTAATGTAATGTAATGCAAGGCGCTTACGGGAAACTCTTTTTTTTTTTTTTGATTTTGCTTCGTATATATAAGCCATATGTCGAAGTTGTCGATGTTGTAGCCATTATTATTATGTAGATAAATGTGGTGTAATGTAATGTAAAAACATAATCCAATTTAGATTTCCCGACTTCTTTACCGTTAATAATTTTTAATTATTTATTGTAAATATTTTGACATATTCAACTAAAAGCCAAAAATGCATACAACTTCAGCATAGCCGATAGGTAATTACGACAAAGCAGCCACACTTAACTATCTTTAAATAGTTGCATAATAAAAAGGCTAGTGAGCGTGTTGCTTGGCCCTAAATTAACAGCCCTTGCATTTTCCGGTGTTTGTCCACTTTGAAGATTTAGTGCTACTTCACTAATATTTTCACTGGGCGTGATGAAGAGGTTGTTGCTAAAAAGCACTCCTAATAGATACCGGGCAACATAACACAACACTTTAAAGCATATCTACTACTGCTGCTACTACTACCACTACTACTACTAATGCTACTACTACTACTACTACTACATTTGTAAATGTTTACGTCGATCTATAAATTGTGCACAAGACTGAAATATTTCATTAGTAATGTGTTTTAGGGAACTCGCCATGAATTTCAGTTTCTTTCTTTGCCTCTGTGTGTATGTGTGTGTGTGCATGGGTTTGTTTGTTTGTCCTATGTCTTTTCCTTCCAATATTTTTTCATCTCTATCTCTGATGTCCCACTCTGAACAATAATATAGTTTTCCTTTTTCTGTTTTTTCGTGTTTGAATAGCAAGACAATAACTAGCTAGAAGCTTCAAGTATAGTGTGAATGTTCGACTATCGGATTGAAAGTTTCCGCTGTAATACTTATTTTTCGTTTAGTATAGTCTTTGAGTACATTAAAATTGTATTTGTTTCATTACTGCTGTAACTGGCCGCTATGCGGGATGTATGCTGACTTTTTCGTAACACTTTGTAACGCATCAATAAATATTCAAAGCATTGGAATAACATTTCAAAAGGTTTCGTACATTTTCTATTGTTGCCATCTATCTTATCCTAAATGAAGTTATCTTTTATTGGAATGCTTCCAACAAGTTTCTACCGGTTTTTTAGTAGCACATTAGTAACATTGTAACAAATACAGCATGAAATGTTTTTTAAAGTATTGTTCACCGCCAGGTATACCTTGTTTCGTCGTTAAGACATACTACGAATGTAGGCCGGAAAAGATAACGGACCTTTTAAGGCTATCTTCAAAACTCGATTTTGTGTATCATCATAAGAATATGGAATTCCCCTTCGAACAGACAATAAGCCATCGCTTACCATTTTTACTGTATGATAAAAACAATAGAGAGGGTAAGAGCGCGTTAAATACCGATAATATTTCCTGGGTGGATTTCCTCTATGTGGCCCAATTATGATGAACATAACAAGGTCAGGACTTGACATATTTTGCACGTTTGTTGACTCTGTGGTATTAGTTGCATTGTATTCTACATCGTGATTATTTATTGTACGAATGTTGTATAATGCATTCACTATCTGTCACGATTCAGTCGTACTTTCCTTAGTAATAAACCGAAAAAGTGAAGCCCCCTACAAATTTTTTTTTTTTTTTTTTTTTTTTTTTTGTTGAGCAGAACTCGATCTATTCCAAATTGAGAAAACTGTGTTGTTCGCACTTCAGTACGATAGCTTACCTGTACAGGTTATACTTTCAGATAATTGAGCCCTCTACAGGCCATGTTATGTTTTCTCTTGTTGGGAGATACAACGAGTATATATTTAAGCTCCCAATTTATATATAATTTCTCTCTCTTTACATTTCCTTGACGAGGCAACATTAGAGTGTTTACTACTAAATATTGACAGTGAGGTCGGCTAGAAAATTTCTTGCAGTCAAATAAGAAGTAAGCAAAATCGGATAGTGCATCCTACTCTTATTATATATAATTTTTCAGAGACCTTGGAAAATGATAATAATTATTACAATAGAAAAACAAATTTTAAAAGCTATTTGATTAAACAAATTCGAACGTTCACTTAACTGAGACTATCATATGTAGTTGTTCTGCATCTCACTTAAATACAATTATGTGAGAATGTGTTTTATTATAAAAATTAAGATAGAATCGAAAGAATTTGATGTTCAGCTACGAAAATTCCTATAGGGTATTAAAATGTAGACTATGCTCGATTATATTTTTATCATTGATTGTTTTGCGTCAATTAATTTAAGAAATGTAACTTAAAGTCTTATAAAAACAACAAAAATCTTGCAGTTGAAAAGGAAAAGAGAATGCTGAGCAGTAACAATAAATAATCGATTTATGGTGATGGATAGGCTGCCATTAAGATTTATTGGGTTTAGATGATACCCCCAAGCAGAAATATTAATTCGAAAAGTGAATAAAATTTGCGCACCTAAGAGAGAAAAGGCGAAAGTGCTGCGAGAAAAGTAAGGTAAAGAAAAGCCTTAACTTATTTCTTTGTGTGAATGCTTGTTGGCACTTAACGAAGGCAAAAAAGCACATTTACACTATTGTATACAACATTGTTCGGATGTTAGCAGCCGGCATTTGCGACAAAACAGCAAATGCAGCAATTAATTTCCCATTAGTTGGAGGACAACAAACCGTAAGGCGTGGAAGCCCTCACAAACATTTGTAGCAAAACATTAGAGAGAGAGAGAGAGAGATAGAGAGAGAGAGGGTGAGGATGAGATAGAGATATAGAAAATGTGCGAGTGCATTCACGCGCGCGTTTGTGTGCGTACGTGTGTTTGTTTGTCAACTATAACGTGGATCTATCATACGTTTCAATACAAAACAGAGAAATAGTTGCCTAAGGATGGCGGGATGGATGCATGTAAACGCAGCAATTCAAATATCTTCAAGTGAGTGGATTTGTGTTCCGCTGTTGTTGACTGTTCGGTTGTTTGTAATGTTAAGTATTAGTTTCTATGCAAATGCTACCTCAATTGTCCTGGAATAAGAGTTAGCGGGAAAAGTAGCAAATCCGCTATTTAGAATACTAAACACTGTCTAAGTTAAGTATCAGCAAATATCGCAGGAAGGAATGCTCGTATCAACGCTGCTCTTGTTTTGTTGCTTATGCCATGGTAGACACACGTATTACTCGATTTAAATTCAGTTATATTGATGAGAATGAATGATGTTGCCGCTGCTGCTGCGGCTGCTGCTACTACTATTTGTTTGCTTTCTTTTGTATTCTTCCTTCGTTTTTGTTGTTTTCATTTTTAGGATCCATTTCATTTAAAGACTCCTACTGATTTGTTCGTGCTGTTGTTGTTGTCGCATATCCTGTTGACAGTGGTTTCTGTCTAGCATAGTAAGAGGGCAAAGAACTCCAAAAAAAAAAAAAAAAAAAAACAAAACGAAAAAAACAACAAAAAATCTTAAAAAATGAAGGAAGAACCTACAGTTTTAGAGTTTTTGTCATTCCTTTGGGTGGCAATGGTTAAAGTGGAAGCGAATTTTGCTGTTGTCTATCGTTGGTGGATATTGAGAGAATTTTCATTGTAATCTGTTGTAGTTTAAGGAGATGTCTGTACATCAATGTCACACAACGCTGTCAGGCCTTAAATCCACAACATCCCTGGCAACCAACCGTAACTAAGTACACGGAAATGTTGATGGCGTTGCAACAGCAGAATGAATGAAGCATAGCATACATGTGCCATTTCTTTTTTTTTTTTCCTTTTTGCTATTGTTATTTACTCCAGCAACAGCAATAAGAAAAACGGCACTGTCAACATGTTTGTGTTTTGTTATATTGTTGTGTGCTACCATTTGCCAAATTAAGATACAAGTTTCGTATAGTATTGCTTTATAGGTTTAATGTATGGTTGTTAGCGTTAATGTCATTATTGTTTTTGTTGCTGTTACTGTTTACGTATAATTTCCTTGAACCTTTTCTGATGGAGATTGTTTGCCATATAGCTAACGGAAATCGAATTGTCAGTTACGTATTTTTATTATGAGAGTATTTGAGTAGATAGATATGATAGCGCAGCGAAAGAGAGAGAGAGAGAGAGATAGAAAGTGTTTATTCAAGCCAATGCTTAACGTGTTTAAAATGTATTTTTTTTTTTTTATAATTTTAAGGTATAAATAAATTTTTAATTTTTTTATTTTTCATTTAAATCGCAAATCTAGTTGTGTGTTGTGTGTGACTGCCGTGTATTCGGTAGATTTTATTAAATTGTTTTTCAGATTTTTCCCCGTTATTTTCCTGTTGATAATAGTTCGCTTGTTGGTTTATTTTGTGTGTGCTTTCGTGCTATCACAAGTTATTTAATTGTTTCCTGCAGTCGGTAGAAACAACAAAAACACACAGCCGCAAAGAAGTTAAATGAACAACAAGCAGCTCACATGGGTATTTTTTAAAATTTATTCTCTATCATTTGCTTTCTTCTTGTACTACTCTTTAACCGTACCCGTCGACCGGTGCTGCGGCAATTCGCTATCTGTTGTTACTTTTATCTTGAGTTTATTTTTTTAAATGAAATTATTTGATTTTTCTCAGTTCATTTTATTGTTGTTGTTATAGTTGTTTTCATTCCATTTTTCTTGTACCCATACAACATCATACTAGCCTCAGGGGAAACATGTACTTTCCATACTTTTTAATTTAAAGGAAAATCTTTATAAATTTGTATGTAGCAGTGGTAACAGTGGTAATAGTTACAAGAACTCATGGATAACACCGTTACTCACCTTTTACCTATAAATAAATAATAAATATAAGAAATACTGAAACACATTCACAACCAATCATGTATGCATACCGCCATACCATGCTACAATACAGTTACGTTGGAATTTGCTAATATATATATATATATATATATATATACATATATATATATATTTATATATATATATATATATATACATATATATATATATTTATATATAT